>OZ034968.1:51843729-52421229 GCA_964030785.1 Siderastrea siderea
AGCTTGTTCAATACAGAACGCCTATATTTGCAAACTGAAAAGGAGGCTTTAGCAATTCTGTGGTCTTGTGAAAGGTTTCATGCTTACTTGTATGGCCGTGAATTTGAACTAGTAACTGACCACAAACCCCTAGATTGTGTCTTCTCACCTAAATCCAAGACCTGTGCCAGGATTGAAAGATGGCTTGTTAGAATGCAACCCTAACAATTTTCAGTTACGTACATCCCAGGCCCCAAGAGCATTGCGGATGCCTTGTATTGCCTGCTGCATCCAATTCCACCTTCAGCGGAAGAAGCCGAAATGGGAGACTGTAAAGTGGGTGGCCCAAGAGTCAATGCCTGTTGCCTTGACAACTCATGAAATTGAGAGAGCGTCAGAATATGACCCAGAACTACAAAGTATACGAGAACGTCTGTTGAATGGGAAGTGGTACGCCTTTGAATTCAAGGAGTATCTGCCTAGGCGAAGTGAGTTAACTGCCGTTGGAAAGCTTGTCCTTCGTAGGAGTCGGATTGTGATACCAAAGCAACTTCATAGTCAGGTACTGGAGTTGGCACATGAAGGTCACCCTGGAATTGTATCAATGAAGTAACGTTTGCGAACCAAACTGTGGTGGCCAGGTAATGATAAAGAAGTGGAGAGAGTTTGTAAGACTTGCCATGGCTGCCAGTTAAATGCACGACCATCCAAACCTGAGCCGATGACACGTACAGAATTGCCGTCTGCAGCCTGGGAGCATCTAGCAGCCGATCTGTTGGGTCCACTACCCTCTGGTGATTATATTTTCGTCATGGTGGAGGACTATTACAGCAGATTCTTCGAGAGGGAGTTTACCAAAACTACTACTGCTGAGAAGATTGTGTTCATGCTGTCCAAGATGTTTGTCACTCATGGTCTCCCCTTGTCTTTTAAGGTTGACAACGGCCCACAGTTTGTCAGTGACCATTCCAGAAAGTACCTGGAAAAGAATGGAATTGAACACAGGAGGAAAAAATCCTTATGGCCACAAGCAAATGGCTAAATTGAAAGACAAAACCGCAGTATCTTGAAATGCCTGCAAACTGCTCAAGCAGTGGGTTGAGACTGGAAATCTGAGATGGATGACTTCTTAATGATGTATCATAGTACCCAACATTCTGCGACTGGTGTAAGCCCTGCAGAACTTTTGTTTGGAAGGCGAATTAGAACCAAATTACCACAGTTAAAAGAGTTTAGCATCGAAGACGAAGTGAGAGACTGTGACACTGAGAGGAAGGAGAAAGGAAAGGCGTAAGCAGACAGGAAAAGGAATGCACGTGAAAGTGAGATTCGAGAAGGTGATAAGATGTTACTGAGAAAGGAGAAAGGGAACAAACTGTCCGCGCTATTCAAACAATCTCCATTTACAGTTGTTCAGGAGAATGGAAACACTGTCCTTGTAGAAGCGGATGGTGTACAATACCACAGGAATGTAACCCATGTGAAAAAGTATTTTGAGCCAGATGGTGTTCTTACTGCTGCCAGTAAGTCATCAGATTGTACAGAGAGCCAGAGAGTACCACATGGATCATCAGGTGATACCACTATGCGGCAAGGTGATTCTGCTACCTCACACCCATCTAGAGTCAAAAGATTACCAACCAGATTTCAAGATTATGTTCTTGGCTGTGTCCAGCTGAATCTAAAGTAGAACGGTTAGGGCTCGAGTTGGCGTTAAACTCTAATTGAACATAAGCTGTTGCATTGCTGTTGTGTTATATTAAGTATTTTTGGACTACATCACATTTTTACAGCTGTTGGGAGTGTTGAGATCGTGATAGAACTTTCAGAAGGCATTCAAAGACATTTGCATGGATAATAAGATCATTTTGTTTCTTTTTTTTCTTCTTTTCAAACCAAGTAATATTTCAAAGAGTGGAGGAATGTAGTATCCGTGTGCGTTTAGTCTACCCTCCCCACCCCCCATGTTTGTAAATGCTGAGCATGTGCAATTCGTGCAATTAAATGTGTGTGAGTTTTGCATTATGGCATGGTTTGGTTCAATCCTGTCGATTCGTGGTTAAATACGAATAATCTCTTGGTTCAGTCCGTGTATACTCAATACAACCCAATGCCAGAATTATTAGTAAAAGCCATTTTGTATAGATTACACTCACTCAGTCCTTCTTGTGCCTTCCCAATTCTTTGCGGGTGTCATCTAACTCATTCTGGATGTCCATCAACTGGTCCTCCAACAATTCTTTTTTTTCCTTACACACCACACTAATACACTTTGGAGGCTTGTGCTGTTTGGTCTGTTTGCGTCCAAAGTGTGGATGCAGTGGAACTGTCCTCAAAGTTGGCTCTGGTGTTGAACAATCCCTCACAATCTGTGTTATCACCAGCTCGTCGTGTTGAGAAGAAATGCTCAAATTACTTTCTTTCTCTGTTGTAGATGCTTTGTTTTGTTATTTTCTTTTCCTCCAGAGTTGTTGGAAACGTTCCTGGTTTTCTTTGCTGTATTAAGAGAAATGAAACAAAAAAGACTGAAGTGTTTCATCATGTTTTAGGCAAAAAACAACTTTAAATGGTGGAGGAAAAATAAGAGAAGGGAGAATACCAGATTGTATTTATTCTCAAGGAAAGTTTTCACTTCAGAAATTTGCACTTTCAGAAGATTTTTACCAAGAGAGTAGTGCAATTTTTTTTACTAGATGTGCAAAACATACAAATCCACTTTTGAAGTATCTACTGTTTCTTTGACATTAATTTGACTGTACATGTAAACTTTTGAATCCTAACCTCTCCTAAAGTTATAGTTCTTAACCCCATAGCAACTTCTTACCTAGATTATTTGTTTCTTTAAGTACTAGGGAACAAGTTGATCCTGTAGTCAGATGCAAAAAAAAGGTACCACTTTGCCCACAATATAGTGAACTTCGTCAAAGATTAGAGGTGCTGTGAAATATTACAAAGTTATCTCCGTATTTTTAATTAGGGAGGGACAACATCCAGGATCACCTTTTTAGTTTGAGACCTTTATTCTAATTCAACCACATCAAGGAGGGAGTCAAAGCACTTACATCACTCTTTAATACTCTAACCAAGACATTTTAAATCCAACACAAAAAAAATTCACTGACAACTGTACAAGGGCCCCCTCCACCCCCTACTCCCATGACCCTGGTGTCATAGCTCTATGACTTAAACATGCTTGGCAACAAGTTGGTCATGTGATGTTGTGGGCACCAAAGGTTTTTTCTGAGAACTACATTGCAGCCTCAACTGGAAACTGTGCAAGAAAGGCCTCTGGCACCCTGGGTAATCATGCAATCACTTGCAATCAAAACTCTTGAAACTGCTGTGAATTTGTGATATGAAGTAAAGTTCAGCATAACATACCATGGTTTTCTTCACTGTTGTCACTTTCTTCGCTATTATCGTTTTCTTGATAGTCTTTCCCAGAACCCTTTCTCTTTCTTTTCGTCTGTGGCTTTTTACCTGAATCATGATCCCCAGTAGTCTCAGGAAACTCATCAACATCGCTGGCAGTGGTACCATGGCCAGTAACCTCATTTTCCAACTGGTCATCCGAGAGACCAAAACATTACCAGTATACTAAAATTAAGAAGTTACCAGAAATGTCTTATTTCCCTCAAGATGATGGGTGGCGAATGGTACCCAGAAAATCCTGGGTCTCGGAAAATTTTGGTCCGATCTGGAAATCTTGGAAGCCTTTTTGATAAGTCAAGAAGTCTTGTTTTTTGTATTTCTTTGTGTCTCGGGGTCTTTGGCCGCAAGGTCTCGGGGTCTCGGATTTTTTATTTCAGCCGAGGGTCTCGGTCAAAATGTATCGTTGTGAGTGAGGAAAGTCAGTGTCGCACAGCCCGTTCGTTACATTCTACTTACTCTAGTCGGTCTTTGGAAGGAAGGCCTGAGGAGAGAAATGGTTGTCTCAAATGGCACGCATGCCCATTTGATCAGGTTTCTGCTGACAATAACAATACGCTCATCATGAAGTTTCAGACGCCATATTGAAATCGCTTGAAATCGTGTGGATTTGAAAAGTGTGTACGATCGTAGTATTTGGAATATACGGGCGTGACACGCCAGTATATTCAGTCATGGTGAAGAATTTTAAACTCTTGTCGTATCAATACTCTTAAAATACAAACTTAAAAACAATAGGTTTTTTTTCTTACCGTGTTAGTCTGATGTTTTGTGCTCTTTGATCTTTGTAGCACTTCACATTCGTTAGTCTTGTGCTGTGTTGTGTTCTTGGGTAAGACACTTCACTAGCTCTCACAGTGCCTCTCTCAACACTGGAGTGTAAATAAGTCATGGTAGCGGTGATCTGTCAGGAAAATACAAAAAAAAGTGATGGGCGGCAACCTGGGATGAACTGAAATTCCATTCACGGGGGAAGTAGCAAATTTGCCAATGCGTTTCATGTTAGGCCACTTGGCACATGAAGACTTTACTTTCATGTCACATGTTACTGGCTATATCTGTGTGGAAGTCTTAGAGATCGCCCTCTGGAGGTTATTGCACCATTGTCTTCTCCGACTGTCATTTCTGTGGTGGATTCTTTCGTGGGAATTCGGCTTAATTCTGTCACACACTGATGATAAATAACTTCACTGATCTCCAAATGAAAGTCATCCTCAACGTAACTGATGGAGTCATCTGCTGTTAGCTCACATACAACTTGATCCAACTTGACCATACTGGTAAACTCATGCTGAAACAGGAAACAGTCCTCTGAATCTAGTATGTGTGCATTTTTCCTGCACTTGGTTGGTGTGGTCTCCAGTCCTGCGCCAACATTCCAAGCAAAAACATTCCAGAAGCCCAACCATCGTGTGACACCAGAAGGGTGGATCCTTTTCCAAGAAATACATTTTGTTTTGTTACGTAACGGGAGACAGGATTCAGAATCTTTCACACTGCCTTCATTTCTGCGAGAGATGTCATCATCATCGCTTTCACTACTGCTCGACTCTTGCAATATAATGTTGTTCCTTATCTCCGGGAGGCAAGAAGAAGGGTTGCGGTGAGTGTTTGATGGCCATACGCAGAAATAGGAAGGGTTCCGGGAATATCCTTTGTAAACTTAGCTCTTACTGAGAGCTGTCGTGTTGCCTTCCCATACATGTGGACCCACTTTCTCAGCTCAGGCACCTCTTCGCTAGTTTGGTGATGTTTTATTGGCCATGGGATTTTTGGTAAATCTCCAAAGCTAACCATGCCTTCTGGAACCTTATAGTAAGATCTTCGGTTTGTGAAATAGATGAGGCCACACTATGTCGTTCTCTTCACTGTTTCTTCTACTGCAGCAGGAAATTGATGAGCGTACTGCAGGACAGAAGTAACATCATATACCTATCTCATTCTTGAGTTGAAGTGCTCTACAGTAAGGGTAACCAGTGATTTTGGGCAAATGTGACGAACATATGTTGTATCAACAGACTGTATTTGACCTTGTATAGACTTTAAAGCTTCCAATGTCATCCTTGTGCTATGAACAGTCTTTGAAGAGAGTACATCATGAGGTCCTTCCACTGTTGCTCTTCCACTGGCATTGATCTTTGCCTTGTTCATGGCTGCTTCGAAGTAGTGTGTAGCACCTACCATAAGATGACTTGGGGTAGAAATTGACATGGAGCACAAATGAATTCCACGAGAATACAATGTTCTCACCCGCTGCGAGAAGTTTGCCATTGACCCAGTTGGCCATATAAGCTTTAGCGCCCCAGCTCCAGTGTCGGTTACAAAAAGTGAATCGCCCTCGGCAGGTAAATCTGTTGGTTGAAGAAATGATGCCGTTTTCTCACAGCCATCACTTGGTGTTTCTCCTCCTGAGCTGATTACATACTCTGCAGAATTACCATCACCGAGTCTTCCAATCTTGCGAGCGTTGACATCAGTGAAGTAAACGTCCCCTGAGTGGAGAACAGTTAAGCTGCATGGTCTGCTGCAGGTTGTGGTATTGTTGTCAACCAGCTTAACATATGTTGGCTCCCCATTTTCCACAACAGTGTCAATCATATAGATTCCAAATGTGACGAACATATGTTGTATCAACAGACTGTATTTGACCTTGTATAGACTTTAAAGCTTCCAACGTCATCCTTGTGCTACGAACAGTCTTTGAAGAGAGTACATCATGAGGTCCTTCCACTGTTGCTCTTCCACTGGCATTGATCTTTGCCTTGTTCATGGCTGCTTCGAAGTAGTGTGTAGCACCTACCATAAGATGACTTGGGGTAGAAATTGACATGGAGCACAAATGAATTCCACGAGAATACAATGTTCTCACCCGCTGCAAGAAGTTTGCCATTGACCCAGTTGGCCATATAAGCTTTAGCGCCCCAGCTCCAGTGTCGGTTACAAAAAGTGAATCGCCCTCGGCAGGTAAATCTGTTGGTTGAAGAAATGATGCCGTTTTCTCACAGCCATCACTTGGTGTTTCTCCTCCTGAGCTGATTACATACTCTGCAGAATTACCATCACCGAGTCTTCCAATCTTGCGAGCGTTGACATCAGTGAAGTAAACGTCCCCTGAGTGGAGAACAGTTAAGCTGCATGGTCTGCTGCAGGTTGTGGTATTGTTGTCAACCAGCTTAACATATGTTGGCTCCCCATTTTCCACAACAGTGTCAATCATATAGATTCCACCATCATCCTGAGAATCAGCCACGTAGAGATCACACGACTCTTTACTGTAGGCCAAACCTGTGTTGCACGCCTTTCTGGCCATAGTGATGAATAGCTCGACAACTCGGTTTAGCTGTGCTCGAGTGAAGAGGAGGAAACTTTCAAAATTGTTGCAAAATCACGCTGTGATACATACAGATGGTCACGTTCTTTGTCGGCAGTTCTGCCACTAAACTCGTGTCCATCCTATCCCTTCCTCTTAATGCAGCGTCAGTGACAACAGCTTTAAGCTCTTCTGAACAAGACGAGTAAAGTCGCGCCATCCGCAGCTTATGAACATAAAACAGTGAATAATGCAGTTGAATTTGTTACTGAAGACGGCTATGGTACAAACAAAATCAAAGGCCACCAGAGGCAATTGAAAGTACACCTGCCAACACATAGGAGAAAAAAGGAGCATTTTGCCTCATATCGCGGAATTCATTTGGTGCTATGTCAATTGACGTCAATTGTTCTGGGTATTTTAAAAGGATGTTGCTAGTGTTAATAACATCGATTAATTCACGCAGATGGATTAACATGAATATTAAGGATTGTTTTCTTTTTGCGAATTGAACATTTGTCATGTTGTAAAGACGAGTATTAGAAACAACACTTCGTCATTTAAGAAGCAAAGACGTTTAAACCAATGTCTGCCTAATGAAATGAACAAATCTCAATCATCTTTCAATAGTGGTTTGCAAACTGCATCTGGTGGGGTCGATGCATCTTGCATGCAGAAGATTGGTCATGAATTCGAAAAATTCTAAATGGGTTAATCACGGTGGTTTCACCATGTAGCCAGGTTGCTCTATTGAAGTTTGCCCCACATGTAACCAAGTTCAAGCCACAGTTAAACAAGTTCGCCTCCAAAGTCGATCGAGTCCCCCCCTCCCCCACAATCGAGCAAGCTTTTAGTTCATAAAAAGATTGTTGTGAATGATTGTCACGTTTGTGGGGCCACTGCGGGGATCTCAGTGCGAGCGAAATAGGGCAGAGTGCACTTTGTACTCTCCCCAGATTTCGCCTTCTTTGAGAAAACAAGATGGCGGCCCCTCAAACTCGATCAATCATGACAGCCATTCGGAAAAAGACTGTGAATAGTCTAACAATAGTATACAAAGGAATGGGTACATCGGGTGTTCGATAAAGTTATTGTTGTTCATAGCTTTTATTAGGTATTTTGGCTCCTAAAGGAGCCATTTTGGTGTAGGACCTGTAGAGTTCAATGTCAGGTGCTAGGCTTGACCTACAGGACTTTTGGTTTACTCTTCTACTGGGCCATAAAGATAGGCACATGCCCTCAAGAGCTGGTTCGCCGTCTTCGCCTCTGTTCTGTATGAGTCCCAAAGGTGGAAGACCTTGGACTGGAGCTCTCTGTATGCTTTCCTCTGGTGCTGCTGCAACTTCTCTGACACGAGCCTGATCTGCAGGGATGCAAGCTTCGCTTCCTCGTGAAGCAGCTGGACCATCCTGCCATATAATGATAAGTTGGACCTCCCTTGGGCATGTCTGCCATTGCATTGTGCCAGCCTTCAACATCGTTGTTCATCTGCACAGAATGGCTGAACACACACACACCAGCTAGTGTGGAGATAGTTATCCACGTACTGTTGACATGTTCTACAAAACCATTGTAAGGACTCTGTTGCGGCATCTCGCTTCAACTGATTGAACATTGGTACAATCTCATCTTCTGGCAGGATGAACTTCCACAGCAGTGAAAAAAGTACCATGGTCGGTAGTGTACGCTGTCTGCAGGCCAATTTCATTTATCTATAAATAAGTAGAGACCGAAAATAAGTAAGCCGGTTTCATTGGTAAAACCTATTTCAACAACCCCTTTTCCAATGTTTATACAATGTTCAGTTACAGGTTTGCAATTATCGTAAACCTCAGTTAAATTTGAATGGAAAATAGAGTATAAGAAAAATTGCTAACATACCTTTCTCCACAGTGCTTCTGTGTAGTGAAACAGACACCATGACTGAAGTCAACATTCAGCATCAGATCTCGTAGCTTCACACTGCCATCTCGTAGTCTACATGTAGGGTGATCTTCACAACTGGCGGGACAGGAAGCATCTCCAGAACTGCTTTTACGACAGCTCTGTAGAGGACTGGTTTCATGACAGTTCTGTAGTCTTTGGTCTTTTTCTGCGGTCGTACTTGTGTCCCTAAAACTCTCATAAAAAAACACAACAATTCTTCGGTCGGATGGCACACTGCCAGTTAGTGTTGTTGCCCCGCCTTCGTTTGACATTGTAAGTGAAACCACGACTGTCTACAAGTTATGGTTTACCCCGGTTAGTGGAGTCCTCCATAATCTTGAACTCCAGATGGAGACTGTCCTCCTAAGGCTGGGGAACAGGTTTGGCATGGACAATTCGTTGGTAGCAATGGCTTCAGAAGGTAAGGAGAGGGCTGGCAACTCCTGAGAAAAAAAGGCTTTAGTCACATTTTCGTATCAATAAGAACAATTTTGCTGAAATTGAAGCCTATCCAAGTTTTAAGAATCCTACAGTTTTTGATCATGAAATTGAACTTACCAAAGTTGCATCGACGTTAAACTCAACGGTTTTACACAATAGACAGCTTACACAGTAGACTTCTCAACTCCTGAATGCTAATAAAATTCAAACACTCGCTTGTGAATATGGTTCTGCTAAAATGCACTTTGTTTGTTTTGATCTCTCAAACTCCCAATTGATAAATCCTTGCCAGTAGCAGCGCTTCACTATGGATTTGTGAGCGATAACTATCGGGCAGTGTTCTCCCTAGATTTTTCCTCAACAGGTAAAGGAGTTTTCCAAGCCGGTAAAGAAATAATGTGGATCTCAGCCACCTTCTTAATGTCAGAGTAAAACAATAGGAATAAAAGGAAAAGGGTGTTTTTATTGTTTTGGAAGTGCATCCAGGCTTAAGAAAAAACTTTGAAACTAAGTGTTAATTAAGAGCGTCTGTCAATGAACACCCTTAGAATCTTCATGCAGATTAGAAGAACAAGTTTTTCTCGTATTTACAAGATCAAATGTGTATGTCATAGTCTTAAACTAACATTTAGGATTTATGTCAAAACTACACTCAGCTGGTCATTTACAAAGTTGCGCATTTAGTTTAACAGTTACTGAAGGGAATACTATCACACATGCAGATATTCACGTTTGTTTTCTGCTCTCTCAGGAACTCTTTCACGTCTTTTAGCTGATGAAAATTAGACCAGAAGTAAAAAGAAAACACAAAAAGTTAGATTAATCGGCTCTGAACACGTTTCTTAATAGAGAGTTCCTTGATCAATTGACTTGGATAAAGCTTGGATACAACTCTTAATCATCTTCATCAGCAAAGTCTGACTCATAAGCTTCATCAGAACTGTCTGCGATGTCATCAGGACAAACATTCAGCAATGATAGGATTTCATCGACCTCTTCAACGCCATCCTGGATGACATGTGCTGAGGGTAATTCTTTCCCTTCAGGGGCGGCTTCAGAAGCTGCTGCTGAGTGACGTCTTCGTTTCTTTCTTCCTCAGCTAAGGAAATTGTGTCCACCTTAAGTTTGGAAAAATCACAGGTAAGACACCCAGTAATGTGGAATTCTATGTATAGCCGGTAACAGAGCCACGGTGAGAAAAAACAGACCTAAGGCCAGCCTCACGCAGTGTAGCAGTAGCTAATAGTTTTGGCACAATGTTTTTATACTGGGGAGTAATTGCCGAGAGTTTTTGATGTTTTAGAAATATCAACAAGACAGTTTCGTTTACCTCCAAATCAGTGGCTGGGTCAAGCTCAAACTGGGTGCCAGTGCTCACAAACACTTTCTCCTTTGCCAAAACAAATCCTGGAGCTCTCTTCTTTCTCTTCTTCTGACTAATCCATAGCTCAACTGCCTCCCTGATGAGCTGTTCGCACTCATCTGTGCAAACGTCTGGACCATTTATAGAATTGTGGAGTAAGCTTTCCAACATCTTGTTGGAAAGACGTGATCTCAGCCTTGTTTTTATTCTCTTTATGGCACTAGCGCCGCGTTCAGCCCAAGCATTAGTAATTGGCAAACTCAGAATTGCTTCTGCAAATGAGCTTAGAATGGGGAAAAGAGCGCCCATTTGTAAGAGTTTCTTTAGCACAACCTCAGTTTGTGTTTCCCCAGTGAGCTGGTCAGGTGCTGGAATACTGAACCTAGCCATATGAAACTTAAACAACTCAAACTCAGCAATAACCTCTGTGAGTTTCTCTTGGGCATAGATCTTCCCAATCTCAATCATTTCAGCCTTTCCATAGTCTAAGAATGCTGGTGAGTCAGGAGAAGGCAACAGAAAAGGGTCACACACGGTAAACAGGGAGAACAATGGGAGGCTGTTTTGAAAGTGCTCGTCAAGATCATGGACAAGTGCATCCACATACTGGTGTAGGAGATTATCCACCTCAGCCATAGCTTGTCGGGTCACTTCTGCCTCTACTCCACGGACAGCCAGATGTCCATTTGGTTTAAGATCCTGGACAGCTTCAGTGATAGCTCTGTGACTCAAAGCTTCTTCTTTTAGACTTGGCGCAATGTGAGAGAAGGTTACGGATCCCTTTTGAAAAGTGTTAGAGACTGCGTCAAGGATTGGGATAACCTGGTACAAGATGTAGATCGCTGCAGCAAACTTGAAAGTGTTCAAGCGCATGAAAAGACCTTTTGCCGCAGCATTGTGATGATCATCATCAAGCAATTTCAGCGTTGCTAGCACTGCCGGATAATCCTGTTTTAGACTTTTCACGGCTTTCCTCAATGACAGCTACCTGGTTCGGTATGCCTTTTGGATCTTGCGTGTCACAGCTTTCCTGGTGTTTTCACTTACATCTAAACTGTTCAATTTCATCTGCACCTTAGGATACAAAGCCGTCTTCTTGTTGGAATTTTCGAACAAAGACCATAGTTGACGCAAATTTGTTTCGACTACAGATATGTATTTGACAGTGTCATCTGCACTGGAGCAAGCCAGAGCTAAACGGTGGCATACACACCATAGTTGCTGCATTATTGACGTTCTTCCGTCATTCATATGTTCCTCTTGCTTCTTCTTAAGCTTTACTCGAACTCCATTTTTGCACCATCAGATGCAAGTCCCGCTAGAGACGCCCATTCTAGGTCATCCTTGTCTAGCTCCTGAGTTATCATGTCCACAATGGCATCTGCATTTGCACTGCTGTGGTGCTCCAGGAGATTCTGAACCGAGAGAAACTTTGTGTGAACTTGTGCATCAGATACGTATTGAACAAAAGAAACCAACTCTTCTGTTACAGCAACGTCACTCACTTCATCGCAAAGCAAGGAACAATAACAACCATTTGCAGCTGCTTCAACTACTTGACCATTTAGGAACTGACCAATAGCAAGAAAATCTCTTGTCTACACCTCTCAGATTGATGAGTGAAGTACTTCATATCCTGTATCCCAAAGCGAGTTAAGAAGTCTATAAGTGGCAAGACCTTCAGGTTGGAAATTTCTTGTTTGGCAAGAAAATAAAACGCTGCAAATACTTGTACCAGAACCTCATCAACAACTTCAGCTTTCTTGTCTATTTCTTTCTGTAACCATGGTGCCCGCTGAAGAAGGTCTTTGCTCACTGACTGCTTGTGTTCGTCTGAGTTACTATGGTCTGATATTGCGGCCTTTCTATATCGGGTAGTAGGTGCATTAACAAACTTCATGCCTTTTCCTGTTTTGACATGCTTCTTACAAAGACAACAATACATACCCTCACCCTCTTTAAGTACCAGCCACCACACACCACTTTTACGGCACGCTGCAATGTCGTCGTTGACCCATTCGTGTTTGAAAACATCAGACTTCGATGGCAATTGCCTGTTTATTTCAAGAGAAGACAGCGACTTGCAGTTGTTCTTGGCACACAGCACGTGGTTGTGTAATGTGTGATGATCAACACCAAAAGCTTCCTCGAGGATGCGCGTGTGCTGCTTTTCAGGAATAGTAGCGATTTTAGGTTCCTTAGGTTCCAGTGGAGTATTTGAAGTTGTCTGTAGGGTTGATACTGAGTTATGAACTACAAGGGGTGCGTCTACAGTACAGTGACAGGTATTGCAGATGGTTCGACATCGGTCACTGAGGGTGCATGAATTTCAACTTGAGCTGCTTGTTGGTCACTATGGATGTTGTCACCTATGAAGAGACATCCAACCTCTCTCAATACTACATCTCGTCAGAGGTTAAAAATCATTCACTTTTTTGTTCTGTTTTGTTTTGCTCAAGATTTTATTTTGGGCTTACAACTCTTTCTATTCAGCCTAAGAAAACAACGCAAAAGTAATCTTCCAGTGAAAGAAAGGAAGCTACTTCTGGTGACACGTTTCGTATGATTTACATGAAGAGCCACTTGAAAGTCAGCGGTTTCATTTCGTTCAAGCTACGTATCGCAACGAATCGCTGCATGTTCATTTATGCGTTGTCTTCAATTTTGAAAATTCGCGTTTATGGAGGCTATTTTTTCGAGAATATGTCAACCAGCAAAGTGGAACATATTTAAAAAAAGAAAAACTAGAAGATGACGGATTTCACGGCCAAGAGGGACTTTTGCTTTGGCGAGGTCAATTCATCAAAAGAAGCGGAACCTTTGACGAAACTATTTTCTCCTCGCTTTCAACACTGAAAGATGCACGTAAAAAGTTACTCTTTATAGCATTGTTACCTGTTTGCCTTCATGACCTCTTGTTCTTGTCAGAGCACAGAAAAGAAAGCATCGATTGCTGCCTCTTCATCTTGGAAATGACAAAGTGAACCACGAGTCAAAGAACAAAGGTGCACGTGCGTAGAAACGAGCATCCTGCACGAAGGAATTTATTCCACGGAAACCCACCTAAAATTCTCACACTGCGAAAGGTACCAGCCAGCAATTAAAAAAGTAATATTTATTTAGTTTTGGAGAGGACAAATTGCGCCTTTTTTGTTTGCTTTTGTTTTGTTTGACGAGTTGAATTTTCGGGTAAACTCTAAGTAGTTGTAGGCGGTAAAGAGCGCTGTTACAGCCAGTACATTTTACCGGGTACCAGTTGATAAGGAGAACACTGCATCGGGGAACATTTGTGCAATGTTTGGCCATTTGCAGTTACACAAAGATTTTTTTTTTTTAATTGAAGAAAATAAGACTTTACAATATTGAATGTTGGAAAAAAAAAAAAGACGTACAAAGAACAGATACAATATTGATAATACAGAGAAAAAATTACACCGTTTCACTACATAGAGGTACAAGTACAGAGTTAGTTTACAACAGATTAATTTAATTACAATTTTAACGAAAACAAGAAAAAAAAGAAATAGGAAGAAAAAAAAAAAAAAGCAGGTGGCACATTCTATGTGGAAACATTTTGAGGGGCTAAAGTGCATAATGTTGTCCATTTTGATCTAAATTTCGACAAGGTGTTGTTTTTAAAAGCGATTCTGCTTTCACAAAGGATCTTGTCTTTGAGAACGAGATGAAACATTTCAAAGCTTGGGGGGCTGTTATCCAACCAAGCCTGGAAAATGTGATATTTTGCGATGATTAGAACATGGTTTAATGCGCAAAACTTAGTACAGTCTGGTTTATAGCCGTACAGAATATCCGTCACGCTTAAGGAACGATTCTCCGATTGTTTCTCATTCCACCAATTAACAATTTCACGCCAAAAACTTTGCATAATGGGGCATTCATACAAAAGATGAACCAAAGTTTCGTTGGGAAAGTTGCAGCGCTCACAGCGAGGTGACGTTTTCAGTCCCATTTTAAAAAGGCGTTTGTTTGTAGGAAGAGTACCATGAATGATTTTGTATTGGAAACATCTTAGTTTGTTTTCTACTGTGACTTTAAAAGGCAATTGGTAGATAGCTTTCGGGGATAAGTTTTTTCCGACTAGTTCTAGTTCTATTTTTGGGGATTTAAGAACTTTCAAAACAAAAAGTTTGCGAGCAATTTTGGCAGTGACATTAGAGGGGGTTAGGTTATCTCTGACAGCCATATTGGAGGGTATTTGCTTAGGATTTAAAAGGGAGTTTTTCCACCCAATAGGGATTGCAGAGAGGAGGCCGTAATATTTTAAGAAATTTACTTTTAGACCATATTTATCTTGAAATTCGGTTATGGACAAGAACCTACCATCTACCAGAAGGTCGCGTATTTTAATCACACCTTTTTGATACCATGACAGAAAAAAGATCGGTTTTCCATCTATTCTAATAAAACGGTTGTTCCAAATGATTTCATTTCCGTATTTGTCAGCCGATGAGGGGTCTGTGGAATGTATCTCCTGCCAGGCCAAAAGTATTTCTTTGTAGAAGGAGGGTAATTCTGAAGACAGATTTAAGTCATGTATATCAAAGTTACATTCGAAAAGGAAAGTGCCACCGAGGTGGGTTGTGGCCAAGGAGAAGGCAGCGCACCATTTACTATCTCCAGCTTCACATAATCGCTTTGCCCACGCAGCCTTAAGAGATTTATCCATCATAACAAAGTCAACCATGTTAAGACCGCCTTTATCAAGAGGACCAATAAGAGTGTGCCGTTTAATTTTATCCGGCTTCATTTTCCATACGAACCTGAAGCAAATATCGTTGACTTGTTTACATATGTTGGATGAAACTGAGAGAACAGATGTGTTATAGACTAGTTTGGAGATGGCGAGAGTCTTGACAATGCATATCCTACCTATTAAAGTTAGATTTCTCGCTGACCACCGGTTTAAAGTCTTTTTCAGTGATACAATTTTTTCTTCGAAATTGATTCTGCAGCTAACCGCCGGGTCGTAAGCGAAAGCAACACCGAGAGCAATTACGTATTTCTCTGGCCACGAGATACTAAAGGGGGATCGCTTGCCCTTGTTTTGTTTAAGGCTGCCAAGCCACATTCCTTCTGTTTTAGAAATGTTTATTTTAAGACCTGAACACTCTCCAAATTCACTTAGGAGGTTAAATAGGTGGTCCGCAGAAGAGTCGTTAAGTATGAAGGCTGTGATGTCATCAGCATACAGACTTAGTTTTATTTCAGTGTCATTAAGTTTCAGGCCACATATGTTATTATTCTGCCTGATGGATTGGGCCAGCGTTTCAACAGCCAAGATAAATAGCAGCCCTGATAGGGGACACCCTTGCCTGACTCCTCTATGAAGGGAGAAGAAATTCGAAGCAAAACCATTATTAAGTACGCAGCTGGAGATGTTAGAATAAAAGACGTGAATCCAGTTCTGGAACATTGGCCCAAAGTTCATAGCGTCAATAGCCTCGAATAAGAACTTCCATTCGAGGGAATCAAAAGCTTTTTCGAAATCTATAAATAGAAGCATGCCAGGCAGATTTTGTTTCTCGTACACATCGATAACATCGGAGATTAAGCGGATATTTTCTCCAATAAAACGATTTTTTACGTATCCAGTTTGATCACTATTTGTTAAAGTCGGAAGAACTTTCTCTAGTCGATTTGCAATGCATTTGGTTGCAATTTTGTAATCTGTATTTAACAAAGAAATTGGTCGCCAGTTTTTCAGAAGAAGATTATCTTTGTTTTTCTTTGGTATAAGCGAGATCACGCCTCTTCTTTGTGAGATTGACATTTCGCCTTTTTGGTAGGCATCATTATAGCAGTCAATTAAAGGGCCCACAACATCGTTCCAGAAACATAAATAAAATTCTGCTGTGAGGCCGTCGGAACCGGGGGTTTTGTTTTTTGCAAAAGTTTTGAGAATAGACAGACATTCATCGGCAGTAATAAGACCTTCGCAGATGTTTTGCTGTTCGGCATTTAGTTTGGGTACCATTTCAGGGTTTAGGAAGTGTTTGCTGGGTTCATTAAATGTGCTAACTTCAGGCAATTGTGAAGTGTACAGCGTTTTGTAAAAATGTTCCATCTCCAATAGAATTTTGTTTGGTTCCTCTAGGTACTCATTTTCATCTGTTTTTAATTTAACAATGTGTTTCCTGTTATGCGAGCGCTTTTCCAAATTGACGAAGTACTTGTTATTCCTTTCGCCGTGCTCGTACCACCTTACTCTGCTCCTAATTATAGCACCTTTTGTTTTGCGCTCAGATAAGTTTTTCAGTTCCAATTTAACGCTTCTCGCTTCAGTTGTTAAATTCACATCGTTGGGGTTTTTACCGAGAAGAACATTGAGTTCGTTTAATTTTCGAAGTAGGTCCATTTCTTTGTTCTTTCTGTTTTTGCTAAGGCGTTTTGCAAATCGTATACAGAAATCCCTGATTTCCATTTTAATCATTTCCCAATAAAGTCTTTTGTCATCAGTTTTACTGTGCTTTTCTTTTGCGTGAATTAGAAAGAATTTCAGGTTTAAGACAAATTCTTCATTTTCAAGGAGGGAATTTTTGAATTTCCAAAATCCTGGACCAGGTTTTTTCTGTGAATTTTCGTACTGAATTTCAACATAGATTGGGGAATGATCGGAATCATGATATGCTTTAACCTCCGTTTTACATGAGCGCGGCACTAGGTGTTTAGACACAAGCCAGTAATCTAGGCGGCATTGTATTTTGCCAGAACTGTTGCTCCACGTGAAACGTTGGGAGGAGGGGTGATGAAGTCGCCAAATGTCAACGAGACCCAAAGTGTTGCGAAGGTCGTTTATGCTATCAATAACGCTTCTTCGGTTGTTTGTATCTTTTCCTCCCGTCTTATCAACACTTTCAAGCGGGCAGTTGAAATCGCCACCAAGGATGATATTGTCGTTAGAGTAGGGTCGCAATTTGTTAGACAATTCATTGAAAAACGTTTTTTGGAGACTTGGATCATTTGGAGCGTAAATGTTGACAAAACAAAATTCTTCATCTTGTAGCGAAGCCCGAACGAGAAGAAACCTCCCTTTTTTGTCTCGGATAATGTCAGGGTTTTCAATTTTGAAAGTCGGTTTGATTAACAACATCACGCCTCTGCTGTGTTTTGAACCATGGGAGTAGAAAACGTCGCCACCCCATTCCGCGCGCCATATGTTTTCAATTTTGTCGTCGCTATAGGTTTCTTGTAAGAAAATTACGTCATATTTACCGTTATGGAGCCAACGAAATAAATTCCTTCGTTTGATCGACTTATTTATGCCTCTGATGTTCAGAGAAATACATTTAAGATTCATGTTTGCTTAAAAACATAAATTACTGGGCAACAAATGCGCACCGGTCAAAAGGGATATTTCCCAAGAGATGTGCCTGACTGCAACTATTTAAAAAAGAAAATAAATTAACATTAAACACACAATAGAAACTAAAAGAGCCGACAAGTGGCTTATTGTATAGAAGGGATACTAGAGAATGACTAAAACTCATGAAGATAATTAAAGGTGTCCCCTCTACGCCTCCCCGCGACCTAATTATTAATTCTAGTTTCGTTCAACGTGATTGAAAAAAGAAATTATAAGCAAGGGCGAAACCTTATTAAATAAAAATATCTGGAAAATACATGGTTTTAGGCAATACATTTCAACTAGCTGTAACCTCATCAACAGAAATTTTGAAAAAGACTTTACCATCAACTGTCCACACACTGTGCCAATGGTTCAACTTTTTGGTTTTCCAGACTTTGTTGAAAAGTTCGCGGCGTCTTCTTGTGAGGTTCTCATTGATGTATACGATGTCTGCTCCAGGGAAAACATGGTTTAAGCTTTGATTCTTCAACTGCTTGCGGGCGCTGTATAGTGCTTTCTTAACTTCGTACGATTTAAATCTGGCAATGACTGGCCTGGGTTTGTTTGATTTCTTGTTTGCGGATAACCGGTGGCAGATGTCAATGTCATTGTTTCGAATAGGGACGTTGAGCACATTTCCGAGCTTAATAATTTGTTCGGCCAGGTTTTCTTGGGAGCTCTCTGGAATGCTGTGGAACTCTAGATTATGTTCTTGAGTACTGTTCTAAGTCGTCAATCTTGTTGATAGCGGTGGCAAGGTCTTCGGCCATTATATCATTGTCTTCTTTGACTTCTTTGAGACTAGCTTTTAGAGACTTGACTTCTTTCTTTAAGGTTTGGTTTTCCTTCACAAGCTTTTCCACTTCAGCTATATGAAAGCTTAGCGATTCGTGTAAATCGGCGTATTGCTTTCGTAAAGCTTGATTGTCTTCTAACAATTTGTTAGTGTTGTCTTGTATTTGTGTCAAAATCTCGCGCATATCCGCCATTTCGATGCTATCGGATGTTGAAGGCATAATTCTTACCGATTTGGCAGGCGGAGTTTTGGAATCAGGGGAGCTGCTACTGCTGCATCTTTCCTGCCGTTTGCCACGTAAATAAAAAGTGGTAAGGCCTTCCTTGTTTTTATCTTCTTCGGTCATCGGGAAGGTAAAGAAACGGACTACGGAAAAGTCCGTCCGGCCGCCATGCCGCCGTAGTTACACAAAGATAGATTGTACAGTGTATCTGGCAGGGAAGTCTGACTCTGGGAGGGAACAAAAATAGTATAACTTTTTTATAAAGAGGTCGAACTTGATTTACGTGGGGCAAACTACATCTGTGAGATATTACTGACACGATCAGTGAGTTTATTTCACATCAGAACGGAACATTCCACTGCATTTAGGAAGATGATCTGAGCTCAATTATTATGTTAAGATGTGTAATCGCACTATTAAACTTAGCTATTACTTACAATAACTGCCATTTGCATGTTTAACTTTTAGACGTTGCATTTGCACAAAAGAGTTAAGTGTTGTTAGTAATTGTTAAAACTCCAACCCGTAACATTAACCCTCTTGAGATTTTAAACCAGTTACCTGGCCTCCAGTGGCTGATTTATAATTTTGATACAGCAGAACCTTCTCTTTTGGGACATCTCTATTCAGGGGGTGCTAACATTCACAAACTGTTGTCATGAAAAATTGACTGTTCTGGACCATAATCTGTGCAGTATAACATCTAATAACTGGCCATTCAAAAGACATTTTTCTCTGTCCTGAGGGTATCCCCTGAATGGAGGTTCCACTGTATAAGCTAGGTTATTGATGTCTACCTACCATATTTAATTAAATATACGGTGTGTGGACTCAGTTGCACCATGGGAATGCGATAAGCCCTTTTCCGGCAGGTATCCTTTCTTTTTGTAAGATGCCGAAGGACTAATTTGTTTTACATATTTTAAATTTAATTTAAAAAAAACATCCGTCTTAATTCAAGCAGCCAACTTTAACACCAGCTACGTTTGTAATTACCTATTATAAGTAAATAACATATAACTCTGTAACGTTCCATAAGCTTACAGCATGTGAAATGTTGGCAAAGCCATCAACCACAGTGTTATGATGGCCAGTGCTGCCACTCTTTTCCCACCCTTGTTCACAACTTGGATGGTTGGAATGAGGCAAGTGAGGATCTGAGAGTGAGAAATATTTCACAATGTGTCAGTTCAGTATTAAAAAATTTTCCATTTATAACACAATGTACTGCTTGCATTGAGGTTTCTTTTAGCTGATACAGAGATATGAGAGGGTCTGAATGGTACTATTGCAACATTTAAGGATGGATCAGCTGGTCACGTGATTGTGGAGTAAGCAAGATCAGCACTCATAACTCAAGGTGTGTGGTATTAAACTTCCAGAAGAGAAAATAAATGTACATGATTGTGCAAAATGCAAATTGAATTAATAAGAAGGATTTTCACACGACCGTACTACTGACACTTTCTTGTCACTTTTGACTGCATTCACAATAGCACTTTCAAGCTTTTGCAGAGAAGTCTGTTCTATTGCACCATAACCTGCGTCATCGACCATGTCAAAAATTGTCTATTGGATGGTGCGTGTTGTTGCCCCATCCTTTCCAGTTGATAACCGAGTCTAAATGAAGAAGTATTAGACATTGATTTCTAATAATTACTCATCTTTTTTCTTTGAAATAGAAAATGATGAGCCTGAGATGGCTAAAGCAACAGTAGGATTTGCTCAGGTTTGCAATCTAAACGAAGGAAGTTTAAGCCCTGATTTACGGCAGAACGTCATTTGTGAAGGAAAATGGTCCTGAATTGCCTGATTTTTCATGGAGGCCCTTTGTTGGATGATTTGACTTCCAAAGATGAGATTCCAGACATGAATATTTAGAGAAGCTACCGTTACAAACCAAGAGGAAACAGTCATAGATGATCTGCCTCTTCATCAGGATTCACCCTCACCAGTTAGTGTTGGAGAGAATTCCCTGTTACTTATGGCGTTTGCTGTACGCCACAAGCATTCTCAAATTGCACTTGAAGATTTGTTAGAACTTATTCATTTTCATTGCCCGAGACGTAACAACAATTGTATCACTGAACTTAAGGAATTTCTTCTAAAGCATCCAGTTTTAAAATACTTCTATTGCCCAGATGTGATATGTAACCCTTGCATTGGTACAACACAGCCCGAGAGTGGAGATAACTGTGCAGTATGTGGAACCCCACTAAACTGCTCATCCTACTTCATTGAAATAGCTATTATGGAACAGCTAAAGACACAGTTTTAGTAGGTAAAATCGAGTCGTCATGGCAGCCAAGAACCTTAAGTTTCATTTTATATGTAGCTTTTGCAATTTATTGAGTAATTATAAATAATAACAAGTAGAAGAAAAAGTTCAGTTGTGTTTTTGATGAAAGCGAAACGTTCAAGTTACGAAATTTGCATTGGAGGGCTTCATCTTTGTTTTCTTCGTAGCGAAGAGCTTGTCCTGTTCTGACACATACAAGTGAAGTTTTTAAAGGGTTTAAGGTACATGATTTTGAGCATTACGGTGAAAGAAATTAAGTTTTGAAATGGAAATTTGATTTATGTCATTGGAAACGTGTCATTTACTTTTTGTTTATGTAAATGTGGACTTAAAAAACTTATTAGAAGATGTGCTCAGATTTCAGACAGATGTGATCAGCCAATTTCACTTGCGTGGGTGGACAAGTGTAACCCAAATTTCATTTAAGTATAAACTTGTGGGTTTTCGAATAAACGTTTTCAAAATGATTCCTCTGACCGTAATTCTGTGTTTGTTCATTCATAACAGTAGGTCAAAGCACAGTTGCAAGACAACAGCATCTAATTTGCACTAGCATCACTGCAGTGAGATGCTGGCAGATAACTGTTTTCAATTTTGACTATTGGGTCCATCTCTTTGGGCAATTGTCGATTTTCTTGTCCTAGAGGTTTCAATAGTAATAGTCTTGTAAGCTAAGCAGTTTTCGTTCCAAAGCTTTTTCTAAAAAGCTTCCGAAAACAGAGGCTTACTTCGTGCCGCGTGATTTGTTGACATCAAACGCGATGAAAAGCCAAAAGATAATCCATTCATTTCAGAGCAAAATACATTTTGTTGTTGTAAATGAGTGACGTTTCAAGTTTGTTCAGCAAACAGCCAATAAATGGTAATAATCCGAGGAGATTTGACAAGCCTTGGCAGTTAAATGACAGAATATGGAAACATTGCAAAAACCAAGCAAGACGTGCTCGTGAGTAATATATTTGTTCATTTTGAAGTCCGGAAAAAATAAAGCTGTTCTTTAGAATGACCTTTTGAGCTCAGATTCAGAGAACAGATCCTCAAAATAAATATTGGAGGATATTTAGGAACACTTTCGGCCTTTTTGTGAAAAACCTTTTGAAAGAGAACGAGCCAGAAATCCCCAAAATATATTTGTAACCGAAAACTTTCAGGCCAACTATCTTTGAGAAACGAACACCAGCTTATTGTTTTTTGTTGTGGATTTTGATTTCATTGATTTATATTTATTAACAATATAGTTTACAATGCTTTACACCAGATTATTCCTTGGGAGCTCCGCTTTTAGACTTGGCTTAATCTATACATTAGTGATGAAATGTATGTCTTGAAGGCTGTCAGTAAATTACTAAGGAAGTGAATGAAACGTTCCAAATCAGAATTCGAAATAAGTGCTGGCTTTCCATTGTGGGGGGGGGGGGGGCAACGTAAGTTCCTGTATAAGTTGAAATTATTGACAGATAACATTTATTCACACTTTACCATTTCAATAGACCCAGGAGTTAAGAAACTCTAGCACTCTTTAAGTAGAACCAAGATAGACCGTGATGCAATTGAAGATGTATATGATAGAGAATTGTATAAGAAGCATGCTTGTCCTGGTGGATTCTTGTCTGCTCCACGTGACATATCCTGAGGCAACACAGATGCAGTTACACTGATAAGGTCAAATGGTTATGGAGTTTGGCCAGTTTACCTCATAATCAATGAGATCCCACCCCTAGAAAGGTGTATTTACTTCTTGTTTTTACCAACAATTGTGCCATGATTGCAAAAAACGGTATGTTACAAGGCTCAAACAAAATCAAATTTCCAGCTTACAGACTGTATGTGCAAGTTAGCCTGAAGGTCTTTCTTCTACCTCTACTGAAATGCTCCCCGAAAAAGTTTCTTTGATGCTCACCACCAGCCTTACAGAAAAATGCTTACTAGAGGCTTCCAAGTAAAATTGCAAAAAAAGTATAACGTTAAAAGAACGTTTGCAACCGATAAGATAATTTTCAATTACTATAAAGAAGTAAATATTGTGCAGCAAATAAATTGCAAAATTAAATGAGTAACAATAAGTAAACAAGGGATAAAAAATAAAGAAAACAAGGAAACAAAAGGGTGCAATTCGGTAACAATTATGAAAACATAGCACCTCAATAAATAGAAACGAAAAGTGCGAAACAAACCAGAATTCCGAAACAAAATAGGTGATAAAAAATTACAAGCTGCTAATGATGCACATCAGAAATTGTTGAAACAATAATGGGAGACTCCATTCAACTTTCATTCCCCCGAAATCAACTAAATAGTTTCCTTATCACATTCACGAAGACATTGGCCTATTAGGCACGTCTAGCAAAAAATAGCTAGCTTTCAGTCATAATTTACTATTGTTTTATCAGAGTTCTTTATTTGTACATAGCCCTGTTATGGAACGTGATTACGTAACTGTTTTGGTAGAAAAGATTTGTAAACATTGCTTTTACTTTTAGCACTTTATTATTTGACATTGCTATTAGTTATCAAAGTATTTTAAATGCTTGTACACTGAAGAAGCCAGAATAGGCGAAACGTCTGTACTATCAAACAATTCAAGTTATTTCATACTCAGCTGAGTCAAAGCGTCATGTCTCCTTGTGGATCCTTCTCACAAGCGACATTCATTGTTGGTTACTCAACATTCATCATCCAACTTCTATATCAATGCTGGAAATTGAAAAGGGAAAACGTTTTATACATTACTGCTTATCAAAGTCCTCTGAGCAATTTATGCGTATTGGCTGACCATTTTGAGCCTTTTTGACCAAAAGTTTGCCATCGATCGACCATGCACTATGCCAATATTTGTCTCTCTTTTCCTTTATCACTTAAGCGAATTGGTCCTTTCGATACCTGGTGAGATATTGATTGATTTATATTTTCTCTGTTCCTGCAAAGTACTCACCAGGATCCATGCCTCTCAGGTGCTTGCAGGAAGCGTAAAGATTACTTTTTGCATTGTAAGATTGAAACCTCACAATGATGGTCTTTGGCTGATCTGGGATGTCGCCGGCCATTCTATGGCAGATATCAGTCTCGCTTTGTTTAATGCTTACGTAAAGAAGATTTCCAAGCTTGACGACTTGCTCACAAAGATTTTTGTATTCCTAGTGCACTGTTCCAAATCATCCATGCTCTGTAATGCCCATTCCAAATCTTCACGGTCGGCTTTTCACTGAAAATTGACTCTTCGAGTCAGCGACTTCTTTCTTTAAAGTGATGTTTTCTCTCTTTAAAGCATCCACTTGTTGTGTCTGGAAATTCAAAAATATTTTACAGTTAAAATACTCAGTGCATTTCGTTCATTATTTAGGAATGACTTTTATTAATCGCAACGGATTGCATTATTGGAATCAAATTTCCACTCTTAAATTGAAGATTGAAATCTTCCAATGGTAGCCTTGTTCAAAGTAATTAATGGTAATTTGGTTGTTACTGACATTGATGCAAAATGTGAAACCGTTGGCGGCTGTTGGTTCAGTCAGAATACAGCACACTTGTTTTTAAGAATTCTTCTTCACAGTTTTATAACAGAAGACTGCTTCTTCTTCACATTTAAAAGTACTTGCGATGAATATTTTGCTGAGCGAACACAAATCAGGTCATATGCCTCAAGCCACTGAGTCAAGTACAGGTTGATTGATTCGGTCGCTTGATTGTTTGAGGTGTAACAGCTAGTAGTGGAGAGTGGATGGTTCAGGAGGTTAATTGTGGAATACTAACCTCTTACTAACAGAGTACGAGGGCCATACTGGGAAATATTGGCCTGAGGTCATGGCAGTAGTCCATACATGAAGGACCGGTGGGCCAATATTCCCCAGTACAGTCCCATGGAAGTAAGGTTAGTGTTTCTTTATATGGCTTAATTTGGGGGGGGGGGGGGGCTGTATAAAGCACTTCTGGGCGCTCATAGAGTTGACTTCGCTGCGTTGTCAGGGGATGTCCTACCTTTGGTGACATGAGCAGCAAAATGAATCGATTGAACAGCATGCAAGTTTTGAAAGCATTTAAATGAGTTTTTAGTAAACTACAGTAAGCAGATAATGCACAGTTTTGGAACAACAACAACCACAAAAGATACGCATGTGTTCACTCGGGAAAACTTGTCAATTGTAGAAGATCACCGCATCACCGGACTTCAAAGTGAAATTTTGTTAGTAAACTAAACGTTGTGTTGAAGAGTCAAGTGAAAACAAACTCTCAATCATCTTCATCACATTCAATAACAATTTGACGCCTCTTCTCCTTGCACGATTTTCACATTGCTGTGAAATGTAGGGAAAGTGCAGCCACTGATTGAACCGACATTAGTCCTGGAGAACACTCTGGCAGTAGAGGATAACAGTAGATCCATGCCAGACTTAAGCATCGAATTTATGGCCTTAAGAGAACCTGTGCGTTCTGTGGAATACAAGGTCATTTGAAAGTTAATGCTAGTGTGTGATCTGCTAAGATTTAAAGACGATCTTCTCTGGTGTGTAGAGCTAGCCAACTTGTAGGATTGAAGGCTATCCGTGCTTTTGTGGCCAATGAGTTGTGCCACTAAGTTCTCGGGAACGTCTGCATTGAGAAGCGTGAATATGCAGGTCTTTCTTACCGAATGGTTAGTGACCTTCTTTCCCTCTCTCTGGAGACCAGCTCCCTTTGGCGCTGTGGATAGAAACATCTGGATTTCATTCTTCTGGAGGGGTTACTTCCTATACTAGGCCGGTAATGCCAAACTGCTAAGTAGAATGGTGCAGCTGATTCGTTCATTTGTATGGACATGTAGCGTTTTGAATGGGTTTTGTGTGGGTTTTGAGAGGTTTCATCTTGTCACTCTTGACACTCAAATACGCTTGAATGCTGTGCTGAAAACCGGATATTGTAGAAGCTGAAGCACGCAGCAAAGCTTCATCATCTACTGCCTCTTCTAAACATTCAGTTATTGTTTCCAAGGCTGTGTGGAACTTTCTATGATGTTCCTGTTGCATTTTCCATTTCAACATCTTTGCATCATAGTCTTTTCCAATTGACTATGATAGTATTTTCCCATCTGAATGGTAGATGTGTGGCCAACTGCTAAGCCCCACTTGACTCCACGGTTATAAACCGTGGAGCAATGTGAATTGTTTCTTTTCTTTCAACATTTTTCTATATTTTCTTGGCTGGCAGAAGACTGGGACAATGATGCACTCTCTTTATATAATGGCGATACTGGCAAAACATGTCAGCTATTAAAACATTAACAAGCACTACTTGCATTATTATAAAATAGTTGCATTATTATGGTGACACGAGTGTTTTACTGCAGAAGGGGCAGAGTGGGAAACTTGACCCATGCTTGGGTACAGAGAAGCCACTGAGGGTTGACTGCTGACCCTGCTTAAGGCAATGAAATACCTAACACCTGGGTTACTCTGTGTAGGACAACACCCCTTAGGACCTTGTATTTAAGGACAAAAGAACTTAAAAGATACCGACAACAACAGTAAAGTATTGTTTTCTCAACTTAAAAATGAAATTCATTATCATTTTCACTATGGTGTTATACCCTCTGTATATGCATCATACCTGAATACTATAAACACTTGTTTAGTAAAAATAGCTTACCTTTTTTTGCCCCACACTGCCACAGCACTGTTGAAACTCTATAAGCCTGTGCACTCATCTGTGGACATCTTGTTGTAAGAAGGACTGCGGCAGCCATGCTAATTGCTGGAACAGTTTTGTTACGATCACTGCTGCTTGCAATTTTCCCATCCTGGTTTCCAGCTGTTTGGGGCTAGGCTTTCCCACAGCAGCAGACAACAGGGAATACAGAATAGGAGCTCTCTCTGCAAGTTCTGCTACATGTGCACTATCACTAAACTGTTTTAATCCTGTAGGCAGTGTATCTTAAAAGCAATAGTGTTTTTACAGAGCACAAACCCTTACGCTCCGAGATAGCAACTCCCCTTACCTTTTCAAGTAAAGTGTCTCTTGTCACTTTCTTGGAATAAAGAGCGTTTGATGGCCTTCCAGTCAATGTCATCTTTTGGAGCATGGCACTCTGTGGCATTCTCATAGTCAAGCACGACCTATGGTGATAAAAGCAAATGGTAATAAAAAATGAAAGCTCATAATTATAATCATATCTGATTGTACGTTGTATAATAAAGTGGCCGTGTTATGATTTAAGTCTCGAAAACAATATTTATGCATCACCAACTAAGCACATAACTTAAGCACTAACGAAAGCTACGAGGTTAAGGTGGCAAGATATTATTTATTTTGAAAATCTGTCTTACTTTTAAGGGCGCATAGTAGGCTCAGATCACCTTTGAAGACCAAAGAAAAAAATCAAGAAAACCATCGTAGCCCGCGGCATTTTTTTCCTAAAAAATATGCATGTCTATGTTTTGGTATGGTTAGTCTTGTCATTCTTTAAAAAAATACTTAACGATGGGAAGAGGAAACAAAACAATCTTTTATGTATCTAAATTTCGATTTAACAAGTTCGTTTTATCTTCCCAGCAAGTTTTGATTGTTGTAGACATGTAAAAGACTATGCTTTGCTTGGAAGGTATGAAATTCTTGCGAGGATTTGAGTGTTACTGGTGACTCTGGGATGAGAAACATCTCTGCCAGCTCTTAGATTGACCACGCCTTTGACTCTTCTGAGAAATTTTTAACCACTGAGGCTAAGAATGTGTTTGAATAACGCAAAGAACAACAAGACATCTCGTCTTTGATACACGTTCAATGCACTTGAAAACTCTAAAACGATATAAACACTGTTAAAACTGCAGTATTCCGGTATACATTTCGCTCCTTGAGCCTCGTCAGCCGTCCTCTAAAATTTACGACGTACTTGTCGCAAGTCTTCCCACATGGCATGTTCATCACTTCCAGGACTTTGCTGATGTACCCGAATCCTAAAATAGGTGAAATAGAGGTGGTTGGCTTTCTCATTCCCTTACTTTTTGAGAAAACTTTAATGTCTTCAAGGAAAATTCCATTCTATTTCTTAATAGAAATCAGATATAAGATTATAATTATGAGCTTTCTTTTTTATTACCTATTTTTATTTTTAAAAAATAGGGGGGAATGAGAAGAATATGTACCTTCATTTGCCTGTGCCATGCCTGCAGCCACACACACGTCATTCGATTCACTCCCTCCGTAGTATCCAATTTTCAGCAACTTGGTTCCCATTACACTGTTAATAGACTCATTCATCTGTTATGAGGAAAGAGGCGCAATCCTTTTTAACATTTCCAGAGACGAATACTTGCTCATAATATCGCTGAGACAGCCTCTTAGTGCCTTTCCCTGTAGATTTCCCCATTTGGGAGATCTGTGTGCTTGTACGTCTTGGGCTCCCTGTGGTAGCCACACCAGGTTTTGCTGCATAGGGTGTGGTCGCCAAAGGCGTGTGGTACAATGGCCTCAAGTGCAGACTTGAGCCCTGTTTCATCGTTCTTGTTCTGATATAGGGCGTAGGCAAAAGATTTCTCCAAGTATCCGATGACAGTTTTTGACAGCACACTCGCAGACCCTGGTCTAGCTTGGTCTTTGCTTTGTAAAGGTCGCTCCCAAATGCCCTCTTCACGTGTGTGAAGTTGGCGCGTTTCTCAATGTTGTAATATGCAACTGGGAAAGAAGTAACAAACTACATTTACAGGGTTTCACATACATAGCAATTGTATATTTAGGCTCTTTGATGTTTACGAAATCTTACAAGCTACTTGTTTGGAATTGTACTACTATTCTCATCGCCAATGAAGGTGCTGTAATGGACTTTATGTTGTTTTGCTCTCATATATGGTCACAGCTGCCGCCCCCTCCATAGACTTTGAACTGCTGCAATGATTTTTCCTGCAGTCATGATCCCTTACTGTGGTCCCAGTCTTCTCAGCGTACTCGCACGCCCTGCGTGCTAAATTCTTTACCTCTTATTTGACCACTTTGCTGGTCTTTACACCAACTCCAGTCCCTTGCTCTGTTCTCTAATTTCTTGCATTTTCCCTCTTTTACCACCCCACGTCATAGGAAATGGCAAGATCCTGCCCGTTACTCAATAGCCTGTTCTCTTCCACTAACCACTCGGAACAACTATTCCTCGCCATCTGCTTAATACCCTCTCCAATCCTTCCCTCTGCCTGCTTGTATGCCCTCTGACTTAGCATAACCAAATTCATGGGCGCAAATAAGTGGTGCACCTGCGCATGCTATCCAAGTGCATGGTTCCTAGGGCACAGCGCTGATTCAAGAGGCTTTTTTTTGTCCACACTTATTCTCATCCTTTTTCACTTCATCATTCCTAATGACATTGATTTTTTTGCAATAATCACACTTTATCAATGTCATGAAAGCTAAACCAGCCCTTCTCTCTCTAACCAGATTGCCCAGATCAAGCGGTCCTTTGGCACAGTTTTAGCAGTGTTCGAGTGACAATGCTGAAGTTCTCCAGTTGATAATCCTATAGTGGGGCTCATGCTGGTTTGCTGACTCTCTCTTGTCATGGCTCTAATTTGATGGGGCGAAGCCTGCACCACACCACTTATGTCGCTTTCTGCTGCGTTCCGTTTACTGGGTCTTCTTGATCTGGTCACGCTCTTTCTTCTCTTGACCTCTTTCATTCGTTCCTCAAACGAAGTAACATTTTGAGAACCATCATCTATGTGAACAAAAATCAGTTGTTAATTAGACAGTTCAGTTAGCTCAATTTATTGATGTTTCCATGCTAAAGTCATGCAAGAAGAAATTACGTGTCCAAAAACAATTTATTAGATTCCCATCTACTACACTATTTCCTAACCTCTGCATGACTCACGTTCAGTGAGGCCGTCATCTCAATTCTTGTCTAAAGGTATGATTAAAAACAGTATGTCTCGTTAATTGAAATGTCACGTATTTATTGATGATATTGACCAAAAATGATGTCAGGGCGATTTGGTAACCTTCGCATCTCTCAGTTTCTCTGCCTACCGTGTCGTTGCTGTGTGCTCCTTCCTGTTGTTTCCTTTTTCGTCTGTCGACTATGGGCAATTTATTTCCTCTGACATGTCCAACAGTGGAGTTACCTTTGAAATGCTCTTTTCTGAGCATTTTGGAAACCAGTGCCTGTTCCACGCCAATCGCTTACTATATGAAAATTCAATGAGTAAATAACTTCCACTGACTGTCCAATCACAACTATTATTTGTATCCATACTTGGAGAAGAAAAATTCCAAACAGTGGTATACTTTTTAATACTAGAAAATGACAGTTTTCCTGATTTTTTTGGGTCTTCAAGGTTGAGTGACTCATAAATAAATTCTATCACGCAATTTCCCGAGATAAGTTAGTGAGCTCACTGTATAACAATAGCGCGACGTAGTTACTCCCATGGGCTTCTTTTTGCTTGTGAAAATTCCACAACAAACCCGCGATTGTAGAAACTTGTATATATTTTTTTCATTATGCGAGTTTTCATTGGAGCGAGAGTTTGCAAGACGAGTGAAGGGTAAACTTGTTGGTGGTACTTCTTGGCAACGTATTCGTAAGACAGATTTTCAAAATAAATAGTATCTTGCCACCTTAAGCTTAAATTCTGAAACATCTTTGACTACACCTATGAATCCAAACTCACTCGCATTTTTTTTAACAAAAAAACCTACTGTAACTCGAGATAATCTATTCCCACGTACGTTTATATTAATAAGGAGTCCATACCTGGATTTACACAAAGTTGCATTGAATCATCTGCAGTATTATTTCCCTTCTTCGCTGTTAGCTGAATGAGGGATCTTCTCCCATTTTGCCCCACACTAGAAGGTGATGGGCCAAGGACACCACAAGACTTCTTGATCCCTAAACCAGGCAAACTGGAACATCAGTTTGTCAGGGAGTTTTCACCATCTGCTCTCTGGCGGGGCAAATTCGCTTTATAAAGCTCTTTGAAAGCAGTTAACTCTTTGACGGTCACTTCGTAATGTTCAATTCGACAGAAACATATCTTACACAGAACCTGTGGCCTAACTGAAAGATCATCTTCAATGCCCAAAAGCATTGCGACTCCCAGAAAGATTTTGCTTTCTCACATTTTCAGAACAAAGACTGTAACATCCACCATTATTTACAACACAAACACAACATAAACGACATGATAGCGAAGACTGAGAGTTTGGAATAGTTTTTACTGGGTTTGCACGCAGCCATTTAAAATCACGCAATCCATTTCACACCCTAAAACGTAGCGTGCAATTGAAAACCCAAATCTGTCATATCTTCACATGCCATTGCTTTTGAACACAGCATGAGACATTCGCTGTGATTGGTTTCAATGTAATAGGATAAAAAAAGATCACAGTTTAACGAGAATAGTAAATCAAAGCAATCTGGCCCAGAGGTTTTTTTCTCCCTGCATCTCCACTCGTTGCATCAGCCATTGGCCGACACGGCTCAGCCTCCGGCCGATTTTGCCCAACGCCGACGCTACCGAGAAAAAACATCTGCTACCCAGGGTGATTTTCAAATTTACGTAAAAGGGAATTAAATTTGTTCATCATACGCATGGCTTTATTGTACATTTGTGTGCGCTTGATTTGCCTTCCTTACATACTTTTCATAGCATTTCTTCCCCTCATTCCCTTGTTTTGTTGGTGCTTTGTTGGTTCAGCTGGTTTCTTCACCACCAGAAGGGTCACCACGTTTAATGGTAGTTCTTCACGTGAATCATTACTTTGTAGATTATAGGCAAATTTATTCAGCCGTCGCTCCTCTGGAGTGGACTTGTTTGCATAATGCATTTTGTTTTTTTATCCTTTGCGAGATGCTTTGAGAGGTACTTGGTTGTGAAGTACTTGGTCCACTTTCTTGGCTTGCTTTCTTTCTATTTTGGTTGACAATTGTCTGCACACGCTTTATTGCCGCTGTTTTGCGTTGTTATAGTACTGCACAGTTTATTCTACTGCAAAGCCGAGTATAGTGACTATGCGTTCTCTCAAGGACACAATCACCTATGGATTACGAAAAGCAAACCATACGGTAATACGGAAGCGGTAATACCAAAGAACTAGGTATGGATCAAGTCTTTAAGAAAAGAGAATCATCTGTGACTTGTCTGAAGTCGAGTTAAGATTCTTTGCACAAATCGATAGAAAAAGTATTCAGCCTGTCGGTAGTTTCTAAGTTTCAACCTTAAGCTTTAAAGTTTACCAAAGCTTTCACATTTTAAAATATTTTAAAATATTCTATTTTCGGAATGGCCCAACACGAGTGAAATTCCAGCCAGGCAAGTGTCCCGCTAAACAGCGAGAATTGAGCGCTAAAAAATGCAGCGGAAATTAGGCTGACGCAAGCGGGAATGGAAAGAGACATTTCTTCAGTTTTTTGGGGGCGTAACATTTGCTGGGTATATTTAACAATTATTCTACGAGGGCGCGCTGGATATCGAATGATAGATAACCAACGAGGTGCGTAGTGCCGAGTTGGTTATAATCATTTGATATCCAGCAAGCCCAAGTAGAATAATTGTTTTATTAAAAACTTAACCACTGTTTCAAAAAAGTCAAGAAAGAACGGAAAAATGAGAAAAGAAATTTAAACGGAACAAGAATCGATCACATGACTGAACGAAAAAGGCGCCAAAACCTTGCGAAGTGTTGCAGCGTTTCGTTGCAAAGCTGAATGAATCAATGAAAAGTGCTCGAAACTGAACAAAGAAGAATTAGCGTATTACTTTTGCTTAAAACTGACACAAAGAAAACAACAGGACCGCGGATTCTAGGTTGAATTCCTTTGTTTTAGTTCAGGCAGAGAACAAAAGAAATCTTTCACACATCACTTGAGCGAGTTCAGTTCAACAACACTTTTCACGCAAAAGTAATACGCTAATTCTTCAAATTTTAGATCTCAGGTCAAGAAATAAGTGCGCAACGGCGTTCCTCACATGAAAACCAGCCTGTGTGCCAATGTTCAGCTAAATAGGAGCAATTTCGATTTTAACCTCAAATCGTCACTTACGCCCTTTTTCCACCGGGCCCTTCAATTACTAGACGTTAGCAACAACCCAGCAATACAAGGGGAGGATGATGCTGATACTCGCAACAAGCAAAGGACGTCAAAGAGGAAGAAGGCTAGTGTAAATAGAGGCAGTAAACTTTATTAAAGGACTACGGTACAAAGATCAAACACCGGAAGAAAGACAGACTGATCAAAATGAAACATGTCACGCTATTTTGCTACTGTTTTTCAGTAATAAAATCGTATTAACCCGTAGAAATCTGTCATTATCTGAACAGAATGCAATGTCTACAATTAGCACATACAATTGTGACAATGAAAAGAGACACGGAGCAGATTAAACCAGTGTCGGTAAAGCGGGGTTGAGGATATATGAGAGTTTGTGACTCGGGACACAAAAAAGTGTCCAGTGTCAGTATTAAGTGGGTTAATTTGAGAGTAAATATATGAGCTTTTCATTGGGACGAACGAAACTGTCTGTTATGTATGAGTGTCCGTGTTAAGTGGGTGTCCGTAGAGCGGGATTCCACTGTATTCGTGAATGTTGTAGAAAATGTCTGTTATGAAAATGCCCTGGTCATTCTGAACTCAGCGGACTGTTACTGCAAGCACCATAAACACCAGTGTGACTGTGACAGTAAACGATTGCTTCAAGACAAATGGTGAAGTCGAGATGAATCAGACTGTGAAATTCCAATGCTGGGGGATACTTTACAGTACCATAACCAAGGCCAGTACAATGAAAATCAAGGTTTATTGGTACTAACTTTTCCGTAAACTGAAAGTAACAAACAATAAACCGAGTTACAAAGGAATTTTATGATGGCAAATTGCGAAATAGCACATGGCAAGTACACAAGCCAGAAAACCCTATAAGTTACTTAGATACGCCCGCCCAGCTGATTCAGGGCAGCATACAAAACATTAAAAGAAACCTAAATTCGATATAATAATCTAACTACTTGATCCTAACTGAAATATAAAAACTGAAATCTAGCAATGCACGGCAAGCGGCCAATCAAATAACTACGTTGTGAAGACACAAGATCGAATTACTAAAAGAAAGCTAGGACTATAACTTGTGCAATCCTAATCTTAAGGTAACATGCAGAAAATTACGAAAGCAAAACACTTACATGTCGGTCCCACTGTGCCGATGGCCTTTAAAGTGCAAGAATCAAGGTAAAATGACGAAACTAAATGAACTGCTGCAAACACAAGACTACTAATAGGCTTATCATAATGCGAATGAAATTGGATACTTAATCAACAGATGGGGCATTAACGCACAACAGTAACGCATGTACATAAAAGAATAATTGTTACGCAAGTGACCGTAACATGGCTCCCCTGAAACACTCATAGTGTTTCACCATTAAAGATATGCCATCAAAAAAAAAAGAAACTCAAAACAAGATAACAAAACAACTAAAGACAACAATCAGTCTTTAAATGTTCAGTCAACACAGTTCTTATCTTCTTGAATCTGAATTCATCATGACAGAGGCTGCTACCCCTGGTCATCAACATCTTGATCGTCCTTTGACATAAGCAGGACCAACTTCTGAACTGGACGCTCCAGGGAACCTTTTTTTGCCAACTCTCTTCCCTTTGCTGTCTAAGAGGTTGTCTGGCAATGTAAGTTGGACTGTTCGAACTCGTCCGTCAGTGCTCTGGTTAATGGCTGAAATGCACGCCAGCTGCCACTTGTTACGTGGGAGGTTCTCGTCCTTGATGATCACAATGTCGTCCGCGCAGATGTCCTTGTTAGGTTTCATCAGTTTCTGGCATTGCTGTAGGTACATCACATACTCCTTCCTCCAACGGGCCCAGAATTCATTTGCCAAATGCTGCACGTCTACAATACTTGTCTGGGGACTGTAAACTACCAGGGGGTAGCAAGACGACCTTCGTCTTCATCGTCAACAAATGGTTGGACGTCAAAGGGCTTAGTGCATCCAGGTTGCTGAGGTTCACAACAGAAAGGGGTCGACTATTAATAATGGCTTCTGCTTCGCACATCAGTGTTCTGAGGGCTTGTCATCCAGCTGCAAACCATTGTTCTGCAAGAGCGCAGAAAGAGCACTGTGGACAGATCTGATCTGATGTTCCCAGAACACACCCATGTGACTCGCCAAGGGAACGTTCATTTTGAAGTCAATCCAGTCATAGTTCTGTCGTAGCTCTCTCATTAAGCTCTGACACAGCTTCCCTTAGCTCTCGTTTCGCGCCAACAAAGTTGGCTTCTTGGTCGCACCGCAACTGCCAGATCGTCCTCTACGACATACGAAATGGCGAAGGATGTTAATAAAGGCATCTGTCTCAAGGGTTGGTGCAGTCTCCAAGTGAACTGCTCTTGAAGCGAAGCATGTGAAAATTACGCCTTAACGTTTCTGTTCTTTTCTACCATTCTTGATAATCCACGGACCAAAGTAGTCCGCCATGCAATTGGTAAAGGGTCAAGATGGTTCCAAACGGTCTTCCAGCAAATCTGCCATCTTCTGCTGTTGCACTGTAGCACGAATTTTGCGACAAACAACACATTTCACTATGGAGCACCAAGTGGAACTGGAAGGAGTCGGACTGAATGCACCAATTCACACCAAGCGCTCATTCCATGGGCAACTTGTCAAGGTCCAGGTCAATATTCTTGATTCCTTCTGCTCTGTCAGACTCGGGGATACCTTTGTTAACTTCCTTCTTGTTTGAGACGAACTTGTGGAGGTTAAACCCACCTCTCCTGCACATCTCCTTCACTGACTTAATTAAGTGGTTGGCCTTCTTGATGTAGGGCAGGACTTGAGTCCGTCATCGACGTAGAATTCTCTACGAAGAAAATCAGCCACAACTGTCCCAAACTCTTTCTTATGGTCTTGTGCAGTCCTTTTGAGTGCGAAGTTGGGCCAACCAGGAGAGGATGTAGCACCAAACAAATGGACTGCCATCATGTACTCAACAGGGTCCCTTGTGATGTTCCCATCTTCCCACCATAGAAAACGAAACAAATCCCTGTGTTCTTCTTTCATGCTGACCTGGTAAAACGTGTATTCTATGTCGCACATTAATCCGACTGGCTCTTGACGAGATCGGCAGAGGACTCCTGAGAGAGTGTTAGTCAAATCGGGACCTTGTAGGAGATTCTTGTTTAAGGATTCACCTCTGAATTCTGCGGCACAATCGAATAGGACACAAATCTTGTTTGGCTTTTTTGGATGGTAAACTCCATTGTGGGGTTTGTACCATACTTGGTGGACCTTGAAATGTGGAGCTGAAGAATCGAATTCTTGCTCTTGGTCGTTTTGTGCGTTCTTGTCCGTGCTGACTTTCTGCAGGACTCTTCTGGCATAACCGCGCTTGATAACGTTTTCCATGAATTCCACATAGTCTCGACGATACTGCTCGTTAGTCATAAATCTTCTCTTGAGCTGACTCAGTCTGCATACAGCTAACTCACGATTGTCAGGTAACTTGACTGAAGGATTCTTGAGTGGTAGAGGAAGTTCATAATTGCCATCCTCCAGGTGACAAACTCCTTCTTCCGCTATGGTTAGAAATCTCCAATCTTCTATTGACAGTCCTTGAAGACCGGCAAATCCTTCTGAAAAGTCCTGTTCAAACATTCGTTTTACCATCGAAGGATTTATGTTCTCCTTGATGAAGCTGAAGTGGCTACTCTTGTCATTACCGATCTTGTGCTCCAGAATGCGATTACAAGTTGAAGCTTTCCCTTCGTCAGTTGCATTACAGGTGTCATCTGTTTGGCCAACAGGACCGATTATTCTCCAACCAAGGAGCGTTCAGATGGCGTACAGATCTTCTCCTTTGCCGAGAATGACTTCCTTGGGCTCTATGCCTTTTGGACAACTGGAACCAATCAGCAATCAAACCTCCAAGTCCTCTTGGTAAGGCATAATCTTGTCCTTGATCTTTCTGAGATGTGGCCGTGCAAAGGCGACCTCTGGTCTAGAGATCTGGTCTCTTCTTGACGGAATTTGATCTCTTGAGCACGTTCTCGGTAACTCGACATGAACTCTTTTATCGGTACGCTGAACAACCAATCCATCGATCTTGGAAACTGAAATCTCTTCTCTTCTGAGCATCGTAATAAGGGTTAGACTGGATCAGCTCCTTAAACTCCAAGTTTTTCTTTGACACTGGTTTTTATGAAGATGGTGTCACTAGCATCATCCAGTAGTGCATAAGACTCCACCTCTATCCAGTGGTTACTCTTGTGGTGCAAAATCACTGGCACAATCATGGAATTGGTGATGCTGTCTACCCAGTCTACGGCGCTGCATACATTAGCATTGGGGCTGCTCTGACTTATGTCTTCAGACTGGGAGCTAGCTTGATGTCTTGTTGTCTGCGGGTGTTCTGGAGCTTTGCTGGATTGTGAAGGATAGTTGGCTGCTGTCTACCGCATTCTTCACAAGCAAGCCTGACGCGACAATTCTTGGACTGATGGCCCTTTCTGAAGCAACCAAAGCAAAGGCCATGGCATCTAATGACCTCCACGTGATCTTCCACACTTCTTTCTTTTAGCTGTGGCCACTTGTCGAGGTGATGCCCTCCTCCACATATCGGATATCCGCTTGTGGAACGGTCAATCTTCTGCCCCCTAGAGGGCCTACTCCACTTGGTGTGTTGGATTTCTTAGTTGAAGAAGATGCAAAGCTACTAGCACCAGGTGCCTTTGGTTTTGGACTTCTAAATCGACTTCTTTCTGTGGTCTTCAGTCTTTCTCTCTTAAACGATTCTGGCGAAAAGATAGGGGCCATTGCAAGGTTGGCTTCCTCCTTTACAAACTTGACTAAATCATGGAATGATACTTCCTTTTCACCTCTCCTCTGGAAAACGCACGTATGGCGACACCACTTAGTGCCAGTGTACGGAGGCAATTTGGTTCCAACCTCCTGTAAGATCTTGGTTGAATTCAGCTCATCCATGTACTCTATGGACTTCATGGCTCCTTCACAGCGAATGAGAAGGTCCCAGAATTCTTGTAGACTATGATTGTCTCCATCAGTGATTTGAGGCCAACTTCGTAGCTTGAAAAAACTTGTAAGCTTCGGCGACCCAAAGTGGATTCCTGAACCTGTCAGCTAAAAGCTTGCTAGCTTCTTCGTATGCACTTTCTTAATTTAAAGACATGTAATTCTTAACAACATCGTGAGCCTTCCCTGACATGTATTTGCTCAGAAAATACAGTTTATCTTTATCCGAAGTGACTGGACTTGAAATTATCGCATCAAAGGCTGCAATAAAGTTAGGGCGGTCTAAATAACTTCCACTAAAGACAGGCGGTTCTTGCGCCGGAAGGGAACTTGTTCTTTGTTCTTCGACTATGAGTGCGCTGAGCTCAGCCTGTTTAGCCTGGAGTCTCACTATCTCTCTCATAGATGATCCATCCAATTCCAGTGATTTTACCCGTGTTGCGTCGGTATGATTGGAAAGTTTGAGTCCGGTCTAACCGGAGCTCTTGGAACAAAGGGGGGTGTGTTGTGATCGAACATTAACGGTTCCGCTTTCACTGGAGGACCCTTGACGATAGGTTTAGTTTCTTTCTTTATGCTACTGTCAGTTCCTGGGCTTGGTAATTCTTTAGTGTCCTCTGCTTCACTTCTATTTTGTGCGTCCTCACTTTCCTCCCCCAACATCTTCTCTATTGTTTCCTCCTCGGCGTTCAACAGCGCAATTTCCTTTCTTAATTATAGCTGCCTGACTTGGCCTGTTGCTCTACAAACTTCATTTCCGCTTCCAATTTTGGCACTCTCGCAGCTGCCTCAATCAATCTTGAACAAGCTGAGTACCGGAGAGCCTTATAGATACTGTACTAAGAGATTTTGCCGAGTAGCCTGATTTGACTGAGTAGGCTCCTAAACCTGGTTTTCTGAAACGTGAAGGTGTTTGGTCAACCTCATTCTACAATCGGTGTATTGCCGATCGTGAACATGAAACCAACGGTACGCCTCATCCTTGTCTTGAGGTGACTCGAGTAGCTTTTCCTAATACCGACAAGCTTGATTGAAATCTTCCTTTTCTAAGTCTTGTCTCTTTCCGCTTCTAGCGCTTCAGGATTGACACCCGACTCAATCAAGTTACCAATCTCCATTCGCTTGCTCAACTTTGAATACGCGTTCTTTCTTTTTCAGTCACGGTTTTCTGTTTGGTAAGATTTTCCTTTTTCGGTAAATTTCCGCTCACACGTTTCTGGCAGGTCGGCTTCCTCATCCATACCAGTTTCTTCTTGATCACCGAGGAGAATTTTCGTAATTGTCTTCTTAACAGGGCCATCTTCACTGTTTACGCTCATGCTTCTTCATATGGCCAGCGGCAACGATTGGCGATATTTTACCATGATGGTAAACAATTGCTGCAAGACTAACGGTGAAGTCAAGATTAATCGGACCGTGAAATGCCAGTGCTGGGGATACTTTACAGTACCATAACCAAGGCCAGTACAATGAAAATGAAGGTTTATTGGTACTATTTTTCCCGTAAACTGAAAATAACATAAACAATAAACCGAGTTACAAAGGAATTCTATAATGGCAAATTGTGAAACAACACGTGGCGAGTACACGAGCCAGAAAACCCTATAATTAACTTAGATACGCTCACCCAGTCGATTCAGGGCAGCATAACATTAAAAGAAACCTAAATTCGATATGATAATCTGACTACTTGATCCTAACTGAAATATAAAAACTGAAATCTAGCAATGCACGGCAAGCACCCAATTAAATAACTACGGTGTGAAGACACAAGATCGAATCAATAAAAGAAAGCTAGGACTATAACTTGTGCAATCGTAATCTTAAGGTAACATGCAGAGAATTACGAGAGCAAAACACTTACATATCAGTCCCACTGTGCCGATGGCCTTTAAAGTGTAAGAATCAAGGTAAAACGACGAAACTGAACTTGCGGAAACACGAGACTACTAAAAGACGTATCATAATGCGAATGTAATCGGATACTAAATCAACAGATGGGGCATTAACGCCCAACAGTAATGCAACCCCTGAGTAGAAAAGAGACCGCTTGAAGTCATACAAATCGAGTACGGATCAAGAATTGCCACTGGGACAATTGCAGTTTTTCTACTTGAGTGAATTGAACAAAAAAGGATGCCTCGACGTCGTAAACACACTCAAACCTCTCGATCGCGATTTTTTTCCTTTTTCTTAGTGTTCTTTTCGCTTTTCTCTTTGATGAGGTTACCGTTATGTCAGATTCCCTTGTGTCTAATTTTTGTCCTTACATTAGACAACCAAAATAAACAGATCTTACCTTTCAAGACTTTAGTTTTTGTGGGGTCAAGGGATGTCTTGCTTTCTCCTTTCGTGTTGACAGAAGCATTTAGTTCTTGACCACAGGACTGAGAAAGTTCCTCAACAGAGTAAACGAGCAGGATAAGCTTTTGTAGGAGGTGAGAGGACCTTTTACTGTCGCTTTGTTAACGGTCAGAACATAAAACCGCAACAGCACACTGGAACTCTCTTTGTGCAAAAGTTTCACGAAGAACAATGGAACTCTAATTTAGGTATCGTAAAAGTTTAATAAAATTTCCCCCCTCGCCTCCCCCCCAACGAAAGTAGCAACCTGTTTCAGCTCTTAGCTGATGTTTACGTTTCATGCCTTTAGCTGGCACCTGCCCTCCATATCCTCCTTGCCTACTGACAGGTTAACAAGTTTGATAAGGTTTTTTTGGCAAGTGAATAGAAATTGTCAGTTACATTCTTCCTTAGTTTGGGTTTTAACCACTCACTTACTCTATCAATAAGATATGAAACCACTTACACGCTCAGATGGCTTAAAATTAGAAGAGACCACACAGAGTGGTGCAGAGACATGCATCCAGAAGGACGGCGGTGTACTGATCATCGAAAAGCTTGATGAGCTTTCTAAAGTATTCCACGGCTTGAACAGGCGGAACTGAAAATGTACAAATGCAAGTAGTTCTTAAGAATTCTAAGAATTCTATAGAGACGAAGTTGAAGCCCATAATTTAAGTAATAATAATATGATAATAATAATAGTAATAATAATTTAATAATAACAAAAGTGGGTAATCTAAGAAATAACGCCATGTGGATGGAGCAGTATATCTTTAAAAAATGTGCCAATGACAGCTTGGTACCTGTAACCGAGAAGCTGAAAAACAATATCAACGACTCAGCAACACACTTTTTCAGTTGAGCCTTGAACTGTTCATTGTCCTCTTCTAACTTGGAAATTTTCTCCCTTGTAGCTTCCACAGAAGTTGGATGTTCCTCACTGTACTGGTTATCTTTGTCGCTTCCATTACAAAAACCGAGTGGTGCGGAAAAAATTTGGTCCCTGCTTTGTCACTGTAATCACTAAGAGCCGATAGTGCTGAATTAAATGTAGACCGTATGGCCCCCAAAAGAAAAACATTGCTGGTGTTATCTTCATTCACTGCTGGTGTAATAACTTCGTTATTCAATTGTCTTGGGGTATCCTATGGGAAATTGTACAGTAGAAGACCCTACATTCTCTCCTTGTCTACGTTATGCTACTCTTGATACTGAGTCAGCTGTTGTCCTTGCTGTTTCTGCATTGACTGTTGTATGCTCCTTTGCTGTTGTTTCCTCTCACCCTGCTTCTTTGTCAGCTGCTGTGGTTTTTGTTGTCGTTCATGCTGTTGTTGCTGCTACCACTGCATTGGCTGTGGTGGTTGCTGCTCAAGTTGTTGTTGCTGTGGCATTAGTTGGGTTTCTTTTTTGCTGCATTAGCTGCGGTTGCTGCTGCTGAAGTTGTTGTTGCCGTGGCATTAGTTGTAGTTGTCATTGATGTTTTTGTTTCTGCTGTTGTTGTTGTCATTGCTGCTGTTGAATTTGCTATTGCTGCTGCAATAGTTGAGGTTGTTGCTGTTGTAGTTGTTGTTGGTCTTTCTGCTGCATTAAATGCGGTGGTTGCTCCTGTGGTTGTTGCCACTGCCAATCTCGTTGTTGCAGCCTTAGGTGTTGTCATTGCTGCGGCTGCTGCTGCGGCTGCTGCTGTGCATTCGTGACAGAAAAACGTCATTATATTACGTGTATGTAGTAATCTCCTGGCTAGCTAAACTAGATGAAGTGTCCATGCGCTTCTTCTGCTGGGCCTTGTCTTTTCTTTCCTCTTTTGCGACTCAGGTTCATTCTTTTTACCGTTTGATACCACCCGCTGTTTCTTGAAAGGACAACCCATATATTCTTCAAAGCCAACAGAGGGTTGTTTCTGCCTCTGGTTCATTAACTCTTCGATGGTGAAGTGCCCGATAGAATAAATAAGTGCAATGCTTCGGAATACTGATCCAGGAGATTCTTTTCAGCTACAACCAAGCATAAAAATATGGATGATTTGACAAATGCCCCTTTCAGAATTAATTTGATACAATACACAAAACTGAAGTTCTCATAGCTAGTTTGGCTGGACGATTTTTGCCAAACGTAGCAGCCATATAGGCATAAAAAACAAGAAGCTGTCCAATGTGACAAGGCAATGCCAGGAAAGGTTCTAAAATATCTAAAAAGCATTTATTTAGCTCCCATTTTTGCACCGAAAGAAGCACTAGTGCCCAGTTTGTCTTAGCCAAATGCATTTCAAATTCAAATTACCGTAATCACACCGTATCAAAAGCATTAAAAGTAAAAATTGGAATGAGGAATATTTTTATGCTGGAAAAAAGGTTTCAGTGAGTGGGGAGGCACATTTTCTTCTTAGAAAAGACCTACATACAACTGAAAATTGCCTTAGGGTTAATGAGTACACAAAAGCTTCACAGAAAACCAATAAAAGCGGCAATGTGCGCCATTACAATGGACACAAACAAAATGTTAATTAAAGCAGAGGAAGACGGCAACCCTCAAATGTTCAGAAATCGTCTTTACGGTGGCATTCAAGCTCGCTTTTATTGTAAGAAAAAACATCGCGACGACATAGAGGACATTTAAAATTATGATCAGCTACTCTACAAGAACCTGTGTAGACGACGAGTCTTGTCATGCCCTGTAAATTTTTCTTTCCTTACGAACACTGATGGTGTCCCTTATGAACACTGATAGTGTTTCTATATGGCTGTTGTACCTGGTTATCAATGAGCTGCCTTGTGGCAAACGCATGGAGAAGTCATTAAATACGACTGAAGTCTTTTTAATTTAAGCTTAAAAAAAGAAACAAAACTGCGTATACGACTTTCTCTTACCAGTTCTCGTGGGGGAGAGTCCTTCTCCGATGGTCTGCTTGCCATAAGTCTTAACTTCGTTTTACTAGAAATTGTTTTGAAAATGTTTCAAATATCAACGTTAAGAAAACATTAACCAACGAAACTGACGATTCTCGAGGTGGGTTATCCAAAGAAGAAGGAAGAAGAAGATGTTAAAAAAAGTTAAGTTTTGGGTTCTTACCTCTCTGTAAGCGTGCTTCTTAAGTGTTTTATGCCTATGAAAAAACTGTTTAAAACGTACAAACGAGTCACGGTTAGTTCGAAGAAGTAAGATATTCCTAACAACAGCCTTGAAATAATTATGGTGAAACCTTTCCGTTTTTTGTTGAGAAAATAAAATAACAGAGGAAACGACACTCACCTCTCTCTTTGATGACAACCTGCAACTGGCAACATGAAGGCCTCTATCCTACACACGCTTTCCCCCCATTTTTTATGACATAACCGGACAGAGACAGGAGAATGCCTTCTTTTCTTGGTAGGAAATGGTACGGTGCTTTTTGGCAACCAGCTTTTTTTTGGCGGGAAATCGTTGCTTTTGAAAAAGAGGTTTCTTTAAAGGCTTAAGGTTATTTAGGACGTTTGGGACAACGATCGTTCAACGGTGTTGAAGGTTAAACTTGACTTTTTGGAGAAAGGCGAAAAGTCATCTGCGGGAAATCAGATCTTGTCCGGGGAAAAGAAATCATAAAGTAGCAAAAGTAACTTATCCTGTAGTGTTAAGTAGCGTGGCGTAGTGGTTTTTGTGTCTGCCTGCTACACAAGTGACCCAGGTTCAATCCTCAGAGGGGATACGTTTTTTTCTTTTAATAAAACGACTTGAAATAGATTGTTGTCCGAAATCAATAAATAAAAGCAATATATATGTATACCCAGATTTTTGAAAAGGTGCCCGTTTTCACTGGAACGACACCAAAACCGATGGTTTATGACTCTGAACAGCCTCGAAACCACACGAGAGAGAAAACAGAAGGGAGGGGACAGAGTGGAGAAGAAAAAAAAGGACTCCTGGCACTCACAATTTTTATATTGCCCACTTCGGACAAAAAAGCGCTCATGACACACTTGCTCAGACACCTCGACCAAGCGGTATCGTTTTCCAAAATCCAGGTAGATATGGAGTTCCGCTTTTAGGCTTGGCTAAATCTATATATTAAGAAAACTGTTCTGACAGGAGTACGCAAATTAGTTACCTTTTTTGGAGAAAGGGGCATGTTAAGGTAGGCTCTTCGCTACGTAAGAAGCTCTCTAATTGTGAAGCCTCTGTCTGCCATGACATGGTCTCCTCCCTCAACCAGTTCCGAAATCCCACCATTCTGAGTGAGGTTTTGTTCGCTAGTACTTCCACTCCACAGTTTCTTCAGGTTCTCGGCCAAAGGTTTCAAAAGATTAAATATTGCCATCAGACAAGCCATAGTTGGAATTCCCTGTGTAGAATTTCACAGAATGGTCATCTTTCAACACGTCCATGAAAGTTTGCATCTTAATGCTGTCTTGTCATTGAGTTTGTTTGGAAGTGTTTTGTTCTCAGTTCTTAGCTTTGCCACATTTTGGGTAAGATCCTCCATTTGTTGTTGGTCGATGTCCATTTGGCAAGAAACGGAAACATACTCTTTTACTTCGTTAGCGTTTATGACAGTTTGAGAAGAGCTAATTACATTAGCTTTGTTATCCTTTGGGGTGTAGTCGTGATCCCTCAGACTAACAACAGGCGACACAAAATTTTCGCGGGAACCATTACGTTGTTGTCTTCGCTGTATTTCGTTTCCTTTGCTCATTCATCCATTTTGTCGCAACTGAACCCTCTTGCTAATTTTGTAATTCCAAACAGGGTCTTGAGGATGTGTTTGGTCTTGAAATGCTCGGAGCACATATGCGGACCCAAACTCCTTATCTGAGTGCGACGACAAAAAGTGCTCCATTTCTTTCTAAGCTTTTCTTCGCTCGGGAAGTCGAAAAAGTTGAGGTCTGGCCTTTTTTTAGAATTATGTTTACACACAGAGATTGCACAGTATCTCATTTTTAACTTACAGTTGCTCTAGCTAGCTATACTTTCAAAATAGGTGCACAAACAATTCGAAGCTAGGCTATTAAAGCACAACTCCACAGACCCAGTGCTGGGTACAACCAGTGAATCTCCCCGCCCCCCCCCCCCCCTCTTTTCCCTTTTTTATGAAAACTTTTTAGACAAACATTAAACGAGAAAACATAAGGAAAAACGTACGTTGTAGTGTCAGTGTCATTGGACTTTGAACATTTTTCTCCTCAGTTTCCTTTCATGATAATCTAATAGATTGATGTTAATAGACTTGTAGTATTTCCATACCAAAAAATAGGGGCCAACTGAGATAGAGACAATGTTTCAAAATATGATTTAATTTTTAAAAATTTCAAGTTTTCAAGCCAGTTTCTTTGGTCCTCCGAACTGGTCGATTTTACCTTGGCCATCTCGGGCTTCTGTGTTTGCAAGACTATGAAATAAATAAAAAGTATGGGAGAAGAAATGTTTGTTATTTTTAAAGAAAGTAACTTCAGTAGACAAATTTGGCCGTGATTGTATGTTCGTGTGAAACAATACAGACATATCCTGTTTAGCAAGCCTTCGAGAGCATTCAGTGTTTCCAGATGCTCTTGCAGGCTAGCGAACCATTCAACTTTAAACAGCTCTAGCTGCAACATTTACTCTTTTTTTCTGCTTTGAGGAAAACTTCGTTATGCTGAGCAGGGAAATGGAGATTTACTGGTTTCTAGTCGTTCTCTTATCATTGGTTGCTCGCGTAGAAATCTGACAGCAACCACCTGTGAAGGTCACAGCTATCATAAATGAGTCTCAGAAACACTCTGGCTTAAGAACTTTAGTCTGAGCAAGAATCATCTACACTCACAACTTACCAGGGTGCGAGGTAATTCATCTGCGAACTCTCCTGAAAAACAGTATAAAATTATAAAAACTATAATATTATATTTGAAATATAATATATACACAACATCTCCGATTTCAAGTGCTACAAGCCGGCCAGTATGAAGAAATAACAAGTACTTCGTATTTGACGAACAATGAAAACTAACCAAAAGCTTCTACTGTCCTTGAAAAAGGTTTTTCTTTTGCTAGTGTACGCAATCTTATGTTCTTTTCTAATTTACTGTTATACAATTTACTTCTACTTACAGCGTCTAATTGGGCTAAATACCCCTCAAGGTGCCCGCCCATTTCCTCCAAGAAATCAGCGACTTGGCCGTCAGTGAATGTTAGCTGCACAACAAAGTTTGTTTCGAGCTTAAATCCCAAGAATGTGGTGCATTTTGATCGGTAAAATGAGCTATTCAAACCTCTCTCAATTCTTGTAGGTGTCCAGCACTCATTTTGCAGTCTGTCACACATTTGCAGTTCTAAGTGACAAGTAAATTCACCAGAAATGTAAACCACAGCTTGGGTACGAGTCAGGTGGACGAACTCTGTTTGTGCCTGGTTGTTTGTGCTAGTCATCACACTGACCTTGCAAGGGGAGGATTTGAGAAATGGTGACAGTTCTTGGACGTGTCTCATCTGTTACAATGTAGTATTATTGGTTTGGACATTTCCACTGTTGATCCATTTTCACCACATACATAAACTCAACATAGGATTTAAATAGTGTAAAAATAATAAATGTATCTTTCATTTTTGTGAATCTTGCAATAGATACAACTGTTGTTTGAGGTGGCTTCCTTCATTTCCAGGGCTACGAGGAGGAACTCTTGAAAACTGAAAATTGTCAGTGTCAGTATTATTGTAGTTCTTGATCAAGAATCGGAGACGTAGGTTGCTCGTACACACACATTTGTTAGCGAAGCAAAAGGTGAAGTGAAATATACACGATGAATAATTAACAATTATTCTTTGAAATCAAAGTGTATAGTGGGAGAATATTTACAGCGCTCCATAAATATTCTGCCACTATTCACCGAGATTGAAAAGAATAATTGTTTTAGTATATACACACAAAGTGATCTCAACAACAGAAGGAAACCATTTTTAAAAAAAGCCGATTTATTTAAGATCTTAATTCATACGTGGAAAACCTGCAAGCACTACAAAACATGCACAAAACTATTTACAGAATCTTCAAGCATGCAAATCTAGTTGAACAAAGGACAAAGGATCCATCTGAAATTATACCACGTGCGCAGGACTGTGGTGAAACTGGATGTTTTCTTTTGCAAAGACATTCTCCTGAATATTTGTGGAGGTGCTTGGTTGAATAGCACTTGATGCTGCTGCCGATGAACCTGCGGTGTTCATTTCTGCCAATGCCAGGTGAAGAGCAACTTGGCGGTCGGATTTGCTTTGATTGATGAAATCTGTGGTTGCCAAGGTCATGTCCTGAAACTGCTCGCACGTTGGATTCCAAGCTTGCATCGCTTTTATGGCCCGTGACAGCTCTGATATGGCGATTTTTCATGTTCCTCGAACACAAAATATTAATATTAATAGTAATGATGATCATGTCTTTATTTATCCTGATAAAAAAAACGATCGGCTGAACACAGAGGAATAGCTGGTAGAAACCGGTGATCAGCAATATAAATAATCAAAATACATATAAAAATAAGAAAAGTCTAAAACATGTAAAAGTTGACTATACATATACATATACATATACATATACATATACATATACATATACATATACATATATATACATATATGTATACATATATATATGTATATCTATATCTATATCTATAAATATATATATATATATATTCACATCAACTGTTAAATCGAGGTAACCCAATGCAATATGTAACTATATTATGTACAAAAATACAGAGGTGCAAAAGAAAGAACAATGCTTTTTAACAGTACAAACATGTTGCTTGTGATCAAATTCCAAGAAGTACTTAAAAAACAGTTTAAATACTAGAGATTGTACTCAGTTCTCTTAACTCTTTCGGTAGATCTATTCCAGTCCTTCGCAATGGGAAACTTAAACGATGACTGTCCCATTGCTGAGGACATAGTATCTCCTGAATTTAATAAATAAGCATCCCTATAAGGTCCATTTAGGTCCATAATATGGTGTATTGGAAGGTCTATTTTACGGTGGTCGACCTGACGCAGTGACTGGTGACGGAGGGTTGGCCGATAGTGTTGCGGCCTAGTGGTATCGTAGAATACCAGGTGACATTGGAAGATGAATTAAATTTGGCACCACTTAAGAGCTTCTGAGACAGCACTTCATATTTCGGATTCAAATGTGACAGGTATGCCTTCACTACAGCTACTGGACAATGAGCGAGTCCTTGCTTTGAAACATCTTCCTGTCAGATGGGCTGCCCTTGCCAACTGAACCGGCTTGGTGATTTTTTTGTTGAAAATACTACTCCTGGCCATTTTCTTTTGAGCTCATAATATTGCAGGCCGGAATTTGGGGTTTTGGAAAGCTTCAAACTTGATTTTGTCAGTTGCTGCTGGTTTTCTCGCCTTCTTCAACCAAAGTAGAGTGTCATCAAAAAGCGCACTTTCTTGTTGTGAGCTTCATAACACTTCGCTACAGCTTCCACTGTTAATGCGGGTTTATGGTCCATGGAACATATTTTACCTGATTTACTCAGAGACTTCTGTGAGGAATTGAGCGCTTTGTTTCTGTGAACTCAGTGTTGCCAATTATTGAGAATGGCTTTTTGTTTGGTGTCTATCAATGGCGGCTCTCAAACTGAGGTGAGCGTAGCTTTGTTGTAATATGACCCATCGTGTTTCCTTGCAGCCATGTAGAACTTTCTTAAACATTTGTTTCATTCTTTTTTCTTTCCATCTCCTCAATTTCGGTAATAAGTTCGTTTTGCTTGGCAAACCAATCTACAAAGTAAAAATACTCATAATGAGACAAAGTGTAGTTGTGAAGATTGTTGCATTTTTAGCAATAATCACCTGGAGAACAGATAAGCCACTGGTTTGCAAAATATCGTCTTCTCTTACCTTTGAAAACTTTCAGGCCAAATTTCGTAGCTTTCTTGGTGTTTTCTGGTACAGCATCTTCTTGTATTCCCAGGATTTCCGATTCAGAAATGCTGGCGAAATGTGAGAGTGAATAATGCTCATTGGCCAGGATAGCGAACCAATCAGATTGCTTGAAACACCAAGATCACCGAGTGTGAATGTACTAATAAATTTTACATCTACTTCTCATGCAGTGGCCTAGGCACTACTAATATGATTGCCGCAGGCCGAAACTGGAAACTCAGCAATATCACGACATCCCCCTTTTCCAAGGTAAACAACAACAAACTATAACAAATAAATGCTCAACAGTTCAAAGCATTCTAATTCCTGGTACATGATACACATTGCATTCTCATAAGTTCAGTCTCTGGAGCCTTAACTCTCCTACTGGATCTACGATGTGGTGGGGCAGGAGCAGGGTCTGCAGTCGAGCTAGGAGACAGATTCTGGTTCAGTCGAAGAACACCCAGCACTTTCGGGGGGAAACAAAGTCAATGCTTGCTTTACATTCTTGTAAGGTAGAGTCAGCAACAGGAATATCCTCGGGGACCTCACTTTGGGAGAACTGAAAAGGCTATCCAGTCCTGTGGAGATGGTGATGGTTTCTTCGAAGTAGTCCACCTTTCTCAGTGGCTACCGCATAAGAGCATGGGGTATCCGCAACATGCTGGACAATACCTGGCTCTCCTGTATTGCTGGATGGATTGGAAATGCGAACATGGTCTTCTGGGAAGAGTGGACGGAGTGGCTGCTTGGCTGTCTTATCGTATTGCCTTTTTTCTGCTTGTCTTGTCTGACTTGGAGCTTAGCACTGATGTCTCCATTCGCAGAGAACGAGGGCTTTGAGACAGCTGGCAGGTTTGTCTGATACATTCGGCCATTCAGGAGTCCTCGATTGATGGCAAATTGTGACTAAGTGGGGTGCTATGGAGATGGAGCATTGCCATATGAGGATCCTGTCCAGACTCCTTACATTTTTGTATATCTTTCACAATCTGCACCGTCCTCTCAATCAAACCATTGGACTGAAAATAGAGTGGGCTTGATGTGACGTGACGGAACCCACAACTGTGGCTGAACTCTATTACAACTTTCGCCCGGTTTAAATATGTTGTTCAAAAATGGGGCATACCGGTGGCTACTTGACACCAAAGGCCCGTTAATTTACTCCTCGGTAAGTTCGAGTTATTGTCGAGTTTTCTCGGATGAAAGAGCTGAGTATCTTCGGATTTATTGGGTTCAAACGTATGAATAGGATTTGTGACTTTTGGGCGGCGATTCTGTGGGTGTATTTCAAAAGAATCCAACAATGGGGCCTAATTACGGTCCCTCGAGTGCGTATCCTTTTGTTCTTTAAAACGTGGTGTTCTACAAAAAAAAATGTCACCTCGCATTTCCATCTCTTTCCATCTAAAAACGTTTCGCTGAAAAGCGACAAAAGTAATATCAGTTTATTATTCAGATGTGTTTTGCAAGCTTGAGAATGAGGGTTTAAATGGGATTTTTCATTCAGTTTTGCCGGAGAAACGCTTTATTCGGTAAATTACAATGCAATTTGCCGCCGGCATTGAAAACCGCGGTGACATGTCTTCGGTCACGTCTGAATGAATTTGCTTTCGCTCGTGAGGTGGAAGTCAATTTGAAAGCGTAAAAACGGAAATATTTATTTGTAGTTATTTGTTACCGACTGTTTGCTAAGCTTTTCATTATATTAGTTTATTTAAGCTTAACAATCAGATACTGTCAAACGACAAATTGCAAAGAAATGAGTTTGTTTGGATTCGAGTGACTGCACTTGTCAAAACAACAGATGATATATTCTTATGCAAATACAAATATAACGCAGGCTTTAAAATAACAAAGTTATTCGCGTGGCTCACTCACTTATTCTCAACTGTTAGTGTAATATAATGTAATAGAATGTTTGCGAGTGTTTTGGACTGTTCACGCCGCATGTTGCATTCATGTCAATTTCCCAACCTTTCCACGTGCATGCTTTGAGCTTTTCACGACCTTTCTTACAAAATAAATTTATATCTGCATAAACAATAGGATTTGGAAAAATCAATCAAGCAGGAATCTTGAAACAAAGCAAAGATATCGCACCTAACATCAAAGGGTTTGCGCTCGTGAACAGCCAGCTGCATTTTCGGAAAGTAATCGGTCCATGAGTTTTGAATATTCAATGAGAAAGAACAATAGCGGGAAGATATGAATAATAATCGACCCACAAAATGTGGGTACACACTTAAACCGCGGCAAAGTTGTCATGCTTGGAAGCCAGCAGATGCGTAATGGGAACCGTTGTCTGTAACAAGTTTGCTGTGGATCCCATGTTCTTCAAAGATACACTTGAGGTGTGCAATGACTGTTGGTGACTGTAATAGTCAGTTACTACCAAGTAGTAAGTATTGTTCCAGTAGAAAATATCAGACCATAACGTAGGCCGCAGCTTCTGGGGCACATCATGAGGCACCAGGGGTTCCTTGGCATTTAACTGCTGGTGACGCTGACACAGGAGGCAACTCTTAACCATTTAATCAAAGTCTCTTTTTGATGTTTGCCCAGAACACTGACCCCTTAGCTCTGAGCTTGCATTTCTCAGCTCCCTGATGGGCATAATTTAGTTGCCGCAGAACACCAGGCTGTAGCAACTTAAGGATGATGATACGTGTGCCTCTACGGATCAAACCATCTGCTACAGTCAGCTCATCACGGTAGTTCCAGTAAGCATGAAGATGGGCAGGGCAATCAGATCTGTTCTCAGGCCATCCACCCATAAACACTTCACGCAAAGCTGACAGAGTTGTATCCTTGGCAGTTTCTTCCCGTATCTGACCCACCCTTGTTGGGCTCGCATTGAGATTTTGATGGATCTCATACACAGACACATCTAGGCCTTGTACAGCTTCACCGTGACAGGAACTGATCCTTGAAAGGGCGTCAGCGACAGGTATGTCCTTTCCAAGGACGTACTTGATTTGTGTGTCATACTTCTGTATGCTCAGCATCAATCTAACAATGTGGGGAGGTGTGCTTGCCAGGTGCTTTCTAAAGTTAGCTTCAAGAGGTTTATGATCCAGAATCCACCACAACAGGCCTGCTGTAAGCACAATAATAGAACTTTTCTAGGCCGAAAAGGACAGCTGACATCTCCCTCTCGATTCTGGAGTAACGACTCTCTGTCTTGGACAGCAACTTGCTTGCAAACTCCACTGGGCCATTAGCTTGTAGGAGAACTGCACCTACCTAAACCCCTCTGTGAGGCGTCCACCTGAATAGTTACAGGCTGGGCACTGTCAAAGTATTGCAGCGCTGTAGCAGCTGCGATATGTTTTTGATCGGGTCTACAGCAAACTGGTAATGTGCACCCCAAGTGAATTCACTTGTTTTCTTGGTTAGTTCGCAAAGGTCAGCTGCTGTAGTTTTCAGGTTGGGAATAAAGCGGCTCAAGAACTGGTCCATTCCAAGAAATGTCTGCAGGTCCATAAGGCTGGATGATAGGTCCATGGACAGAGTAGAGTCAATCTTCCTTGGATCAGGCTGAAGACCTTCAGCACCAATAACATGACCAAAGAAGGGAATACAGGTGCACCTGAATTTCCTGTCTGTAAGTGAAAGTGCAGGTTGGTCTCACGGCACGTTGGAGAACAGCACGAAGGTTTTCATCATGGTCAATAAAGTCACTGTTGTAACCATATACAACAATGTCATTTGCGATTCCAGTTACACCTGGTTAATCGTCGAAAGTTTCATCAACCTTCCTTTGGAAGACGTCTTGTGCACAAATTAAACTAAAGGGTAATCGCAGAAATCTATACCTTCCAACCGGTGAGTTGAAGGTGGTATAGAGTGAGCTTTCCTGCTCTAGAATAAAGTTGCAATAACCACTGTGCGCATCCAGGATTGAGAAACATTTCACGCCATTAAGCTAAGATTCCCTTCGTGACTAGCGAATCCAACCCTTTTTCAAGGGTTCCTTGAGGGCTTCCGGAACTCTGCATGAAGGATGCAGCCTCATTCTTGTCCTGTTGATTTGTTAGCGAATACCTGGCTTTGCGAGGGTCCAGTTCCAGACAACTTTTCATGTCAGTGGATGGGTTACCCATTTCCAGAGCACACTTTTCGCAACAGCTTTCTTTATCCATTCAATTTTGTGGGCTAGCACCGTCTCGTTATAAAGGTCATAGCATTCGGGTAGGTGCTGCCTCTTTCGCTGCAGATCAGGGTCTTCTGACATGCAGATTCGCTTGCTAGGTTGATGGAAGTCTAATGCCTTCCAGAAATATATCAGGTTGCCGAGTCTTTCAAAAAGCTAGTCAGTGGCAAAGAACAACTTGCAGGAGCAGCTGTTCTATGATAATTTCTTCCATGTAATTAAAAATTTCAATTTTGTTTGTCTCTGTTGGACAGCTTGCATGGGTGGCTGTGTCATCAGGGCCTTGTTTCATTGAGAAACTAGCCATAGTCATTTTATAATTTGTTGTCTTTGGTGCGTAGCTTACATGGGCAACTATTTGATCAGAGGCTTATCATCTGTTGATAATCTAGTTGTGGTTAGTTTCTGCTGAAGAGCTTGCAAGGGCGGCTATTTCATCAGAGCTGTATGGATAGCTTGTGGGGCAGCTATTTTTGCGCCGGGGACAAAAGGTAATTTTAAAGCATCAATTGTATGTAGACAGCTTGCATGGGCGGCTGATTCACTAGATTGACGTTGTACATGCCTTTGTATCCTTAGTGTAGTTTTTAGGTCAATGAAGCTGACCCCCTTTTGGTCCTGCACTTGCCTGGGGTGGGGCAGCATACATGTTTGCATAACATATGCTTTTGGCGTTTTTGGTGCCCTCACCTTTACTGGGCCAGACTATGTATCATTAATTTTTCAATGAAATGTGATATTTTAATAAAAGCGGCTATGGGCCTTTGCCCATAGCCATACAGTACCAATCATATATGTTTCTCCTGCTGCCCAGTAAACAGAGCCCAGGCAAGGCAGTTTTGGGGGTCAGTTTCATTGAGGGTTGAAGAGAAAAGGCATAAATAGAATTTTAAGTGAAGAAATGATCATCACTGTGCAACACATTAGGAGCTTATCAATTCTAGCCTAGACAATAGGAAGTTGTAAAGGGGAAGGAAGAACATGAGACCTTAAAAGCATAACTTTGAAATGTCATTAGAGATGTCAACAACCTAATAGATGATGGCCACATGATCATTGATGGGAGAAACATTTCACTGGAGTTCTTCTTAGGAGGCGACTACAAGGTGATTGTTGTAATATACTAATTATTACACTTAAAACACATACATTTTTAGATACAGACCACCTTGGCAGTGTTTTTATTCCTGGTTTGCATTAATAGGGAAGAACAACCAAGAAACAACGGCATTTAGGTTAAAAGGAACAATTTACAAAAAAATTGATAATAGTCTTCAGACAGAGTTATATACTTATTGTTATATTTCTTAGTTTCTGGTTCTGGCCTGCGGTAATCATATTAGTAATGCCCAGGCCACTGCATGAGAAGTAGATGTAAAATCGGTAGAGTCATGGCTCTTTAAGCGGAAACCCACCTTACAATAGCCTTTAAGCATTAGACGGATCTGCAAAACCCATGAGCTTATGACTGTAACACAGTGCAGACACACAAGTGGTGACCGTGCATGGTGCATATTGAGCATTAAACAAATAAGCTATAAACAGGGCCAAGACTGGCGATGAAATAGGAAGGAAACCAAATTGTGTTTGAAAAACTGTATGAAAAAACTGATGAAAAAGTTTCCAAGAGCGGTTGTATGTTAGGTATGGATAAAGGCTGCAAACTGGACTGCAACAAAAACGAAGCTACAGTTTCCAGCTGCTTGGCTGCAGATGCAGAGGTATCTCTGTAGGATGTTGATGCATGCAAGCTGGTGCCAACTGCTTGAACATCTGTTATTGCAACCGCGACAACGAATCAGCCAATTTGTTGTGCAAACCGGGAGTATGCTTGGCCTTAAAAAGTATATTGTGTGACAGGCAGACCAGCACCAGCTTACGTACAAACAACATCAATTGTTTATCACGACAAGATTGCTTATTAATAACATAGACTAAAGCCTCGTTATCTGTGAAGACTAATATGCGCTGGTTACGCATCTGGTTTCCCCACAGATGCAGGCTCAAAACAATAGGGTGAAACTCAAGAAGAGTAACTTAACGATGTCGCCAGCTATCAGGCAATCCCCTATAGCACCAGTGCTTACCAAAACGGGCCCCATAGCCAAGGGCACCAGAAACATCTGTATATAATTCTAAATGGGTGGATGTGCACCAGTAACCGTTAAGAAAAAGAGAGCACCCATTGAAACCGGTACAGAAATGTTGCCAAACCTTGAGGTCTTCCTTAACTTCCTTCGAGATCCTAATAAAGAAGTGAGAACTTAATTAAATGCCCAAGGTTAAGTCAATCAAGCGCTGTAAAAATGTCCGGCCAGGAACAACTACAAGCAAAATTGAGCAAGCCTGTCAAGGATTGGATCTCCTTAAGAGTAAAGGCCGGTTAACACGTTACGCTTTGTTGGCCCGATTTGTCGGCCCAACAGTATCGCAGTGCAAATTGTGCCTGTAGTTTGACACCTGATTACACGGCCCGACATCAAGCGTGATCTGGAAATATCGTTGAGTTCTCGTTCTTTTTTTGAAGCGGTGTTTTTATCGCACATGCATAGTGAAGGCGATAATGCAGCAAACTGGTGGATGAGCAGCGTATTTGGTCGCTTTATTTATCTACAGCAGCTGCCACAGCGTCCTTTCTATTACTTGCTGCAGCATTATTGAGAATTAAAAAGAAGGAGAGAAGAAAAAGACGATGTGCTTGGGTCAAAAACTGGCATCGAACAGAAGCTGGGGCTTTTCATCAATTGATGGCTGAACTGAGAGTCAGTGACCCTTGTTCCTATAGAAAATATGTTCGTATGGATGTGGAAACATTTGAGATACTGTTCAAGTACTCTAAACAATTGAAACGTCACACTTGGTATAAGATTTAATAAATACAGTTATGGCAATTAGTACCAACAATTGGTGACACCAAATTAGTGCTTTCTTGTGAGTCTTGAGGATGAAAAAAAATCTTGCAAATTATGCTAAAAGGAAAGGTTTAATTGCAATTTAGGACTTAACAACTGATAGACTTAAATTATGATGAAACAATTTCTGCTTCTGACATTTCCTTCCTGGACATTAATCTTCGCATTACAAATGATCGCATCAGCACGTCTATTCACTACGAGGTCACAGACACGCACAGCTATCTTCACAAACAATCTTCGCATCCCCGGCACTGCAAGGATGGTCTCCCTGTAGTCAACTCCTTAGACTTCGGCGTCTGTGCTCTGACGACTCCGATTTTCTGGAGAAAGGCAAGGAAATGATTTCTTTTTTCGTTCAACGTGGGTACTGTGCCTCCTCTCTACAGCGTGACTTGGACGCAATTCAACGGGTCAACCGTAATATCGTAATTAAACAGCAAGACTCCGAAAGTAGAGACCGCAGTAGAATTCCCTTGGTTCTCACATTCCACCCCTTAAGTGAGAGAATTAAGCGAATCCTCGTCAGCAACTTTAACATCTTATCTGGCGATCCACAGACCAAAGAAATCTTTCCCCAGCCACCGCTGGTAGCGTATCGCCGTGATTGCAACGTACGAGACACCTTAGTGCACACCGCTGACCGAAACCAACCTGGTCCTCACGTGGGAACCACTCCTTGCACCCACAACCGCTGTCGCACATGCGATTACATTTCTCGTGACAGTACCCTACAAGGTCCCCAATGCTCTTTCAACATCAAGGATGCATTCACCTGTAAATCATCTGGCTTGGTATATGCCATCTCTTGCCGCCTTTGCTCCGCCGTCTACATCGGTGAAACAGGCCGGACACTGAGAGAACGCTTCGGCGAGCATCTTCGCAGTATCGAGAAAAACCTGCCAGGATTTCCTGTCGCAGAGCATTTTAATGCCAACGGACATACCCTGCAAGACGCACAAGTCCGTGGGGTCATGCTCTGCAGCGGAAATAAACTACGCAAACGCCAGGAAATGCGCCTAATCTTCAAGCTGGGCACCAGTCAGCCACATGGTTTAAACTCAGATTTTCGATATCTTTAGGTTGTCGCGCGCTCTTTTCGCGTGCGCGCCTTTTGAACTCAAATTTGTTTTATATGGCGCAAGACAGCGTTTTTTAACTGAAATCTTGACTTTCCACTGAAGAAGGGCTGAGCCCGAAACGTATGGAATTTTATACGATTTTTAGGCACTCTTAACTCATTAAGTGAGAAATTTTTTATCTTTTTTTATATATTTTTGTACTTTTTCATAGTTTAGAAATGTCACTTCATGGCCACTTAAATCCATCAATCACTGTATTATTTTGTTTTTGTAGGAGCTTTTGGAAAAAAACTACTCCTTATTTGCAGAAACAAGTGACATGTATGAGAAAACCAATCTCTGCAGCAGAGTACCTTGCTGTTACACTTCGCTTTTTAGCCACTGGAGAAAGTTATTCAAGCTTAGAATTTCATTTTAGAATAAGTAAAAGCACTTTGAGTAACATGATTCCCTTTGTATTTAAAGTCATATATACTGTGCTAAAAGATGACTATTTAGCTTGCCCACAAGTGAGTTAGAGTGCTTAACATTGCCAAGCAATTTCAAGATAGGTGGCGATTACCAAACTGTCTAGGTGCTGGGGATGGAAAGCACATTCGTTTACTTTGTCCAAGCAACAGTGGATCAGAGTTTTACAACTACAAAGGTTACTACAGTTTGGTACTCGTGGCATTTGTAGGCCCTGAATATCAATTCCTTTTTGTGGATGTTGGATGCCAGGGTAGTGTAAGGGATGGTGGTATTTTTCACAGAACCTCACTATGGAAAGCACTAGAAGACAACAGCATCTATCTTCCACCAGCAAAACCACTCCCACAAAGTCCAGATCCAGTCTTTGAAGACACCAATGATAGAAACATGGAATACTTTCTTATTTTGTGACGATGCATTTCCATTGGGACTTATCTAATGAAGCCGTACTCTAAAAGGCATTTAACTGAAGAAAAAAGAATTTTCAACTACCGTTTGTCACGAGCTAGAAGAGTCAGCGAAAATGCCTTTGGCATATTGGCTGCTAGATTTGGTGTTTTTCACACTATGATGCTCCTCAGTCCTGATAAAGTAACTGAAGTAGTTCTTTTTTGTTGTGTACTTCATGACATGTTTCTTTCCAAATCTTTACTTACCTATTGTCCCCCTGGAAGCATGGATTATGAAAATGAGAATGGTGATGTAGTCAGTGGTTCATGGAGAGAAGATGGTAGCAGCACTATCAGTAGTTTGAGATCCATGCCAAAATGTAAAGAGAGGAGTGCTAAGAATGTTGAAGATATGAGAGATATGCTTTGCTATTATGTAAATAGCCCAGGTGCTGTCCCTTGGCAGTGGAGGGCTCTAGTAGCAATAACAGCTACTCTTGCAGCACAAGCCTATAGTTTGTTGACATTAATGCCGAGGAACAATAAACAGATTACTTTGCAGTTACATTTGCAGGAACATTTTGAGGAGTTAGTCTTTACTCTTACATGTATGCCTATTAAAAGAAATTTGAGGTTTGTGTTGAAAGGCAGAATATTAAATTGAGATTCCTCTCAGACATGTAATAATATTTTGGACTTGCTGTCGTATTTCAAAGAGTGTGAATTCATTGACTGATTGTTGTGACTTACTGTACAAAAATACAACTGATCACATTGATACCTTTTAATTTTGGGGTGATTGAAAATTGTGAAAATTTTCCCAGTTAAATATTTGAAGAAACTTTTTAGAATATTTGACAAGTTAAGAGCAAATCTACGATGGCCCACAAGGGACACGCTGCAAACAAAAAAGAAAACACGCAAACAAGAAAGGAAACCACGCAAACAAAAAAGAAAACACGCAAACAAAAAACGAAACCACGCAAACAAAAAAGAAACCACGCAAATAAAAAGAGAAACCACGCAAATAAAAAAGAAACCACGCAAACAAAAAAGAAACCACGCAAACAAAAAAAGAAAACGCAAACAAAAAAGGAACCACGCACACAAAATAGAAACCACGCACACAAAACAGAAACCACGCAAACAAAACAGAAACCACGCACACAAAACAGAAACCACGCAAACAAAACAGAAACCACGCAAACAAAAAGGAAACCACGCAAACAAAAAAGAAACCTCGTTCCCAGACCCCTTGCGGAGAGAGGTACTGCGCCTTGCACTTTGTCAGGCTCGTCGGTCGTACCGATTTTTTATGTTGTGGTCCGTTATGTTCTGTAGCCTGTGTGGTAGAAGTGTAGTTCATGAGACTGTTTGCGATAGATGTATCACTGAAAAAAGCATTGATGATGTGATAACGCACTATTTTCATCGTGGTTATCCTTACGATGCCATTGTTGGTCTGCTAAAGAAAAGAGAAGGACTTCAAATGTGGGTACGGACACTGAAGAGGCGTCTTAAATCTCTACGGTTGAGGAGGAAAGGCAATGGCAAGCTAATAGACGATTCTAAACTACGAGAAGCCATCCGTGAAGAAATGAATGGCCCTGGAAGCTTATCAGGCTATCGTAGTATTTGGCACGCCTTGAGACTGAGACATCACATACACGTACCTCGTAACCTGGTAGCGACTATTATGGCGGAAATCGATCCTGTTGGTGTAGAAGAGAGGAGGTCACGACGGTTAAAGAGACGAGCGTTTACTTCTAAAGGAGCCAATGCCTCGTGGCACATGGATGGTAAGTATCTTTTTTCGCTGAAGTAGGAAATCCATTTCACAGTTGTGTGCTCAGTAAACTGAACCTAGCTTATGAATGGCAACAAGGCTGGAGATGATTCTGTTTTGATACCGACCTCACTGTAAACTCTTATGTAAATCATTTTGTTCTTATGGTTAATAGCTAGCTCACATTTACAGGAGAAACAAGAGGCTTGTGTCACCGAAACAAGGTCACCTCCAGCCTTCACCTGCTAAATGTAAGACAGGCTGAAAATATATGCCATTTCTTGTGCTGCTGCTGAGTAGTTGGCATGGTCTCGGTCTAGATTATGATTTTTTTATATACAATTTCTCAATGATTATTATTACTAATTCATCCTTTCACAGGGTATGGTAAGCTGAAACCTTACGGGTTCCCCATCCACGGTGCTGTGGACGGATTTAGCCGCAGGATTTTATGGTTAGAAGTAGTCCATTCTAACAATGACCCAAAAGTACCAGCCTCCTTCTACTTAAACCAAGTGAAAGAACTTGGTGGATGCCCTTTGCTGCTTGTGTCTGACTGTGGCACAGAAAATGGGATTGTTGCTGCCATGCAGTGTACTTTTCGTGCTGAAGACCAGGATGAACTAGCTGGTGAGAAATCTCACAGATATTGTTCATCTCCAGCTAATCAACGCATTGAAGGTTGGTGGTCCTTTTACAGGAGAAACAGGTCTAATTGGTGGATCAGCCTGTTCAGGGACATGGTAGATTATGGGCTACTTCACTTAGGAAATGCACTTCATATGGAGTGTCTATGGTTTTGTTTTTCACGGCTCCTTCAAGATGACCTGAACAAAGTCAGGGACCACTGGAACAGTCACAAGATTTCCAAGTCTGCATACAGTGCTATACATGGGGTACCAGATGTTATGTATTTTCTACCTGAATATTATGCACACGAAGAATGTGTAATTTCTGTTTCTGAAGAACAGACGAAGGAGATGGAAGTGCACTGCCAAGGAGAGGTGGATGGCAGTCTGTATGAGGAGTATTTCGAATATGTTTTGGAAACTGAGGGCAGGGTTTATCCTGGTACTGTAAAAGAGGCTCTCACTCTATATCAGCACATAATTAAATTGCAGAATGAATAAGGTGGTATAACTTGTTCTTTTTCCCTCTAGGGATCACAACCTTCCCGCACTGAATTGTGACATAGAAGTATCAAAGAACACTGAAACAATTCTCATTGAAAGTAACCAAACAAGTATTTTGTATTGCAGTTTCACCACAAATTAATGATCTATTAAACACTGCTATCACTACAGTGTCAAACAACTGACTGATGTTGTTGGTGCAAAGTACAAAATAGTTCTCATGCTGAAATGGCTTTTTGCAAAAGCACAAGGGAGTTTTGAGCAAATTAGAAGTTGTCTCAACTCAGTCATTGCATCAGTTTTTTTTTCAAATTCTCATCATGTCCTTTCAGATTCTCATAAATAATGTCTCTTGTGAATTTGAACTAGACCTTTTTTAAGTTAAGTTAAGCCCACAAAATATAAACGTGCATCATAAAATGTACTCAATCATTCATACATGCATGCAATAAATTGGAAAAAATTCTTCAGAACATGTCTAATCTTAAGTAACTGAGTAAAACTGGTAAACATATCTTAGGAATACACCTAAGGACAGTTTGATCACATGCAAGGTCTAAGAAATTTCAAATAAATTATGTTTGCAACAAATCTCCCAACTTAGCATACTATATGTACAACATGCTCAGGTGTGCCTGTTCACATAACAGGCATTAACAGGATTTAGTTCTAGGACATAACATTAAACAATGTTGAATTGCCATGAATCTCTCTGTTGTAGTAATTCGCTGAATTCCTCTGAGAGCTCATTATATGACTGGTATGTTGAGGGGATTTCCAACAATGGTCCACACGTCTGTGCAATTGGTCTACGGGCAGTACCCTCTAGGGTTGTAAATCCTACCTCAATACGGTCAAAAGCAATGACATTACTACCAGAAATAAACTGAACAAACAATGACAGTGTTTCTCCAGACAAAGACCTGATGTACTTCTGCAAATGATCCAAACATTGACGTTCTTGTTCAGTTACAGGCTCTGATTTGATTAATTTTATTACCTTTTTGGCAGTTGGCCTCATAACCTCATACAGGTTCTCTAAAGCTGTGACAGATGTAAACTCTGGAAAAGTGATCAAGGATTTAACAATTGGTGCCCAGCAATTCATAATGTACCTCGGTTTTTGGACTATTTCCTGGAGGGCAAGTTCAGACACAATTTGCATGATGTTTTCTTTTGAAGGGGATCGAAAACACTTATAACTAGACAGAAAATCTAAAATATCATCATCATTTGGCAAGAATGTGTCTGTAAGACATTTCTGGAAAGCTTCTCTCTTATCTTCTGAAATATAGAGGCAAAAAGCAGACAACAAAAAATCACTGCCCATACCCTCTTCACCGAACAAGCACAATGCAACAAAACCTCATGATAAAGAGAGGGGAAAATACTTCTCTTTCATGTACCCATACACCAGAATTCTAGCTATTGCTTCCCATTCACCCCTTTGGTAATCATGTCTTAGGGCTGGAACCTTCTCTTGTGCTCCTACAGAAAGTGAGTTAAAGAATTGGTTCCAAAAAGTAGACAATGCATCACGGAAAACACCAGCACCCTTCCCCTCTTCCTCTTTTCCACTATTACTGATGAAAGTTACAGCTAGATTTACACGTAGAATTTCAGGATTTTTAAACGCCTCTATCATACTGTCCTTCAGTACAGCCCTGTGCAAACTAATTGTCTGGGTAGGACAATCAGTGAGGTCCAAAACTGCATTGGTCCAAAACTGCTGAAACAGACCAGAAAATCATAAATAAAAAAAGGACCTTGAAAGATACCATTATAATTAAACTGGGTTAAACACCCCAAAATATTTAAGCTGACTGCCAGAAAGTGAACCTCTATCTCAACTTGGGATGGACATCTGACCTAACCAGGTTCAGAACAAAGGGGTATTTAATAATGTTGACTTTTTATAGATGTGCATGCTTGCACAGGAGTCAAAGGTGCCTACAATGATTCACAAATAATTCACTTTTTACACTGTAAAATTCGAAATTTACTCTCAATATCTTGTTGTATTGTTCCAAGAGTAAATATTACCACTAAACCACTTCACTGTCTACAATAAAACATACATTATACTCAAAAGGAGTCCTCATAGATGAACATAAGACGAATTCCCTTCATAAAACAGTAATACCTTCTTACTGACCTGTGGTGCCTGAGCTGTCCACAGCTTCATTGTTAGTATCTGGGTTGGCTGGGTCTGCTTGAGTGGTGCTTGTGCAATTTGTGACAACACAGTCACTTGCAGTTGTCCTGGTGGTTGCTGCATTTCTGGCAGTTGTGTGAGCAATGGCTCTATGGCTAAAGCTCGTGGCTGTATGGGTTGTGGCTATATGGTTTGTGCTTGTGTTGTTCTCTTCTGCACTGCTCTCTTCACTTTGCATTTCTCCTGTCACCGTCATCAACTGTGTTTCAAACAATGCTATGTTAATTATGTCAGTCATTATCCTACTAATCAGTAGTTTGTGTGGGGCAACAGCTGAGTATTCGTTCAAATCAATTCTTCAGCAAATCTGGTTGAGGGTGTGGTGTGGATCTAATTATTATAATTATAATTATTATTATTATTATTATTATTATTATTATTATTATTATTATTATTATTATTATTATTATCTATGGGACAGGGTTTTCAAAAAGGCCGGAAGGCTGCGAAACTGCCAGCTACTCCACATGAACTCACCTCCCATTTGATTGAGAAATTACCTCATACGACTAACATGAGAAACATTCGCCACAAAACACGAGCTTTGGATCGGCCAAGATTTATTCAGGAAAAACAAAAGAATCTTCCCTACATTCTGAGTAATTTCAGTGGCGATTTGTGTTTCCTTTTCTGTTCAAATACCCTAATTCTTGCTCCAGAATGCAGGAAATGCATTCTAAGAGTCCCAAATTTTCAAAATTTTTAGGGGGAGCATACCCCCGGACACCCCTAGAATTTCGCAACTTCGGTGCGAGTAGTTCATTCTCCACCTACTCCTACAATTTTGCCACCTATTCAGATTCCTATTGAAAACCCTGATGCTATATACCAACACAAGTGGTTGGGAAGCAATCAATAAAATAATAATGCTGATTCTCACTTTGTTTGAAAATTGCAGTATTCTAGAAATATGAAAGTATTGAAGTCCCTCACAATGATTCACAATAATTATTTGGCAAAGGAAAATTAAACACTTTGGAACAAACTTAGGGGGTACTCCCTCATATGGCCATATGACTGTCCTAAACAGGGTGTGTATTTTGTCATTTGTCCTAAACAGGGACCTAAAATGAAGGGTGTTGTCCTACACAGGATAGGTATTATTTTAAGGCTTTTTTTGTCCTAAACACAGTCAGGGTTTCAGCGGCAGCCCTATACCCAAACATGGGTCAAGTACCTCCCCCCCGGGTAATCAGGAAAGTAAAAGCCCAAGACACAACAAACAGCTCAACTTCCCCCTCCACCCCTTCCAACCTCACACAAGAAATACAGTATTGTATACCTCAACCAGGGCCATGGCACTGAGTAAGAAGTTCAGAACTATAATTTAAAACGTGTTCATACCTCTTCATAAGAAGGCAATTCGGTGTCACTATCGTCGCTATTGTATGTTTTCAGAAACATCGAATCCAAGATGGCGAGAGTCTTGCAGATGTATAACATTATACGAGGGTACGGCTTCCCCAATTCTTCTCGGTAACGGTTGAGAGTGAACGCTTCCGTGCTTCCAGGTAGGTTTTTCACTTCCATTCTATCTGGATATAGCAAAGTAAAACCCCCACCAGACGTTAAATCTTTGTTAAACTTCACCAAGTAGCTCGGGACCACCTATTGTTTCTGTAACTTTCAGCGGTAGCGTCGACCCACGAATCACCTTCAGTTCACCATCTTTCAATCGTATCAGGCCGATCTGAATCGTGACTTCGTTAACTTTCTCATTCTTCTCTTTCTTCGGTTTCTTTCCCCCAAATCTTGATCTTCGTTCTTGTCCTTTACGCTCTCTGTAGTCATCAAAAGTGAGGACAGAGCTAGGGCGCTTCTTGGCCGATTGGGCGGCTTCTATCACATTTGTTCCATTTGTCGACCCACAGAGGTGACAAAATTTAGCATCAGTGATCAATTCTGACCCACAGCGTGAGCAGAACATCTTCTAAACTCTTCATCGAACACACCTCGTACGGTCGACCACACAACGCGGGTAACACTCTCCCCAACCGCGATTACTTTGGTCAGCGAAACAACACAAAAAATCCGCAAGGGCTCTGGGAACGAGTTTCTTTTTTGTTTGCGTGGTTTCTACTTTGTGTGTGTGGTTTCTGTTTTGTTTGCGTGGTTTCTGTTTTGTGTGCGTGGTTTCTGTTTTTTTGTTTGCGTTTTCTTTTTTGTTTGCGTGGTTTCTGTTTTGTGTGCGTGGTTTCTGTTTTGTTTGCGTGGTTTCTGTTTTGTGTGCGCGGTTTCTGTTTTGTTTGCGTGGTTTCTGTTTTTTTGTTTGCGTTTTCTTTTTTGTTTGCGTGGTTTCTTTTTTATTTGCGTGGTTTCTGTTTTGTTTGCGTGTTTTCTTTTTTGTTTGGGTGGTTTCTTTTTTGTTTGCAGCGTGTCCCTTGTGGGCCATCGTACAAATCCGTACAAAAATCAAACATTGAGCGGCAAAGCTTGAAAATTCAAATTCGCTCCTCTTTTGCATAGTGAAGCCCTTTGTAAGTATACAAACGCTGTGTAGCTTTTTCCTTGAAATAGCTCTATTTCTGAGAAAAACGAACAACTCTGTTCATAGCTCTAAGCTCGATTTTGTGAGACCAGGAAGGGTAAAAATTTCTTCAAGTTCACTCGACTTGCGTATCAAAACTTTTGAACCGGGGAAGGCTGTAATACTACCAATTTGTTGTATGACTCTTTGTCGTCCAAACCTTATGATTTTATAAACTTAAGACTAATCATAGTGTTCAAGGGAATAAAAAAGATTGAGGCGTCTTTTTGTTACCTCAATCGATAGGTCAAAAAGAACGGGCAGCTTGACCATGTGCCTTTACTTGGAATTTCATAAAACTTAGGTTTTAAAGACTAATGATGTTGTTTGTACTTTCGAATTATGTTAAGATTTGTTTGGGCAAATGATTTTAGAATATTCAGGAATTTTTTTAAAATCGTGCTTAGAAAGCGCAAAATCACGCCATCTGATGATTGCGTGACCAAGAGTGACCTGGCATAGAAGTCCTTCAGTTGGTAATATCGGCAGATATAGGCAACGTTGACGCATAAAACAAGTTAAATATACTAACCTGTACACGGATATGTTATTCCTAGTGGTCCACAGTGTTTGCTTTGTGCGAACGTTTCTTACGTACGTGTACCGTTCTTCAATTTCACCGAACTGCGAACATTCTCAAACCGAAACGTCACAATGCTGCTTCTTTATGTCTGTCCTCTCCTTGTGCTATGGACAAAATATTCCCGTCACATCTGCTTAATGATCCTTTACATTAGTCGTAAAAGCAATTACTTCAAGCATCCATCGGGAGATTTTCCATCTTGCAATTGTTTCAGTTGTTTACCTGTCGAGCGGTTACAAGTCGATGCAAAAATTTGCATACATCCTGACCAGTGCACGTGATTGCGATAGGATTTTCTGACTTTCTTTCCGATTCTCTGATCTGCCGTCGTCCAGGCCCCAGTTGTTCAAAGTCGGATAGCGCTATCCACCGGATAAATCACTATCCAGTGGATAAGTGTTAGGGAAACCAATTGCGTTATCCACTGGATAGAGATTTATCCGGTGGATAGCGCTATCCAACTTTTGAACAACTGGGGCCAGGAGTTTGGATGAATATACCGGCTGTCAACCAGTTTAACGCTTACGCATGCTGTGAATGTCGTCAAAAAGTGCGCGCGCTGTGATACGCTGTCAAATTTGTTCTACATATCAGATTTGCACATATCTTTTTCCCAAACTTCTCCCAGCTGAGAAAAACAGCGGAAAGACAAGGCAGCAATTGTTGAACCTTTATTTGGTACTGACATTTATCCAGAATGCAAAGTGATGCTGAAAGTAACCCTTTGAAACTTACGTTTTCATGAAGTTGACAGGTTTTTGGTGAAGCCGACATATGAGCGTACGTGCAAAATGTTAAAGACAGGAAGTGACGATGAGAGTGACGAATATTGCGCATGCAAGACAGGAAATCGGACGGTTTTGCGCAGAGATTACTCATCCACCCGCTGGAACAAAGGGCGGCAAAGAAACCTCTGCTTGCAGGGAAGAGTATCCTCGAATGCGTAATGTTAGCGTAATTCTGTAGATTAACTGCATTTTATACGTATATTTTACATTCCCCGCGTGTCGAACTAGAATCCTGAATTCAGCAGCAACGCGAGTTAGCGCTTTTTTGTCGGTCTTTTCGCGTGAATGAAACTTTCTTTCTTGTTCTTTTTAATCCATCGTCGGCAGTTTATGTTCCCAGGATGGCCGAGAAAGAAAAAAAAAGTCGACTGAACTTGTTCCTTTATTCACATGTCAGAAAGATGTAACCAGCCATCAGTCCGCTTGATCATTCTCTGGAGATGAAAGCGAGGCAGAGCTTATGGGCTTGTGCACACAAGAACCAGCTTTTATGCAGTGCAATATCAGGCTATCTGTCCGTTTCACCGATCCGAGTTCGGCACTGAATGGTGGAGGAACTCGAGTGAATGCCAAGTTCCTTCTGAAATCGCCCATCGCAGTACTGGAAAAGGAAAACTAACGTAAAGATGACAGAGAAGTGGGGAAGGAGGTATCGAAGCCGTTATTTTCAGAAAACAGGTGTTCTTGTTCCTGTGGGCTAAGCTAATGGAAACGAATTGAGAGGGGAGAGGGCTAGTAAAATAATAATACAAGGGTTTTGAACTGACTAATCTCTCTTTTGATAAGAATATGCAATGCCTTCTTCTTGAAAACTAATAAAGTAAGCAGAAATTTAGCAGTAAAAATGTGAAATTCGCTCTATTTGAATAAATCGGCGACAAATGCCCCATCCCCAGGCAGACCACTGATGACAAGTGCCCCACCCTGGAGAACGACAAATGCCTGGTGGGGAGAGGAGGAATGGTCATGCTCGGAATCGACTGAGCCATAAGATTTTGGTGTAGTCCTTAACCTTGCCATAACCGGCGCCATACTTTGCTTCTCTACAGAAATAAGCTTGATTAACTGCAAGGCCGAGTTTGAGCAAGTAGCCAACGAGGTGCAGCCTGCAGACAGGTATTATAATTGATTTAGTATAAAACAAAATGATTGGCCTCAGGAAACGACTATATATTTTTGTGCTAGAAACTGAAGCACGTGCCATCGACGAAGTTACGAATTTGGAACAAGAAATGCCAGTTTCTGCAAATCAGAGATGATGACATAACCAACATCTCAATTCACCACGCCAACCCAATTGTGTACGATGCTCGCAGCATCTGCGATTTTTTTAGCTCGACGTTTTTGCCACTCTTTAAAAAATACTACAGCAGCAAATTGTTCAGGTCAGATTAAGTGCAAGCAATCATACACTGACATCTTAGAAGAACCTGTCAGGGGCTGTGAATGCCACAGAAATAAATGAGAATTGCTTGTCCCCACTTTAATAATATATCTCTCTGCTAGAACGGAATACCCTAAAACATGTCTAAGTCCATTTTATTTGAATTATGTCTAGTACAACAACGGACCTTTGGGTGGTAGGTTTCAGCTCTTTCTTTTGTTTTCTTGGTTAGAAGTGCTAAGCTACTGAGCTCGCATATAGCTTCCTTGATAGTCAAGGTATTCCTATGGAATGCTTAGACTGGGGAATAGGTGGGTGAGCAGTGCTACATGCACACTCTTAGATAGCAAGTGCCAAGTTGAAATAACAAGTGCAAACTGCGTGACAGGCCCGTGGGTGAAAGGAAAATTTCTGTCACCTAAAAATACACATGCCTGGCGCTTGTGCTCTTTATAACCACCTAGCGCTCACTCTGTTAGAAAAGTGTACTTTCCTATAATGATGATATGACGTCAATCTAAACTGGACTATCTGTCTCAGCAAGTATATTAATGGTTGTTTCATGTATATCCCTTATGGAAATAGGGTGAGTTCCCCTCATTCCTGCAGTAATGACTTCACAATGTATCTCTTTTGCTAAATTTATTTGAAGCCAGCCGTATGCCCCGGAAGTAAATTTAATGACCAGCTCCCAGTTGGCTTGTTAGCTCAATTGGTTAGAGCGCTGCACCGGTATCGCAGAGGTCAGGGTTCGAATCCCAGCAAGCCTGATTTTTTCAGGCTTCCTTTTCGCAACTGCATAAGTTGCGTTAGTAACTGCGAGGATCTTCTTTACGTTTATTTGAAGGGATTTTGTTCCACTTTACTGTTGGTCACAGAGTCACCGGATTGCATGATTTTATGCTTTCTATGCACCGGTTTTTAAAAATTTCCTGAAAATTCCGAAATTGTTTGCCCAAACTAAACTTTAAGTGCTTCAAAAGAACAATTTATTTAGACCTTAAATACTTAATTTTATGACATTCTGAGTAAAGGCACATGGTCAAATTTGTTGTTCTTTTTGATCCATCGATTGACCGAACAAAGGGAATCCTTTTGCTTTTGGCTTTCTTTCAATACTTAGATAAATCCAATGTTTATAAAATCTTGACATCTGGACGACGAAGAGTCATAAAACAAATTGGTAGTATTACATCCTTTCCCAGTTCAACAGTTTTGATACGCGAGTGATGTGAACATGAAGGAATTTCAACCCTCCCTGGTCTCATCAAATCGAGTGTAGAGCAGGAAACGGATTTATTTGCTTTTCTGAGAAATGAAGAGTTATTTCAAGGAAAAAACTACACAGCGTTTGTAAACTTACTAAGGGCTACCGCCATGCAAAAGAAGAGGGGATTTGATTTTTAGAGCTTTGCCGCTCATTTGCGATTTTGTTTGATTCTTGTACGGATTTGCTCTTAAGTACGAACAAACTTAATAAAGAGCAATCAGTTTCCAGGTGGAGAACTAAGAATAGATATCAATTGTCAATAAAAATAGGAATTACTGGAGAAATTTTTCAAATTCATAAGTTTCACCATTTTATCACATTGTTTAGTAGAATATTGACACATTACAGCTCCTGTCTATCACTGGAATTATTACAGTGTTCTTTTCCCCCTTCTTGAAGCCCTAAATTAAATAAGACCGCAGAGGGCATGTAATAGAGCTTTTGCAGTATTTTCATATCAATGTATTAATTTGATTCATTGATATTTTTATGATTCTGGCACAAGCCTGTTCCAGGCATTCAGATAGTGGGGAGCAGCATGGAAAATAAATATGTGAAAGGAAAGTAGACAGAGAAGAGGGGGCAAGAGCACTTTTCCCAGTCTCGTAACCTTGTTTCTTTCACGCGTAATTTTTATTACCCCGCCGTCAGGACGGGGTCTAGTAATACCCGTTTTTTTTCGGTGGTTTTTTTTTGGTGGCCACTTGCCCCAGACTTCCGCTCGGCCAAAACAATACTTGCTTTTTTATGAAAGGTGGTGTAGAAAATTACTGACGATTGAATGGCGTAAAAGTCCCTTCGATGAGAGCAAGAACGAAGATGCTAACGAGCGTTGAAAGCCACTGATTCAATCTCGTTATACAGTTATTATTTTCGCCACTCCACACGAGCGAGGTTAACTCAACAGTGAAGTGCAAGTATTTTTTGGCAGTTTTGGTTTACTTCGCCAAAGCCTTTAGAGAAATCAGTGTATAAAAGTACAGGGAAATCAAAGAAGTTAACTTCTATTCGATGAGAGCAAGGACGAAGGAGCCGGCGAGCTTTGAAAGCCAATAAATGGAGCTGGCATTCATTTGCATTTTAATAGCGCAGTAGCTATTTGGGTCAGGCTGAGTCACGCAATGATCAAAATATTTCATCATGCTCTTTGTACCATGCATCATGCTCTTCGCACGCTAAAACAGGGTGGTTGACCAAAGAAAAGGCAGGTCATGTCTTGATTTATATTATCATAGAAAACATGTAAAAGGTACGATAAATAACCAACTTCAAAAATTTACACCACTTGGGCTTGTATCTTACGGGGCGAGAGAACAACAGTGGGGTTAATGCCCGTGGGGCTTTTCTTGGGTTTTTTTGGTGGTCACTTGCCCCAGACTTCCCTTGGCCAACCAAATATGCGTTGCAAACTTTCGGTCAAGATAAGCAATGTCTCCAGTCGTTTAGGGTCGATTCACTAAAATCTTCAAGAGAGACGGTGTAGAAAATTACTAGGTTACAATGCCCTAAAAATCTCTTCGACGAGAGCGAGGACAAAGATGATAAGCTTTGAAAGACACCGATTTGATACCCGAGCCTGCTAAACAGACATTCAATATTGAAATGCTTGCATTTCTTGGCAGTTTTGCTTTGCTTCGCCACAATCTTTTAGGGATGTTTGTGTAGAAAACTACTAGGAATTCAACGGGGTTAACTTCTCGACGAGAGCAAGGACGAATGTGCTAGCGAGCTTTAATTTGAAAGCTGGCACGAACTCGCGATCGCTATAATAGTAGTAGTTATGATGTAAAGTGTATGTATGAGTGCCAAGAAGTAAGCAAATACCACCCTCCATAATTTCCTCCGACCACAGACCTTTAAAAAAGAAATTGGAAAGGAGAACCATGATAAAAGAAAAATCTTTGACCCTGGCGGGATTTGAACCCAAGACCTCCGGATTAGATCACTGTTGCTCTACCAACTGAGCTACGAGGCCAAGCTGGGAGCAGGTATCCATCCACTGACCGATGAGCGGGCAGACTCTCAATTGCGTTTTATGGTACAATCGGCGTGGCGTTTAATGGTACGTTGAAAGTGGAAGTTCCTGCCATTGAAGGAACGAGAGGAGAGAGAACCACGGCGGGGTTAATGCCCCTGGGGCTTTTCTTGTTTACTCTTCACACAGCTCACAATCTGAACACCTTGAACAGTTTATTCTCACACTGAAAAGTCCTTTCCACAAATATGCACAGTAGTTAGTGCGTGTACCCTTCTCTGTCACTTATCTATAATTATGAGATAACTTCTTTCAAGCTTTTACCAAATTTGTTTGATGGTCAATTTTTATGTTTTAGGTTAGCCAATCATAATTTGTCCATAGTTACCCCCACATTGAATAGCTGGTATGGTACTTGCAGTGACAAGAATTTATATTGTTAATTATTTCTGTTTGTTTTTATGTGTTCTCAAGATCTAAAAGCACTTTGCACCAAAAAATCTTAAAATGCATACTGGTTCAAAAATCTTGGGAGAATGCTAAGCTTTTCCAATAGATGCAGCATGCACTGTGGTGACTTTAGGATAACTTCAATACTGACAGTGGATTAGAGGGTTTAAGAACATTTATTTCAAGATAACCAAAACAGATATAATAATACTACTGTTATCTTTGTGGTAACTAAACTTCTTAGTAGAGTTTTTCTCCAGGTTAAATAACATTCATTTTGATGTAATAAATAACTTTCCAGCTTCCAACAGCAAATTTATCTCAAGTCACTACAACACCTTAACATGAACATCATTAAACATCAACATATCTTAAGTTTATTTGCTAAAGAAATTTTCAGGCCGTGCTTGGTAGGTTTGCTGGGTGCCACTCAGACTAAAAAGATTGTAAGTAGGCAATTGTTCTTGCTGTAGCCGCTGTGAGGATTTTCCAAACATAAAATCTCTGATTAGTACCTGAATCTCAAGTTTAAGGGATTCTTTTCCTTCTCTTTCTGGCAACTTGCTTAATTTCCTTGTGATCATTTGGCCATAAAGTTCATCATCAGTTATCTTTCCCTTTTTAGGGGAGCTTCCAGCTCCACTGACTAATGACCAGTGTTTTTTTTGCAAAGGTCTCAGCTGCTTGGACAATTTTTTCTTCTGCACTCACTTTAGTTTTTTTCCCATTTTTGGTTAGAGTAGGAAAAGATGAATTACTGCCATCAGAATCATTGACAGTGTCCACATCAGCTACCAGCTTTGAAATGGTTTCTTTTTGAGCGATATGGTCCGTGAGCCACTTCAGAGATTCATACCATGGCCACGTGGACTTGAATGGTACCACAGTTCCTGATCCTGACTTTGGTTTCACCTCACATTCTTTACCATATTCTTTCCCAAAGTAAGCGCGAAGATTCTCAAGTTTCTTTTGCACATCAATCTCTTAATCAACAAAATAAATAAACAAGTGTTCATGACAAAATTTGACATTAGGCTTTCCTAGCGATGCTACAATTCTTTTACCTTATGTCTCGAGTTTTTGATTCATAATTATTTCGGAGAACTCTTTCATGTCGATTCCCCATTTTCCCCATATTCAGGTATTTACACTATAAGCTTTTGCTGTTTTCCCCCAAATAAGAGTCAAATAATAAGATGGTGTAAAAACCGTTATTTGTTAAGCCTATATAAAAGCTGTGAAAATAACACACCTTTTACCTAGTAGGCTAGTACAGTTTGTTGCCCAGTTTTCGTACACTTTAGTTTGTAATCGCTGTATCTTTCCTCTGTGCGATGACAATTTCTGAAATTTCTTTTAAAGATAGCACATTTACTTACCTTCAATATATAAAACGACCGGCTGCTTGATCAACGTATGTTCAAAATTATGCCATTTTCCCCAAAACTCCTAAGTTGCCCAGTCTTCGTACACCTGGCCCAGTTTTCGTACATCGAAAAAACATTTCGCCGCGAAAACGCTTGGCGCAAACTGATGTGTCAGCCACCCTGCTGCACGCTTATCGTGTTTTCTCTTCGATTTGTGAATAAATATCGGCTTAGCGACCAATGTTTGGTGTACAAAGCAAATGGTTATTCTGGGGTGGATGTTTAATCAATCCTGCAGTGTTGATTTTTTATTCCCTCCCTTTCTGGCGGCATTTCTTATACTCAATCCACCGTCTCGTACGGCATTTGCTGCCTTGATAGAGAAGTTGACAGGTTACCATTCTGCGTATCACAACTGTTAAGAAAAGGCCTGTATGAGATTCGAAGTTTTCCTTCCGTTTCAGCTTACGCCTTTAGAAAAGCAAACGCTTTACGTCCGTTTCCGCTTACGGTTGCTTTTCTTAGCTACTAACGATATTTCAAGGTGTATGTCAACATTGTGTCAACATTCTATACATACACATCGACCTTAGTTAATTATTTGACGATTTAGATTCTTTGCGTGGGATTAAGTTTATTAAATAGTCGTGACCTTTGCATGACTGTTGTTTAACTTTTTTAAAAATAGGTTTTGAGAAAGGCGCAGCTAGGTGTACGAAAACTGGTACAGTAGGTCGAAATGTATTCGAAGATTCTCACTGCTAAAATTCAGGAGCAGTTAATTTAAGCTGGCGTTGAAAGTTTTTCCATTCACTTTCATCTTTTATCTATCATCTGTCCAAAAATCTTGAAGTTCCTTGCAAAATTACCTACAAAACGGGTTATCTGTTCATCTACAATACCTTTACTGTGCAGTGAAAAATGCAAATATAAGCCACTAACCTTTTACTCACCTCGAAAGAAATTGTCTGCACTGACGTGCTTCTTCGTCAAAAAGCCCGGCAAAACCGGCAATTTATAGCTGAAATGTTCCTTTTATTTTTGGAATTCTACGGTTGACAAAGATTTAAACAACCGACGAAAATAATCAAATAAAGTTCTTTTTGTACGAAAACTGGGCCCGTACGAAAACTGGGCAACATACTGTACCTTATGTCAGTGATTTATGAAAAACGACCGGATGAAATCAGGGCGTACAGAAAAAAATTGCGTGGGCCATGCATGCTCGCACTGATGTGCACCTCACATGCATGGTTGAAAACACAAATTATCCGGTTGGACATTTTGTTGAACGAATTGGCTGTATTATCCTGTAGTTTAACAACAAAAAGGGATAACTTTTCTACTGAGAAACGAACATATACAGTTTCGGGCTTAATTACCTGTGATTGCTTTGGTGCTGTCTTCATCATATCCAAGAGCTTCGTTCAATGAATTCGCTATCGGCAGCTTCAAAATATTCCTTTTGTTGCGATCATGATAATTGCGATTACCTATCTTATACAGGCATGGGTACTTCATCCACTCTGCTATTAACAGAGAGATTTCTTTCTCTTCGAAAGATCCTGCTTTTCTCTTCGGACACTTGACTTCTGCCATTTTGAATCCTTGTTCTTACGTAGTATGGTGATTGACATGGCACTTTCTTTGAAGAGAGTCGGCCCGATTTCAAAAATCTGTTGCACTGCAACAGACGTAAGTCCGACGTAAGTCGGGTGTCAAACTACACGCACAATTCGCGCTCCGATACGGTCGGGCCAACAAATTGTACTGTGTAAACCGGCCTTAACCTTCCAACGTTCAAGAAACTCCGAAATGAACTCTTTACACTTGGCAACCTTGTTTTGTGGAAGTCGAGCTTCCATCTCAACTGAATCTAATTCAATGCCTGCAAAGGTGATAGTTGTTGATGGGCCCATTGTTTTCTCAGGTGCCATAGGGATACCCAGTTAGTTGCAGCACATTAAAAAAAAACTGTAATTGACGCTCACAAAGCTCCTCAGTGGGCGGAACTATCAAAAAATCATCCATCTATGTGCAACTTATGTTGGGCAACCCATTCAACTATGATACTAAAAAGCTCAAACGTTTTGCAGGAACTAGAACACCCCAATAGGCATACAGCGGTCAAAGTAATACAGGCCCCGCCAGCACGAACCCAAAAGATTGTAATCGTCAGGATGAGTCGGTCTTGGCAAGGAAACATTCCGGGCCAACAGTTTGAATGAACCTGATGGCATCTTCATCAGTTGCATATGAGACACTAGTATGTTCTGGGGGAATTCCATCATTCAAGGAGGAGCCCTTGGGAAATAAAAGGTGGTGAATTAAACGAAACTTGCCCTCAGTTTTCTTGGGTACCAAACCAAGTGGGGTAATCCGAAAAACAGAAAAAAGAGGGAAAGAAAAGGGGCCTACAAGCCTATGGGATTCAAGCTCCTTACAAAGTTTAGCATCAACTGCAGCCGGACTCTACAGAGCAGACTTCAGGTTTGGTGAATCACACGAAAAACGGGAACCTTCCTAGTGTACAGGAAAACCTTCCCTAAAGCCTTTCCTTAGGAAGTTCACAACTGATGGGGTGTACCCAGAAAGAAAGAAAAGAAGGCGATTACTGTTTATGGGTGTTGGTAACCGGGGGAGTAAGGGGCTGGGAAATGCTGGGTTTGATGGATGGTTTACTTGACCCCCAGGACTGATTAATTGACTTGTCTACTAAGGGCACGAAAATTACAGTTGAGGGCCCTATGGGAGCCCTCACATTTAAAACATGCGTGCTTGAAAACACATCCTGAGCAATCGCCACCCTTATGGAACGTGTCCCGACGGGACACAATGGTGAAATGGGCTTCCTAGAACCCCCTGCAGGTGGAGTTCTCTGAGTATTGAGGTTATTCTGGGAGTGGAGCCAGAGCTCCCAGTGAATGCTTCCCCAAGGGAGGGATGTGGCTTGCATTTGCTTTAGATACCGAAACTTTTCGTCATAAAATCTCCAGTTATGACCCCTAGTGGCCCCATATTTTATTAACCCAGGGTCTTCTTGAGGATATTTACTAGCATAAATACCAACAAAGACATGAAAGGCCTGAAGCCAAGTGTCAATAGAATTTATCTTCTTAGCCTTGTTGACAGGCTCCAAGGACAATGCTGGCCCGACACCCTCACCAGAGTTCTGGATGGTGAGTTGAGATCGCCCATCCAAGGTTGGGTTGACCAAAAGCGACCCAAAGTTTATGAAGTCCTGGTTCTATATTTTGTTTTGTCTGAGACACGTGTGTCCACTGGCAAATTGACAGATGAAAAGAAGTCTTTGGGGGGCTGTAAATCTGACCGTAAGACGTCACCTGCCAGGGCTCCATGTGACACTTGGAGAGCTGGGTGGATGCAGCTTGAGCTTGGTAATCAGCGTCAACTACTGGAACCTTCCTTGTCGGCTAAACATCATGAGAGGGCTGTGTCAGTTGCACCTGCTGTGGTGGGACCTGGGACTTCGGGTGTGTTGTGAAGTTGATTGCGCCTGAACTGAGGCCAAGAGGTGCTGCATCTGCCGTGTCACCTCGGCAGTATCTCGGGCCACTTTATCTGATACAACTTGAGGTGGCAAATCAAATTTACACCTCTGTATGGGACTGGTCAGCGGTCACTGCAACCGACTCGTTTTGGGAACTTGCCCCCCTACGTTGTCTCTGAGGTGTTGTGGCTAAGGCCTCAAGAGCCTGAGACGAAGGCCGCTTGTTACAAATGGAACGTCTGGGAGGCATCTGAAACTGAACACAAAACAAAAGCAGTTATCCGGACTGATGATTAAATGTAACAGAACGCATGCAAATACATCGCGTGCCCGCAATAAAACAGAAAAACAAGGCAGGACAAGCATGGCCAACAAATAGTTGTGCACAATAAGAAAAATATTTCACAACCGAAACATGATATGAGAGACGGACCCCCTCAAAAAACCGAATGTGAGGAACAAAGCCTCAGCAAACAATGTTATATCTCAAGGAACAAAGCCTCGGGAACAACAATAAACAGACACTCCCCAAACAAATAAACGAGAAAAGCAAAGCCTCCAAACAAATGGTTAACATAAACAATCCCGAAGAACAAAAACTCAGGCTACAAGGCTGGACAAGCATGGCTAAGACATAGTTGCCGCTGCAGCAAGTCCCGTGTGTGCCTCAAAACAAAAACTTAACATGTGGAACGTGCCTCACAACAATAAAACTGAGGAACAGGTCTCATAAAAATATAAACTGAGTAACATGCCTCACAACAACAGAACTGAGGAGCATGTCTCATAAAAATATAAACTAAAGAACATGCCTCACAACAATAAAAGGAGAAACATGTCTCACAAAATATAAACTGAGTAACCTGCCTCACAACAACAAAACTGAGGAACATGTCGCATAAAAATAAACTGAGGAACCTACCTAACAATACAACTAAGGAGCATGTTCGTACAGAATTATAAACTGAGTAACATGTCTCAGGAAAAAATAAAAATATAAGCTGAGGAACGTTCCCCACAACAATAAAAAGGAGGAACGTGTTTCATTAATTTATAAACTGAGGAAGATGCCTCATAAAAATATAAACCGAGCACATACCTCAAAACAGCAAAACTGGGGAGAAGGACTCGTAGAAGTATAAACTTAGGGACATGCCTCATAACATTAAATAAAACAGAAGAATATTAAGGAACATGACCTCATAACAAGTAAACTTGGGGACATGTCTCACCACAAGAAAAAGAAGCAAAGTACCTCATGACAAATTATACTAAAGAACATCTCGTCAAAATAATAAGAAACAGTGCAAGCTAACCAAGGAAATTAATTCCGTATTATTATTATATAAGCCATTAACATAAAAATTAATAACAATTACATCGAGCATGCAGCATAACAAACAAACAGAAGTAAAGCAAGAAGTCTTACAGCGATGGTGGGAAGGAAGGAAGCATACGTAAAACTTTCAACATGGCGCCCCAATAACTGCGATACAAACAGTAGTCTCTGAACGAATTCACAAGGACTCCGTCAGATGAATACAGGTCAACTGAAGGACCCGTAAAGCCCCGATGATGCCAGCAGAAAAAAATTGGAATAGGGTCCAAAGCCCTGCGAAGATACCGGTTGAGCACCAGTGCAGCGTCATTAAAAAAATGGTGCCCTAACACGAGGTATCACCTCGCACCGACTGTTTACTCAAACAGAGTAAGATGGTAACAAGAAAGAAACCAACTCCTTCCGATCCGACGACCTCTGGCCGAAGTCCAGACAGGTCGTTTGTGCCCATCTTGAGAATGACAACCGCGGGAGAAATTGAAGAAACAACTCCAAGGTCTCCTCGTTGATGCAATCGTCGCACCATCTGCCCTCCATCGCCACACAAGTGAACAATGACATCACCCGAGAGGTTAAATGTCTCGTCAGCCCGTGGATCAAGAAAGTAACTGGCCACGTGGAAATGACAACAAAAGGTTAACAACGGAATGTCAGTTAGGACTGCGAAGCGAAAAACAACTCAGGCGGCAATTAAAATAAACCTCGAGGAAAAACCCAAATAAACCAGAAACAGGAGACTCAAATAGGCAAATACCCGACTAAAAAGGGGGAAATAAACACGAAATAATTGAACTTACCACGTAGTGACAAAAACACGTCTTGATCCTCTCAAGATGAATGACAAGCACATGGTTCCTGCGATCACGTGACCAACATAGGAACAATGGAAGGGGGTTGCAGCAATGCCCAATAAGTCCTCCCCACAATCCCCAACTTCAACTCCTTGAGGGAAATCTTTCTCCCATCAATGATCATGTGGCCATCATCTGTTACCTAGGTTGTTGACAGCTGTAATGAAGTTTGAAATTTACGCTTTCAAGGTCTCGTGATCTTCCTTCCCCTTTACAACTCCCTATCATCCAGGCTGCAATTGATCGGTTTCTAATGTGTTGCTCAGTGATGATCATTTCTTCACTTAACATTCTTTATCTGCAGTTCATATATGATTCATTCATATGCCTCATTTGTCATAGTGTTTTACTAAAATTTGTTAAATGCATTAGACAAATACTTGTGTCATGTTTTAGAAATCTGTTATCGTGCTGTGTATAATCTGAGACATACCTGAACTTGACAAGCAACTTTGACCACCATCCAGTAGTGAAAATGAAAACACAAACAGATTACTGGTGTGTGACATGTTTGCGCTATCTTCTGAAATCTTTACTTTGATAGGTTCATAAGGTCCTTTACCATCCTTTAACTGCAAAAAGTTAAATTGTACTGAAAAGGAAGAAGCATCTTCATGTTAAATGTTGCCCAATTCTTGCTTTATCATCTGGTGGTAACTTACCGGGGTCACAGATAATTAAGTAGTGAACTGTAGTCATCAAAATAATTGGTTAGCTTATTGTATCAGTTGCTACTGCCACTTACATGTAGTCGAATTTCTTTCTCTAGGAGAAGGTTCAAGGGTAACGCAGCACCTTGGGCACTTCTTGGGGTCTACTTTCCCTGGGATCCCACTGGCCTTCCATGAGCGTAGTACAGGTTTCCACCAGGTGTGTTCTTGGTAGGGATTTCCCTACTTGTGACAGCTCGTGGTATCCCTCGAGAGAAATCGAGAAGTAGCCCATAATATACATGATTGTCCATACTTTCTGCTTTTCGTCTTCCTCCAGTCTTTCGTAGGCATCGGTCGGCATGGCCTTCCCCTCATCCAAACCAATTTCATTTTCTATAATAAACAGATTTGTACTGTTAAGAAGCCAAATTACTATTTTCATTAAAAGTTCCAGATTGAGTTTGCAGCCAGAAAATATTTTCCAGAATTAACAATAGCATTGTATTGGAGTCTCGCATGGGTGAAGTGTGTTATGCTTATTTCTTATGAACTTGATAAAACTACATGTAAAGTGAGGTTATATTACCTTGGTTAATGGCGCCATTTAAGGTTACATTTACATCATGGCCTGGTGTGTCCTCCATTTTCAGTACTGTAAACACAAGCTTATATGTTTCCCCAAACCAAAGTGCCTTTGTTGCTTTTTCCCTGCAAAAGTATTGTGTTGCACGACATTATTATTCTGATCATGTCATGCGGATGTACAGATACAGTCTAGCTGATAGTTGGGGCTAGTGTGTGTATATGTATATATAATTTTATTACTTTTAGGCCCTAAAACACTTCTACCCCTTTGATATTTTCAAATTGCTGTATTAAGGTATCAGCCACACTTCGGGACTGTTTACGTGCAGATCGTTCTAGTTTTTGTTGTTTTCATGAAAAAAACCTTTAAACTATACATTTGTTGGCGGCGTAATGATTCCAGAAAATGACTTTTTATTCAAAAAGAGGCAAACGTTTAACATGTTTGGAGAATGGGAAGGTTTTTTACACACGTGCATGTCTTCATATAGTCGGTTCCACCCCCTCCAAAAACAAAGAAAACGCAGTGATTAACACCACATTCCCTTCTTGACACCTCTGGCTAAAAAAACGTCTCAGATTTTTGGCAAGTGCGTTTGTTCTTCTTTTATTAGCAGATGAAGACGGGGAAGACAATAAAATTAGCACTTCGCATGGAAAAAGGGTCTAGCTTTAAAACAATAAGAAGAATAAAAAGCAATTACCATAATTAACATGGAGAAATCTTTTACTCCTAAGGTCTCTCCACTAAGCCAGTATTTTCTTCTAGACTTTTGTTGGAAATAAAGCCCTCGAAGAGAATTTATCTGAGCATGTAAAAATCTGATATTGGTAGCTGATACCCTATTTCTTTGAGGTGGCGCTGTTGTTGTCGCAGTCCAACCTCAAAGTTTTGTCCTCTGTGTTGCTCACTTTGTAACTGGACCATGGCAGTGTAAAGCTGTGATGCCTTTTCTGAAATGGCGGAGGTGGCCATAATACTTGTATTAATGTTTTAGTATTACACTCCCCTTAGAAAATTTTTACAATATTATCATTACCAATTGATAAAAAGCATTTCTTGTATTTTTGCTATCTTTCCTTCTCTGTCGGAAGTAATCTTGTTCCCAGATCTCGCGGGTGGGCGAAGCCGAAGGCGAGATCTGGTCAAGTAAGAAAATTCGATTTTTTTGATTGGCTGTTTCAAAACATGGCTGTCACAGCGCTAAAATTTGAACGTGCGTTGCGAGGCTTCTCAGGGCCTCTAGGGGATTCAATGTCTGTTTTTATGCAAATTAGACATTGTGCACGCAATCATAATATATGCATTCTTGGGACATTTCGTTGTTTACAGTCGGCCTCAAAAGTCAAGAAGATTTCTTCTCAGTTCTTCATAGCATTATAAAGCTATTTTTAGCGAATAACGATGTTCCGCCTTAAGAATCCACCGTAAGAATATTTACGTGACCCGATCAAATTTGCATAAAACCTAGACATGTCTACTCATTGCATGTAGCCGCCGAATGAACACTTAATCAAATAAAATATTATTTACCCGAACTGAGCTTTGATAATTGCCTTCTGCTTTATTCTTTAGCAAAATACTTTGCTAGATATCATTCCACGAAAGACGAGATTGGTTCAGCATTCGTTATTCATTTGGTTAAGCGTTGGTTATTCATTTGATTGCCATTTTCTTAGAATTGTCTCGGGCATGTGCTATTGACTTGCCTGCCACGTTCCTGACAGGCAATCACGTGGTACAAATCGGATTTGACCAGTTCTCGCCTTCGGCTTCGCCCACGAGATCTGGGAACAAGATTATGTCGGAAGAGACATCGATGCCTCTTTTGCAAAATGATCTCAGTTTAATCGTGTCGCCCTTAGCAATCAGGCCAAGTTGTACAAGGTCTTTTTCTCCCATAACATTGACGGCATCTTTATCAATCTGAAAGTTGAAATAAAATGTTACGTTTCTCAGCACAAAAAAGGCAATATAAGGACGATAATTGAATTGTCAAACACCAACAGGTTTTCCACAGCAGAGTAGTAGAGAATACCCCTGCTGTAAGGAAGGACGCTGCAGGTTCGATTCTTGTTGACAAAAATGTGGTCGCCTTTACTAACATGGGTTGTATCAGTCATAAAGAAAAATTAGCTCTCAAAAAGAACAATAGCAAAATAATCCTTTCCACTGGTGTATCAAACTGATACATTGTTCACAACTGAGTGCATTAACGCAATTCATATCGATTTATTATCCATCGTGTCTTAAACACACGACAAGTACTTCGCGAGGAGCATGACTTCATGGTGTCCATCTAGCCACTGGCAACAAGGGAACTAAGATGGATTTGCATTTACGGTCTTGTCACATAATATAAGCTCCAGGTTTCAATTGGACAATTTTGATTAAAATCCTCTTCACGCCTGAAATTTCCCCCCTTTTTTGCAACTACTTAAGTTTCAAGCACAACTGGAATGGTTGACTACCTATTAAACCAAGCGTTATTTTACCTCGTGCAATGGCTGTTACGTAAATGAAGGAAAACATGAATAATTTAATTAACTTTTCTTGTTAACAACAAAAATACACATATAAAAATAAGGAACAAGGTTCGTTGACTGGTAGAAAGCCATGGTTTGCAAAGGGGGACATTGTGGCTTATGGTATTGCACTCTTGGGCCGTTTTTCTGCAGTATTTTGGTATTTTTGATACTACGGTATTGTATTAACGGAGTAATAGCAAATGCACTTCGGTAGTTCGTCAATTTTTGACATGGCATTGCAATTTTTCTCATTTTTTCCCACTGTTATGCGGTTTTGGGTTCCTTCAATGCCCCCTCTTTGCAGGTCTTTTGATTAAACATAACATCCTCAAAATATTTTTATTCCCCATGGTTTTAATCAGGCGTGGGATAAGAAAGGAGGAACCAGACAATGATGCCCTCACAACTTTCAAAGCAGTCTACCTACATAGTGTCTACTCACACTATACAGAATCTTTCTTTAAAATGGAAACAGGTGAGAGTCAGGCATTTCCATGAATTCTAGAGGGGTCGTAAATTGCTCTAGTCAAATTACGTCCACAATAATCATTTTACATGTTTGTTATGCATCAGTCAATTCCGACAGTGCTCATCGCCCCTCCCCCCACTCCCTTCCCAGACCAACCAATAAGCATGAGTATGAGTATTGAGTATTCCTTGAAAATTCCTAAGGGATTTGGGACAAATACTATAAATCCCCCTTTCCGAATAAGCCCCTCCCCCTCCCCATGTGCAAGCCTAACTGTCAATAAGCCCCTCTACTGCCGGTAGCATACTTAATACTTACTTAATACTGAATGATTTTGGTTCATATTTTGGTAGTTTCATGGCCTGAAAGTAACTTAAGCTTTTGGCTTGAACAATTTTAGTGTAAATTAACACATCTTAACTGCTGAACTTAAACCATACTTTCGAAATTTCTCAAAGACCCAATGAACAAACCCAATGGAGGGTGAAAATATCAATTAAGTTATTGTGACAAACCTTGAAAACAACCTAGAGACTCCCTTCTCTTTGAAACAAGTTTAGCAGACCCGCTATCTGAGATATGCAAAAAACTTTAAGATAGTTAGTAGTAAATAACTGAGCTTTGAATGTCAACTGAGGTATTTTCAATTCGAGACAGGGGGATTCCAAAGGCTTGAGCGAAGTTTATGATCTTTGTCAGGGGCTACAGGCTGCTCGATTAGAGAATTCTTTTTCCTCAGTCAACTGAAATGAACTCTTTCTGCATCGTGCCCTTATTCTAAAAGCTAATCAGTAGCCTTACTTTTCAACTGATTAGCTCTTGACAAGCTGGACGGCAAAATATTTCGTAGGAGGGCCAGGGGCAAAAAATGAAATGGCTGGACGAGAAGTCGATGCTCCTAAAGAAGAACGGTAAGGTTATGCTGTAATGGAATATATCTGAGGACATAAAAAACGGTCGCAAGCTGACCTTCAAGAGTGTGAAAGGTGACAATCTTGAGATCGGCTTTAAAAAGGTGGATCCTTCGAAATTAAGCAGGAGACGTGGACCTAGCTGTAATTATTGCCCAGCTGTATGATCAATGCAACACCACGCGTTGGCTACATAACTTTTGAGACTTATTGTTGTTTGGCCAAATCTAATCGAATTCTGCGTCTACTCCTGTTGAAGACAGGTGGGGTGATTATTTCGTCCATTACAAGACCATACTTGACAAAAATGATTCTCCACACAATCTTGATTAATCAACACCAGCTTAATTACAGATGAGGGAAACTGTGTAAGTTTTACAGTGATCTTGGATCGGAATCCCAAAAACATACCTAACCAAGCTTTTGTGTCTCCTTTCCAGCATAAATTGATGAAGCTTATCCAGTTCTTGCAAACGTTGATCACAGATAGAAGTAAAAGGAAGCTTACTGTTGAATAGTTCAATCATCTTCAAGGTGTGTTGTAACAGAGCTATTATTCCTTCAAGTCGGGAACCATCCTAGCTGTTGTTTCCCCTGTCCTCTTAATACTTCTGTTGGGTATAAGATGTATAATCTATTTCTTATGCAGCTGAGTGGGTTTAAACAAAAAAGAAGAGTTGTCCGGAAGAATAGTCTCCTGGAAGAAGACATGCGATCTAACGCATGTGATATTCACAAAGCTGAATCAGATACTGTTATAGTAAGAATTCCCTCTTCGAGTATATGGCAAAAAAAGCCAAACATAGTGAGCGCTTACCATTTGAATGGAATTCTCGGTGGATTTTGTTGGACAAATGGAACTGCTTTCTCCCCAAGAAAATGGAACGGATTGAGCCGTATCATTTGATTCGAAGCTTCGGATGCAAGTGTTTTCCCGCCCCATTAAGCTCAAAAGCTCGAATCATGAAAGCAAAAGTAAAACAAGTACCGACGGCCAAAACTTAAATCTTTCTCACCTTGAGTGCTACAACTCTGTTGCAAGAAGTCTGTTAACAGTAGCCGCAAGAATAAAACAGCTGTCACGTCATGAACGGTTTGGAAAAGTAAAGATTCATCGCTTAAAATCCGCCGTCTTGGGCATTGCTGTCTTCTCGGAAATAGCCTGGCACTGGTAATTGTGAACAAAAGGTACACAAATTTCCGGGAATTCCGGTAAAAGCAAGAAAAAGGAATACCTCGGAAGGTATTACCTTTTTTCCGAAAACATTCCACCGAAATGAACCGTTCCATTTTAATTCTCCCCGGAATTCCCGGGTTTTGCATACAAATGGTAAGCGCTCAGTGACTCCACCAGAAGGTGACCCCCTTCCCACCAACCCAGTAAAAAAATTCCTCTCCCAATCCCACACATTAAAGGACTTTAATTTTTCCCATACGCACATCTTGGATGGCAGCAGTAACCCTAAAGATATCAGTTAACACAACGTGGAACCTCTGAGAAACTTTGCACTAAGTTTTACGCATTTGTGGCGCATTTCTAGTACTTACATAATATTAATTAGAACAGTAAAAGATGCAATAACTGTACCAATTTTGACCATGCTTTTTAACTTCATTTAACAGTGGGCAAATGTTTAACACTTGGTAAGTGACGACGAATCTTTTACACCGCGTATGTGACGCACAAACATTAGTGCCATAAAAACACATTGCTCACCACTTACACAAGTATTACGTGTATCGTACTGCTTCTTAAACGGGTTTGTAACTAGTTTTCTAGGAGCACCTTTGGTCCTGACATACATACTCGTGTCCAATATTCTCTAACTCACGATCCGAAAAAGCCATTGTACAACCCGTACAGATCGACAAAGAAAGATGACCTGTTAAATGGAGCTGTCGATCCGAAAATTGTATGTCATTAACGACCATGGTTGTCGATTCGTTTGATTCGTACGATTGGAAAATTGTATGCACAATCCGTACAATAGACATGTCGATCCGAAAATTGCATTCATTAACAGCAAAAAGTGAAAACAGTAGGCATAAGACAGAGCAAATACAAATATGAATATACCCAAAACATGAAGGGCGCTCGAACCCATGGAAGCATGACTTTGCCTCGTTCATAATTGGTGACAAGTCCCAGTTCTATAAGCGTAGGGGGCGCTCAAAACACTAAAACCATGCAAATGTGTTTATGCCTCGTTCTTTAAGCATGTGACCTCAAAACGTTCGCTTTTGGCGAGGTGCAAACTCGCTGTATCCAGTGTCTACGACGAGCAAACAAGTGCTTTAAATATGTACTTGTTTTTATTCACGTTGCATCCTCGGTCTCCAATGTGTGACCTTAGCACTTACAATTCGCAACTAACTTAGCAAATATAATCCGAATCACGCGCAAGAAAAACGAATTACGTTTATTGGTAACACTATACTACGAACACTATAGTGCTGAAGTAGTGGACGACTTATGGCGCAAACGAGAGCCAAAACAACCAAATTACTGACCCATGGAAGCATGACTTTTTGCCTCGTTCATAACTGGTGACAAGTCCTAGTTCTGTAAGCGTGCTACCTGACGAATTTTTCAAACGTTCACTATTTTGTACACTGAATGACTGAAACTTATTCTGCTTTTGTTTACCGATCTGCTAAATTCAGGAAATTTTCACACGTCCTACAATTGTTCGTAGAAAAAGAAATTCACATACATGTCGAAATCAAGTTAGAAAAACTGCCGTGCTTTGAAGGAGATCAACCAAAACATCGCGTTTCTAAGCACTTATTCTTCGAGTCTCAACAAGGAAACAAAAAATGTTCCTTTTGGTGTCATTGAAAAGCAGTTATATGTATCCGATCGGAATCCACCCGATCGTCCGCCATCTTGGATTCTTCTCCTCGCCTATTTTTCTCGGGTCGTGAATGGCATTTTCCATCCTTAGAATTCGTATGGATGGACAAACTGTACACAAGACCTCAGCCACAAAAGATGCGCTACACTATTTTAAGTCCCACTAATGAGATTCCTTTCTCGTATCAACAACTCTTTTTCTCGGGTCGTGAACGACATTCACCATCCGAACAATCCGTTCGGATCAACAACCTGTACACACGACCTCAGCTACATGAGATGGGTTACAGTATTTCTAAGTCCCTACAATGAGATTCATTTCTCGGATCGACAACTCTTTTTCTCGGGTAGTGAATGATGTTCTCCATTCATACGATTTGTATGGATCGACGACCTGTAAACACCACGTCAACCACAAGAGATGATCTTTTATTATTACTATGTCCCACTAATGAGATTCATTTCTGGGATCGACAGCTCTTTTTCTCGGGTCGCGTATGATGTTCTCCATTCGTACAGATCGACAACCTGTAAACACGACCTCGGCCACAAGAGATCTGGGGCTCCATTAATGAGATTCATTTTTCGGGTCGTAAATGACGTTCTTCATTTGTATGATTCGTACAAATCGACATCCTCTAAACCAACCTTAACCGCAAGGGATGGGCTGCAATATTTCTTAGTGCCACTAATGAGATTCACTTTGTGGACCGACAACTATTATTCTCATGTCGAACCTACCTGTCAACCTGTACAGATCGAAATTTAATTTTTTCCGATGGTATCAGTGATGCCCTCCACACACTGAATTACATTTTAAAAAGTAATATGTTCTGCCTTATGGTAACAATAATTAACAACACCACCAAAAAAACTCTGTACTGTGTCTCATATATTAGAGAAAAGTCTGCACTTTGCAATGCTATATGCATTGAAGATTTTGTTCAACATTAACTTATACAACAAGTGATTTGTTTTAAACGTTGGAATATCAGCAGTAAATTATTGCTTTAACACCCACAGTAAAAAATTGCCCGAGGAAAGGCCCTTCCGTACATTGTACTGTGAGATTGTTGAAACCATTTTGCCCCAGAGAGTCCTTTCTTGAACTTGACGGAAAGGAAACTTTTAACATTGTTATATTGAGACGACTTTTCGTTGAGCTACTCTGTCCAAAAGGAACGAGCTTTGAGGAATGTATCCAGGGCGGGGGGTTGAAGGGGTTACATCCCCACTGATGTGATGATGAAATTGATTGAAATGTGGTCTTACCCCACAGGTACCCGTGCTGACTGACGACCCCCTCCCCTCCCTTTCATAAAATCCCGGATCCTCTCCTTGCTTTACAGTTAGTGAATACCCCTTTGACTAAAAATCACACACAACCCTAATACCGGAGGTTTGTTCGTTTCCAAACAAATGGGGGACTTACGCGACTATGGCAACAAAGTAAAACAACGGCAGTTTGCTTAAAATTGTTAACCGTTATTTCTCAAAAATGCAAGATGGTTTAATTCAAGGCACAGAGGGCCTGTGTCTTGGCGATTTGAAGGTTTCCATTGGTCTTTTACGAAAGAGAGGTAACTGCCAGGACGCAGAACCCTCCAATTGCCAACGTTCGGTGTCCGTTTAAAGCCACAAGGACGACAACTTAAGATGCAACGATTATCCCAATATTTTCTGTTACATACGAACCCAACAATATTCCTGTACCTTGGTCCCGTACAAATCCTTTACATTTTGACAACAGTCACTACCTGACAAATAGATTGTCAGGGCTCCCTGTGATTGAAGGTACATTTTACGAAGCACATGAACAAACGGCAATTAATTTTTCTTCCCTTTTCCTAACATTTAATAAAACCTTTTTCTTCATTGTAAAAGACGACACCGTTTTTGGAGTTCTTCCGTTAAACTAGAAACCTCCCTTAGCACGTCTGCGTCTTTAAGCTGCTTTTCTGGAGCTTGTGTTTGAGTTCCAATCCATTAGTGTCAAAACGGCCCTCAATTCCAAGAATTTTCCTCGAGGAAATCACGAGGCAATCCTTAAAAGTGGCTGCCTTTTAGGATCAAGAATGCTCCGTCATCAGCCCATTTGGCGAAGTCCTCATATTTTACCCAAAGATACCCTTTGATAAATTGTTCTCAAAAATCACATTTAAAAGTTCGAATGATGCTTCAATTTTCAGAAATTCACAAAAAATTGAAAGCACAGCCAAAGTGCAGTTTTTCGCCTGATCAAATACCCAAAATTAGGTGCGAGGACAAAGCACCGCTAGGGCATTAAAACTAGAAATACGTGACTCGCAGAACCTCGCGAAGCTCGGGCACGGGTGCACCACAAAACTGATTGATGGGGGTCGGGAGAGGATAGAATTTCGGTTTAACTGGAGGTGTGGATGGGTGGCCACAATGGTCCCGAATTGTGAGTTAAGATCAACATTCTGGTTCCCAGTCGTTTCCATGTAACTTGCATCCAATCCTCTGTCATGTATAAGAAAATACGTTCAGCCCCCACCCCACCCCCCCCCCCCCCACTTCTCTTCATTCTGACATAAGGTAAATTGCTCTCTAGAGAGGATGTATATAGTATTGCTGTGGACCTGTTGTCAGGGCCAATGTGTGGTGTTTCTGTTTATTTTGGTTGGGTGAGAGTATAGGTTTATCAGAAATGCAGTTCAAATTCCAACTTGGAACTTGTTGTCTCCAACATTTACCCAGCCATTTCCTTTAGATTCTGTTGTACAGCTTTTGTTCTATTTACTGGGTATTGACAAGTGTCAATAGCTAACACAATTCATTATTTCCCTTGCATGGTTGAGATACTGTAGGAGGAGTCTACTACTGCTGAAGAGTGATGCAGTGTATTAAAAAAAATTATCCATTTTTACCCAAAAATTGAAATAAGAATAATACAGAATAATGGCAAGCAAAGCACAGAGTTTCATACTGATGTGGTAGCATGTTTATTCATTCCCCCCAACACACTATAAAAATTGGATTAGATAATTGTCACAATAAAATAATAAGTTAACCCTTGAATCCCCAGTTACCAGAATCTCCCTACAATAACAATGCTTTAATTAGGTCATCAGAATTAAGGAATTGATCACCAAACATGAATAGTGTTAATTTCAGTAGAAAGAAGTTCTCTGCACTACTACAAGAAATGTATAAAGACCAGTAAGGAGAATTTGCAGGCTTACATTGGGGCTTAGGGAGGTCAGTTGGTATGGAAAGCAAGAGTAGCTAATTAAGGGAAAGGGTGAATGTAGATTATAGCATATGAAACCTTCAGAAGTAAGTAAACTTTCACATAGACAGATCATGCTGAAGGTGATCAGGATCTCAATTCCCCTGATTTTGGTGCTTGCTTGTGCACTGCGAGGAGACCTGTGATGCTGGTCACTGTATGTAGCATGAAATTATTGTCAATAATTAATGTTAAGCAGTAATTTTTGTTTCACATCAAATACATGCATGTATGTACCTATACCCGCTACACATTTTAAAGTGGTAATTGCTAGGCAGAGCAGTACTTGTGAGTGCATTTCCAAACCAAATTGTGAACAGAAATTGTCCTTTCTGATCCATCTGAATATTATTTTTAAACTATTAATAGGGTCAATATCCATAATGGAAAACATAAACTTTTATAAATTCTTACTGATCCAATATGAATTATTTCTTTCAAATATTTTTCGGGAACGTCCTAAACTTAGAATTTGAATTCTTTTTACTGCTCATACACAAATATGCAAATTGTTGTGGGAACTGAAACCTATTTTGTGAAATAATTTCATTTCTCTTGTGTAATCTGTAATTTTGATCATACTTGGAAAAGTAATTACATGTTGATAATAATTACTAGTACATCAAGAGTAAAGATAATGGTAGAGAGAGGAAATAATTTTGAGCCAACCTGTTCAGTCACCGCCCGTTGGAAAGGTAAATTTCTAGCAAAAGTATTTTGATGAACGTGCATTTTTTGTCGCCTCTCGTTGCTTCTATAACAAAATCCTTTTGTCGAAGCACTTCTAGTCGGTGTCGCCGGTGCCTATTTCCCTTTCGTAAACGGTCGTTGCCATTTTTGACGGTCGATGCCATCATTGGTAACCAAGCCTCTTGTCATGGTACTTGATGTAATATATGCTCTGGATTAAGTCACAATAAGGCAACAAATACATTTTTAAATAGTCTTAGAAAGAACAAAGTTTAAGCCCAAGTTGAATTTACGTTAAAAGTTTTGGAAAGGGCTAGGGTCACCTATTATAGATGTATCAGTTATGAAAGACAGTTAATTATAATGTATATTTTAATTTTTCGGAATTGTGGCGGATTGGCGTGGTAGTGTAGTTGTAAGGGAGAGAGATTAGCATACCAAAGGACCGGGGTTCGAATCTGGGTTGTGAATGTCTTTCTTTTTAGTAGAAAAACTTTCAATAATAGTTCCAAAATTTTCTAAGTGTCTTAAAAATGGCAACGACCGTTTACGAAAGGGAAAATTGCGTCGCCGGTCCTGATCGGTTTCAGCACACATTTTCTCGAAGAGTTTGTAGCCGCTGAGTTCATTGTCATTATTCAATTGGTGTGACTGAGTTATAATTTCGAAGACCTTGTATCGCGCGATTCTGGCGTTGTTGGGGAATCTCGTTTTGTGGCAGCGCTGTGCTATCAAGCTAGATTTAAGCTACGTTGTGTATGTTCCAAGATTTCTCGCCTGTAATATTCCAGTCTCCTGTTTGTGTCCTGCTGACGGCTTTAGTCTTGCTAGGCTATTACCGGTAAACGATGTTCTCCTACCCGTGCTTTCTTGTCGTCGACTCTTTCGCCTTCGTTGCTCGCGCTGAATTTCAAGTCGGCATTCACGCTCAGTTTCAGTTGTAAATCTACCCCGGAATGGATTTTGAGCCACTTGTTAAACCAGGGGTTGCTTTCTAATTACTTGTTCACAGAAGATGAATAAAAATATCAGCACGTAAATGAACGTTGCGAAGCAGGCAAGAAATGAAGAAACACGTCGAAGAAACATGAGAGTGCGCAACTGTCAGCGGTCGCGATTTGGTTTTGTTGCTAGGCAACTGTGCGGACACCATCGAAATATATATGGGCAGGTCGAGATTTGACCGCCCTTAGCAATCCTCGCGCGATCCCCACGCGACAAATTTATAAACCTCGCTATGCGGCCCTCCTCGCTTTGCGAGGAATAAATCAATTGACGTCAAACGTGGCATAAATTAGAAACAACTACTCTTATGCATGTTTCACTTTCAAAACGATTTAAATCTGTTAACACTGAGATTTTTCGAGCCATTTTGAAAACACCTCTATAGAGTGCTGATAATGGTGGCAAAATGTAGGTGAAGTTTAACTGCATTAAAATGGTCCTGGTATTAGCTGGTACCTTAACAGCCAGAAGTATCAATGTTGAATATTTCCCATGCCAACTTTCAAGGTCAAACTCGTAAAGCTTCCCTGCGAGAAAATCGAACGTTTTATGTCGTGCGTTCGGCCCAAATCACGCAAGATTTTTAGATGAACTTAGGTTAATCAGCTTCAAGTGCGCTGATAAAATTCTAACAATGATTTAAATCTTGGCAATTTGCCATTGAACTGGAAAAATTTACCCACTAGAAAGTAAAAAACGTCTTCGGGTGTTTAAGAGGCTCTTGAAAGTCTCATTTGAGCTGGAAATCCCTCCAGTGTAAGTACCATCGGCTTTTTTAGCCATGAGGCCGGCACGGGCGTCTGTTAACGAGGGGGGGGGGGCTCCTGCTGAGGACAAGTCAGGTACAAATCTATGAGAGTGCAGTGACGTTATAGTCACTTCATATCGAACAAGCGCGACCAAAATAGTTGTTTTATTCAATTCTTAACCAGACATCACGCTTTGGAGTAAACATTTGCTCCGCGGTAGAAACCTTTGAATGTTGTGATTTCTGACGTGGCATCTTATTTCCATACAAGGCAAAAGGAGGGTGTTCCCTGCTGAAACCTGTGTGCAAGAAATTGCAAGACTGTAGTAAGTAATAGCTCTTTATTGTTTCTGTGTTGAAGGTCCCGCACATGAAGTAATAAAAGCATCATTCTCGCACGGAGAATTCATGTCATTTAAACATGCGACGGGAACGACACTGCCAACATCAACTTCTGTGACTGAAGAGGCTCCTGAAGTTTCCATTAATAGCGGCGAGATGACAGCTGTGTATTCCTGTCCCCAAGACGGCTGCGTCTGTGTCTTTCAAAGACTCTCCGCTTTGGAGAAGCACTTGTCTCTGGAAAGGTGTACACAGTCACTAGAGAGACATTCGCTAATGGATTTAGCGAAAATGGGATACAAGACCTGCTTGGAGGAAGCCCAGATAAGTCACCAAGAGGCGTCTCTGATACCAAAGGAGGGATGGGCTATCAGGGCAGCTAAGAAGTCTATCGATTCAGTGATCAACAAAAATCCTATCTTATGGCGAAATTTCATGTTGGCCAAACGACAGGTCGCAAGGTTGACGCTGAGGTAATGGTATGAGAAATGCGACGAGCCTGCGGTACCGATGGTTTTCGTCTTTTTCAGGCATCTGAATTCTTGTCCTCCTCGAAGGGCGCGTCCTTCTTCTCTCGCCAAAGTGCCGCAGTACGTCAAAGCGATCCTGATGAGATGGATGTTCAGGCTGCTCTGGAGGAAAATAATTTTAGTCAGGCAAAGGAGACTGTAGAAACAGTTCAGCTCCAGCATCCTCTCGCGTACGATCATTATGACCTGTGTGCAATGGCACTGTGCAATACCCTGAAGTAGCTGAAGCTGCCGATACTGCAGTGCGTACCTGGGCCTAGATGTGCCTCTCCCACCTGTGCGCAAAAAGGCTCCATACTTGGCACTTCTAGAGGACATTACTAGCAAGTGCTCGTGTGGAAAGTCATTCCCGACAAGTGTCAGCATTCCTCGTTTTCATTGACAAATGGATGTGTTGTAAGGGATAAACATTTTATTTTTGAAAGGGTGAGAAGGATGTCCTGGATGTCATGTAATAATAACAATTAGAGTATACGCTCTACGCTACTTTTAGAAAGAAGAAAGTATTCTGCACGACCCACATTCGGAAACAAAATCTTGCTCAGAGAAAAGTTAGGAAACAATCTACGGGAAAAAATCTCCAGCCTCACCCATAAAAAAGACAATAATTTTGTCCATCCCAAACTACAGATTTTTCTTGCGAAATAACCTCCCACAAAAGTTTATTTGATTTATTTGATACTTATATATATATTTCTTAAAGGAAATGAAGTTTAATTGTATATCGACCTGTGTCAGTGTGTGGGATTGCGTGACATTTTGTTGAGTCTCAAATGTCAACAACACTTACCCTGACAGCACAAATTGCGATGTATCGTTTATAGAAAATAGATTGACATGGCTGCTGATTTGCTAATACCAGAAAGCCTGGGATTGTGGAAGCTGGTGTAGTGTAGCATTGAGGCAGATGTACGTCTTTTGGGTATGTTTCTTCTGACTTCTTCAGAATATAATTACATTGCAGCCTTGAATGTTGTGCATTTTGGAGTCGGACAGTTTTCCTCCTTTATTCTGTAGTTATATAGGCGGAATTTGATTTGAGATTGTCACTTCCTCCAGCTATAACACTTACATTTTGATCACCTTCCTGTTATATAAACGTTACGTTTCCAAAGCTCTTGACATCCTGATCTCTCTCTTGAGATTACTGTATGAATTCCGTCCAATGGTTTGTTTACATGATATTGAAAGTGCTCTTGAAATGATCGCAAGTGTTTCAACTCGATCAAACAGTCCTGCGAACTGCGAAAACTTATTAAGTATTCCGCTATTGTGCGTCTAACGGATTGAAATGCGAAAATTTGAAAATAACGCCTAGTCGCTGAGAGTTCTGGAAACCTCATCGGTTTGAAATGCGACAACGCTTGTTGAAAAATTCACTTTAGGCGAATACAAGCCGACGGTATCTACACTGGAGGGATTTCCAACTCAAATTTGACTTTCAAGAGCCTCTAAAACATTCGAATGCATTATACTTGTTAGTAGGTAATATTTTCTAGTTCAATCAGCGAATCGCTAAGATTTTAATTTTTGTCAGAATTTTTATCGGCGCAGTTGAAGGTTATCAACCTAAGTTTATTTATAGATCTTGTGTGATTTTGACAGAACGCATAACATAAATATTCGATTTTCTCACAGAGATTTGCGAGTTTGACCTTGAAACTTGGCATGGGAAATATTTAATAATGCTATGTTCTGGCTGTAAAGTAAAATTGTCGAAAAACCAGGTACCAGGACCATTTTAAGGCCGTTACACTTCACCTACATTTTGCCGCCATTATAAGCGCTCTATGGAGGTGTTTTTAAAATGACTAGCAAAATGTCAGTATAAACAGATTTGAATTGTTTTGTAAGTGAAACATGTATAAGAATAGTTGTTTCTAATTCATGTCAAGTTTGACGTCAATTGCATTTATTCTAATACCCTAGCGATGCTTCGTGCTCACACCTAAGTTTGGATATATGATCAGGTGGAAAACCGAAGTTTGGCCGCACTTTTAACTTTTTGTGATTTTCTGAAAATTAAAACAGCGCTCGAACTTTTAAATGTGATTTTTGAGAACAATGTACCAAAGGGTGTCTGGGTAAACTATGAGAATTCACCAAATGGGTCGTCAAGGGAGCATTCTCGATCCTAACAGGCAGCCACTCTTAAAGCGTTGAGATCAGTTTCTTTGGACCAGTCATGAAAGCCGGGTACTTTACGTTCCTAAACGCTTCCTAGGCTCTGCAATTTGACGTCAAAGTCCTCTTCATCACCAGCGTCCACAAGACCAGTCTAAAAAAGCAGGTCATTCGTGAGGCATAAATTTCTGCCATGATGCTCCTTTTTGATTTCTGGTTACACCCCATGGATGGCAGGTTGAAGGCATCCTGTTCTTGCATGTGCTGAGTAGAGTACAGCTTTTTCGCCCCTTGGCCTTGTGAAGGTCATGGCCGATCTTCGTAAGGCCCAGCAGCTCTGGTTTGTGGAAAACCAGTTCTCCAGCGAATCGGCGATAACTCTCCCTGGTCTTTCTGAAGTTCCTAAGGCTGGGACCAGGAAATTCCGGATGTTTTTCGCTCAAATCTACGAGGGCTTTTTTGGTATATGTGGTGTCCGTTAACCATAGACTATTCACAAGTTCAAATGTTATGTCTACGCGAAGAACTGAATTTCCCACCACGCAGAATCTATAGAGATCATTCAGCATATTGGGCAATAAGTTGACGCTAACTTACTGTTCTTTGTTGAAAGTTACACTATTGAACATTGGGACAGTCTGAAGGCTAGACACAAGCACCTCTGCCTCGATGCACACACCTTGTTGTACGTTATTTTTGGACGCTCTCTTTGATGCAAACTTCCTGTTGATAATCATTTTGGGCCCACAATCTGTTTAACTTCCAGTATCTCCTGTTTTTCTTTGCAATTGCACTGTAGACCTGGTCTGTCGAAATTCCCTTCTCCAAAAAACCATCTACTTCCATGACTAGTTTTGGATCTTTCTTGTAGTAAGCACTCGTTGATGGCCGTGTTGCATTACCATGTCGGGGTAGAACAAAGTCTTAAGGCCCAAGGCCTTCCCTTGTCCAACGATAAATGACAAGGTAATAGGACTTCAGTTCCTTCTCATTGCACGCGTGTACGGTGGCAATTGTCCGAAGAAACTCGGGATTGTACTTGCTATGGCAGTACATCCTGGTGAGCCCATAAACTTCATTTTGATTAACACATTTTCTTTTGTACGTCTTGGCATTTTACACTTTTATGCATACCATGTGCCATTTTCGTTGTGGTAGACTGTTGTAGATCCAGAGGCGTTATAGGTGTAACACCGTTTCACGCCTCCGTTTGAAACATGCGCACCACTGTCATCCGCCTCAGCAGACGATATAGGGATTTCTTGCATGTCCAGCGAGAAAAGCTTATTTTCTCTTATGGCTAAAGGCTTTCTCTTAAGGTCCATCTCTTCTGGATTTTGCAACAGGATGTTGAGGATGGTTAAGTGACCAACATCGTCTTTTGGTTCATAAGCATCTTTCTTACCAGAAGCTTCTACAGTCTATTTTTAAATGGGTTCCTGTAATATTTGAGGGGAGTACAAAATAAAGCAAAGAATAGACCTTTCTTTCCTCTTCACGTGCAAAACAATTTCCAAAGTTCTCGTTGATTCTAAAAACCTTACTCAAAACTGTAAGGCAACAAGAGCAAAAAAATGTGTGATTCTCTGTAAAGCATTTGCCTTCAGTGTGCACATATACAATATAGAAAAATTTTAAGCCATCAGTAACGCAACTGGTTTTGGTTTGTGCCTTAGAACAAGAATAATAATAACTAACTGGTATTTGAATCACTTTCAGTTGTATCACTTTCTTTGGGGTCTAATTTGGGGGGTGATTTAAAGATGCAGGCATGCATCGGGGCAGATCTTTGCAAGCTCTTCTAGGAATCCTTGATATGCCACTAAGAAATCCGGGCCTCCTTTTGTACAAACCAGAGGGGAACAATCAGGGAAACCCTAGGTGCAGATTCTTTTCTTTTTGCAGGCGTAAAATTGATATTGTCTACTGGGGCTGTAAGGAAATTAATACCAAACACTCTATTCCACCTTCAGAAGAGAAACAGCAGGATGGCAACTATAAAACAAACAAATTTGAAAACTACTTCATGACTGTACTAAGAGATACAGGTACACAACGTTTTGAGGTACACTAAGTTCTGTACAGGCCACAGAACAATCATCCTTCCGGCTGAGCTGAGAGGAAACTCTAGGTGCAGATTCTTTTCTTTTTGCAGGCGTAAAATTGATATCGTCTACTGGGGCTGTAAGGGAATTGTTACCAAACACTTTATTCCACCTATAAAAGAGAAACAACAGGATGGCAACTATAAAAACAAACAAATTTGAAAATTACTTTATGACTGCACTAAGAGGTCAGCAAGTAACTTGAGTACAGGTCATGTGGATTTTTTACGTCATTTCCAATGAATGGATGAAATAATACCTGCAGGCCTCACTGGTGCATGCAGCAGACGTTAGTCCAATCCTAACTGCAGCTTTCACCTTAAACATGCTGCAATGCTGCAATGCTGCAATGCTGCATGTTTCTTCTAGGCTATGGAAATATCAAATAAAAGAAAACTTATTGAAAATTGCACCTTTTTAAATTTGCAGTGTTATGTAATACTGGAAAGGAACTTGTCTTGTTACCGTCTTGAGCCCCAATCAGAGGACATTAGTATTTATCTTCCCCTTTTAATCTCTGTGAAATATGATTACAAAGTAAGTAGGGCAAAGGGATTCCGGCACAGGTCGCTGAGAATACTGTGGGACTGATCAACGACAGAAAAGCATTTTTATTTTTTCTATAAGTTTCAGTTATCAGTGTAAGAAAATGACATCAGCGAAAATATTTTAATGGCATTCTAACATAAGGGGCTTACAGTCAACGCGCTTCACGCATGAACGGTCATTTAATGAAGATTTGCATTCTTCACGTGCGCATTTGTTTCTTTAATTGGATAAACGTATTCTTGTAGATAGATTGCAAGATAACGATTTTTTTTCGATGAACGAAATCGATTCTTCAAAAGGTTACACGTAACATCAGAAATCGTCTACATGGCGCACTCGGAAGAAGTGCTAATCAACTACCTTCAGGGATGTCATGCGTTATCAAGGATCTTAACCTCCACAAGAAAACAAGAAAATGGTTGAGTCGTCGCGTGGACTGAATAGTGTCGGACGATTTTATGAACAGCTCCTTTTGGCACTCTCGTGTTCTGTGGAATATCTAACAACCCCAATCCAGCATTGAAAAGGTTAACGATTTCGTTCCTTGCATTAAAAGGCAAAGGTTTACTCGTTCCTTGCATTAGAAGACAAAGATTTAGTCGTTTCTTGCATCAGAAGGCAAAGGTTTACCAGGATTCTAAAAGCTCCCAAGCGAATTTCTTGCCATTTGGAGTTAGGAAACCTAAACTTTCATGTTCTGATCATGTGCAAACCTATGTAGACCGCAACAAACCGCGGCGAAAACCGTTACAGGTTTCAAATTGTGGCGGCTGTTATTTATATTTTCTGCGGGTTTCTGATTAAGCCACGAAACCTCCAGCCAAAGAATAAGTTGCCTTGTTTGGATTTTCTTTCTTTATGTTCTCGCCATTTTTGGCGCCGGCTTGAAAACAGTAAAAATATCACGCGTGACATACCGGAAAATTGAGCTAAAAAAACTAACTTTTTAGTTCTGTTCGGAAAGTTTGAATTATCATTACGATATAACAAAAAACATTTCGAAAAACTAAAATAGTGTTTCGAATATAGAATCCAAGTTTCAAAAAATCGCTAAATTTTTTGAAGAATGAAATCGAAGAATGAACTAATCAATGAATATTTGAAGTTGAGCGTTCATGCGTGAACCGCGTTGACTGTAATGGATGTCAATTTGTTGCATCAGTTAATTTTGAAGAGGCATTGGTTCATACACTCTCTTGTTGGCCTCATTAGTCATGTCTAGTAAAGTGGCCTCACAAAAGTAGTAAACATTTCCAGAATTAGCTGGATATGCCATGTTAAATACGTAGAAACACGCCACAATTAGCCCGAGGGCATTTGCCATGGAGGTGGCACCCAACTTGAGAATGTCTACTCCCTCCACAGCGATACAGAGGGGATCCAAACATCAGAACTCTCCACAGCCAATTACTCTAGGAAATCTGGTTGCTCCAATAAGATCATCAATATATTCCTCTTCCTACAAGATGGAAAACAGAAAAAAAAGCTGGCAGTTTATCAGTTAAGAATAGTAAATTGTAGTAGCTGGTGACAGTAAATTACATTGTACAATGTTAGCTCTTATTGGGGTAATTGCAGATGAACTTAAGGGACTTTCTGACATGACAATGCCAACCTTTATTTCACCTTTTATATATGTTGACCTTGTTCAAAACCCAAAGTCCAACCCAAATCGAAAATTTCGACCACGTTTTCAGCAACAAACACCAAAATTAATAAAGTAATCAACTTTCATGTACATCTTCTAAAACAAAATAAATTATCCATACCGTGAACATTTTGAATGAGTCCTCTGTACCTCCTCCTTTTTCCTTAAGAAAGCGTAGCAACAATGCTACACCAGCTGCCTTTTTAATTACTACAAATTAAATAAAAACTATTAATACAAATTCCAGGTAAACGTCTAGCTTGGCATGTGGTCACTAGGCGCATTTTTTGTTGTTGTTATGAGCCAAATGGTACAACAGAGCGATTTCCCTCGTTGAGTACGAGCTCCCTAAATATGCACTATTTTCCCTGGTTTTCGGGTTGGTGGGGGGGGGGGGGGGCACAAGCGAGCTTCTAGCCGTATTTCGACCTTTTCTAATTTTTGGAAAAAAATAGTTTAGGGGTATTTTTGGTAAAATAAAATGAAATATATGAAATTTCTTTTCTATCATCGAATCCTCGATATTTCTGCTCAGGAGCTATTAAATGCTCCCATATAAGAACATTTCTTTCTGAAGAAATTCAAAAGTGGTCATTTTTATTCTTAGCAGTAAAATGAACGGCCTGCGCATTGTGGGCATGTGTGGACGTCTGAAACTGATAAATAAATGTTTTGAATCCGTGTTTAGCCGACTGTTACCGCGATGTGCACGAGTGTTTTTAAAACTTGATTGGGGAAATGCGATTTGCTTCTCATAATCCGACTCAGTGATCGAACAATGGAAAGTGAAGCTTGCTTTTAACGTGAGTTTGAAGGGTGCCTCTTAATCAGTTTAAGTTAGTTAAAAAAGGGAATAACCTAATAAAAGATAAAGTTCGAAATGAGTTGCCCATGTAAAAAATTAATAATGCAAATTTGCCATGAAAATAAATTCTGACCATTCTAAACGGAAAGGAAACCATTATGGCACTGAGTTAAGGCTTTGTGTGACTCTTGGTTGTAGATAGGTAAAAGGTGACAGCCTGTGAGATCTGTCAAAATGATTGCGTGATTTTATTCACGCGAACGTGCTGTAGGTAATTCATTTTTGCTTCTTTGCGCTAGTTACAATGTTGAGCTCCCGAACAGCATATATTTGTTTCTTCATAAATAGTTAGAGTGCGTTCTTAATTAACATTAGTTAGATTACTGAACGTAAGCAGAAAACCGGTCTCTCACGAAGTGCACGAAGCATCACCACATAATGGCATTATGCCAATGTTGATAGTTTAATATGTTCGCGTTAAAGTTCAATTTCTTCATTTTCCGATATGCAAAAAGTAAATGAGTTTATTGCTCTTTCCAAAAATCAAAGCGTCATTTGTTTCATCTTGGCTGGTAAATTATGTGGTGCTTTCGCAAATTAAGCCCCTTTCCAATAAATGATGAACACGAAACGTGCCCTGCAAAGTGTTTGAAACTTTATTGAATATGGGCCAATACAGTCACACCAACAACGAGCGAAACGTGTCATATTCAGAACTTAGGACGATCCACTCGTATGATAAAACAAAGACCAAGCAATCTTACACTCACGCAGCCCAGTTGACTAGCAGTTTTAAAATCAAACAGCAAAGCTGGCATGTTTATCTGGGTTTTAGCTGTTTTACAAACAAAGAGCATTTCCTTGTGCACAAGTGAAGTGCGTACAATAAGTCAATAAACATCCCCTGGCGTTGATTTGTAAACATCTTGGAAATCACACTAGAATACCGAGCTAACAAAAATAAAAAAGGAAGACCTTTATTTCAGTGTAATCGTACTCACGTGCACTACGTAAGCTCCATAGCTTGTGTCAGCATTTTCAGGAATTAAGAGAAACAAAACCGTCCAGCTTTTCCAAGAATTCTTTTGATCAGCGTTTGGTTGCCTACACACTACACAGCTGACCAAAAAGCCCGAGGTTTCTAAAAACCACACCCTTCCTTACACCCCCCCCCCCCCCGCTGAATAAACCTCCCCATCCCCAAGAATACCGCTGCCCAAATTTACTGTTGACTCAGGAACCCGTAGCAAACTCAGACAAACAAAGTCTGAAAGACAATGACAATTAATGATGCGGACGCATGCATACTGCGTACTGCGTCCGCACAACGAGTGCCCTTTCGGATTTGTATACGTACCTGAACAAGACAACACCATCGTCGTGTTTCAAGATAACACATTAGTTGCGCCCAGTCCTTCCATAAGAAGAGTTGGACGTTCCCCACCCTGGGGCCCAGACTATTAGTCAAATTCGCGAGGTTGGAGATAGCAAAGGACGTCAAATGCCTGGGTGCCCGGGGTGGCCCCCCTTGGGCTTAACATTAGCTGCATTATAGGGCCAATAGCAGGGGGAGGGGCAGGGGGGGGCTCGAGCCCCCCCCAGAATTTTTTGAAGATGAAAAACATTACAATAAATGTGCCAAAGAATATATAATTAAAACAAATTAATGTGGAACAATGAGTCTTGAATGCTGATGCTTAAAGTGCCGTTTATCTTTTCACAGCCTCTGACAGGGTTTGACATCTGTTGAGTTGAGTCACTAGACACCGGGTAAGTGGGCGTCAAAAATCTACTACTCCACCCCGCACATATCACCTTGACCCTGGTAGTATAGCTTAAGACTGTGAAGGACCTTAATACCTCTAATTAATAGAGCGTTTTCACTCACGTGATCAAACTTTTATATCGCCATGACAACTGACTTCATCCGCCATATTGGTGTTCCACCGCAGAAGAGATTGAGTCGGGACAAACAACATTTAGGGCATATTCTCCTGTTTTTTCACGTTCGTAGCAAAGAAATTTATTTGTTTCCATTATGGTCCTTTGCCTCATTGTCGGCTGTGGCAATAAAACGGAGAAGAGGTGGCCGAGCGCTGAGAAATTAAGTTTTTTGTGTGTTCCACGTGTTGTTGTAAACCAAGGAGAGTACGTGCACGAGTTGACTTCGGAGCGAAGAAGAAGGTGGATTTCTGCGATCAGCAGAGACGACTTAACTGAGCTTGTTATGGCTGACAGAGGGTTCACAATTAGTGAAAGTGTAGGACTATACCAAGCACAGTTAGCTATCCCCGCCTTTACAAGAGGGAAGAACCAGCTCGACCCAGTTGATGTGGAAAGGACACGGGGGATTGCCAATGTACGAATACACGTCGAACACGTTATTGGACTTTTAAGGCAAAAATATACTATTTTGCAATCAACCCTACTATTGGATTACCTTACCTGTTCTAACAATACTGCAAACTGTCCATTAATTGACAGAATGATCCGAATTTGTTCAGCTCTAATAAATCTTTATCCATCTGTTGTTCCATTTGAGTAAGCTTTTTTCATTCATACTCTTGGGCATCAGGATTGTGTAAATTAGGGCAATAGGTATCTCCCATCCCTCTAAACCCTCCCCTCCCCTCCCCTCCCAAAAGACCTACTAATGAAAATGAAACTGATGTACATGTATTTCAAGCCACTCAAAAATAATACTAATATCAAACTGCATGTTCTCTATACATTTGAAATGATAGGAATGAGGACACCTTGTTTAAAACTTTAAGAAATTTATTGTTGGTGCTCCACATTAATTGTTTATGTTGTGGTTCAATTTTATTCTTCGTTCAATTCTCATTTTTGGCATATGGTAATAAATAAGTGACTATGAGAACAAGATGAAGGAAAATAATTATTGACAAATGATTACCTCATAAAATTGAACCACCACAGTGTTTGGATGAGTAGAAATATGGTGAGGGGGAGTTAGGTCCTGGATACAATAACAAAATCAGTGCCTAGAGTGTAAAATGATGAGAGTACTACACAGGTGCATTCACCTGTTCAATGGAACTTTATTGTCCATACAAAGAGAAAAATATAGACCTCCTTTCTAAGTCAACATCTGAAATCATGGTTATATAGTTCATTGACAGAGACAGTGTCAGCACTCTGTTCTTAAAAAGAAACATCCTGTGCACATCCACTTTTTAAATTACAGCTTTGTGCTTTCTAGGGAAAATAAATAACAGTATTTCACTTTGGCCCTATAAGGAGCTTCATAGCTTAAGTCATCTTAAAATGTAGGAAACATTTGCAACAAGCCATTCTTTAACGAGTGACATAGATGTGCTCTCATTTTGCAGACATCAAATTGCACAGTTTGGGGAGGTATGCCATATGCTAAGCAGGTTGCAAAGGCAGCAGCAAATACCCCACAGTCACTGCCATTTCGTTGTTGCTGAACAGGAACAACTTGAATTCCAGTATAATTTTCCTGTCCAACAAGATTAATTACTTGATCTTCTACTTCACTATGAATGATGTTATGGTAAAGACTGTCATATAAATTCACTGTGCCATCTTCACACCCGAGGGATCCTACACACAGCGAGTGCTTTTCCACAGTGTGTAAAATCTGAATAAACTCCCCATTAACCTGAGTAAAGTTTCTGCAAGGACCCAAAGTTGGTCTCTGTAGACCCTCAACTCCAGGGTTAATGTTTCTTAGACATACATGTACTTCATGAATGATATCACAATCAAGCCAGCCGCTTGGGGACAAAATCAGTTTATGTTCTTCATTGAGTTTTGCAAGGGATGCTGACTTTTCAGTGGGGGATGTTGAAATCCCAGTTATAATGATATCATCATTATCTGAATTGCATGCTTGCATCTTAGATTCTTTAGCTGCCTTGGAATTTAACTTGACTTTGGCTCCAGATTTACAAGTTGTACATTCCCATGTTGTAAGTGCATTGTTTGGCATCCTTTTGAAGTTTAAGCAGGCCAAATGAAAAAAATTTCCATTTTGGCACAATGGCTTATGGCATTTCAGGAGTTTGTCTGAAGGCAATGGCTTCTCTTTGCAGACACATATGCATTCCAGTTTAAAGGCTTCATCCAAAGTTTCCTTTGTTTGTTTGTCCTTTGATTTGGCATTCCTAGCTGCAGTAGTTTTTTGACACAGAGGACAAAACCACTCGTTAGGTACCATTTGGACTTTCAAGCAGGTTAAGTGAAAAGTAGAAATGGGACATGCTTGATTGCTACATGTTACAACAGCTTCAGCAGTGTTCATTCTGCAAAAGCAGACAGAACTGAGGCCAGATGATGGTTGGGACAAATTTCTTTTTTGGGTATACCATCTTCCCAGGATTTCTGGTAGGACACAATATCTCCAAAAGTGATTTAGTCTTGGAACAACAGAGTCCCAGTGACAGATGTCTGGGAGAATTCTCTCACAGAAGAAAGAAATTTGCTCATTGAAACCGCAAACAACAAAGTCACAGTAATTGTAGCCAGTAGTGAATATTTGCTGTTGGCTTTGGTAGTAGTATGCATGATCCCTCTTTAAGCTTGTAGCTCCATTTTCTGACTTCAAACATGAGCTTGACTTGTCAGTGTAATCTTCAAGGTCTGTATCCTTTAAACAGTATGGGCACTTAACTTCCCCACATCCCTCACCACAGCAATCACAACAGCAAAGAAAGTCAGGTGTTGCATGTAACCGTGGATACTCTTGATTTATAAATGTTCCACAAGTTTTAACATGAAAGTTAGTGTGCTTTTCCTTCATGACCTTTTCATAGGCTTCAGTTGCAATACTCTCATGTTTACAACCGTGTTCTGTGGCTGCATTGCTAAACTTGAAAATATTTGGGTAACATTGTTTTTATTAGTGACTGTGAAGGCTGTGCTGGATTGGTGTGAGATGCGGCTTTACTAATCGATGCCCCAACTCTACCAGCTCTGTGACGGTAGAAACTAGAGCTTTGTGATTGACTTCGGGTATCTTCCTCTATGATTTTCCTCTCTTCAGCAGTGATTTCAATGTTAACATTTGAACATGCCTCCAGAAGATCATGATACTCCAAATCTAAGTACTTTTTGTCAAAAAAGTCGGGAATAGTTGGTATGTTTCTGCTTCTGGAAACAAAGATTCTGAGAAAGGATGAATCAAGCTTAAGGTCACAGGCTTTGTCTTACAAGAATTCAATTCAGTATAAAACATGCTTAAATCAGACTCATCTGGCACACTTGAGTGCACGATAGCTTTTCGTTAACACGATTCCAGGCTTCAATATAAAATAGAATGCTCGCAATGTGCGAGCAGCACTCTCCTTGTCCTGCCATACATCCAATGCAGTGTGCAAAGAGAACAGCACCATTTTCCTCGGTTATAATCCACAATGTAACGCAAGGATCGTTCATTCTCTGGGAATGCCTGACTTTTCCGAGAACAATGTAGTTGTTTCCTATCTTGTGTCCTTTCACGCAGCTCACAAATCCTGAAACCAGCTGATTGTAGGCTTGTAAACTTCGAAAAGCTTTAAATTGATCCTTGCTGTAGTAGCTTGTCTCAAGCACTAAAAATGATAGCAAATCCATGGATTCGACCCGAGGCAAACAGTCTGGATCATACGTTTTCTCTGGAATTAAAATGGGATCTATGCCAACACAAGAAATCTTTTCACAGTAACGTTTTTTCACGTGAGGATCTAGATTGTTCGCATAATCGCTGAGAGGACTTGCCGCCATGATGGAAATGGAATTATCCCATGGAACACCAACATGGCGATCCAAATTTCCTGCAAAATTTGTGACGTCACATGAAAACGCTCTATAGCTAAGCGACTGCTGTGAATTTGCTGCAAGCTTTAAACCCATTGTTGTAAAACAAGTCTAAAGAACAAAATTACATTTGTCTCACCAATCGAGTGACAAACCGTTATGTAAACGTTTACGACAGTTAGGTAAAACAGGTCCGAAATTCGTAGCCTAGATGTCGAAATGTTTGAATTTTAACAAACCTTGTAACTTTAAGGAAACTTTTTTAAAACTGATGCCATAGGTCTGGTGGATGTCGGCAACAACTTTGTTGGCGAAAAAGGAAACAAGAAGCAGCTTTTTGGCAAATTTTCAACAAACGACGTCCCCGTAAAGGTGTCCTTTTTGACGAAATCGACCCACTGTGGCATTGGGAACAGTGTTGGCATCTATTTGACATGAATTTTTGTATGCCTTATGACCTATTTGTTAATATCTGTATTTTGACAGGGGTTGGGGGGTTGGCTTTGACTAAGCCAACTTACTCAGCCCCCAGTTATTACAGCCTTGCTACGGGCCTGATTATGTTGATGCAATCCCTGTACGCTTTGTCCTTGAATTGTTCACAATTCCACTGTTGATATATACCATCACACACGTTACATCTTCCAAACACAGTGCTAGACTTCAATCCTGAAGGCACTTTGCGGATTAATTGTACTATTTCGCCTTGGGCAGTAGAAGGACCGGATTTTCTAAAACCTCCTTGGGGTGCAAGGGTTGTGACCTTTGTACTTGAAGATAAGGTCTTCGGTTTGATGCCTTCCTTCTTTGTTCTTTCTCGCTCACTGTTGAAATCACCTCCAAAACCTGAGTTGTTTGCAGCGCAGGCTTTTGCCGAAATGAACCGTGAAATATGGTGTATTCTCGGACGCTCTCCCGGTTCTTGGATTCTATCTGCTACTTCCAACCACATCATGTTTAGGTGAAAGGGAAGCCTGTTTATGACGCTTCTCAAATTGTCAAAACTATTCATCTCATCCAAGTAACCAATTGACTCCAATGCATTTTGGTAGTATTTTAGTTGATCTGCAAAAGACTGCAATCCTTTCCGAACATAGAGTTTCAGAGGTGGGCCATGACTTGTGCAGGAGCAATCGTATAGCGGAGTAAGCGAGCTAGCGCGTCAGCGGAGCTCCATTGCTAAGGGAATTTGGTAATCTATCAAGCCAAGAAATTTTGGTAGTGACGTAATAGTCACGTGACCGTCCGTCCGTCCGTACGTACGTACGTCCGTCCGCACCACAGGGTTACCAACACACTTCATACACTGGATATAACCCTGTGCTGAATCCCGTGTGTTTTTGGCGCGAAATCGCATGTTGAACCGCGTCAGTAGCAAAACAAGCAAAGACAACAGAAGTCAAAAACAAATTTGTTGATGGAAAAAAAAGTTCAAAAGAATACTCAGTTGTCTTTCATGTGAAAGGGGAAAAGTTTAATTTGGGCGAAAAAAATTAGGCGATAAAGTTCAGGCGAAAAGTTCAAATTTGCCTTGTCGGTTCTGTTCGAACTCGGTCCGCACACTGCTTGAGTTCGCAGCTTTTTGCAGCGGTTTCGACGCCAAATACAGCAGAGCTAGTGCTTTTTGGTTTTTTCGGTCCACAACCATGGTTTTTACGGCATTCCGAACACATTTTGCCAGGAAAAACACCAGCATGTCTATGCTGAGAGGCAGGTTGTCACGAAGAAAGAAATAAGTATTAAGATTAACTCGAAAAATGACAATAAGCGCTCGTGGCTCATGGCCAAGTAGACTTATATGAGCTAATATCCGGCATCATACGCTGACGACCCGGGTTCGGCTCTCAGCGCGGGTACGAATTTTTTCTTTTGTTTTTTCTTTTGTTTTTTTTTTTAATTTAGCGACTTGAATGAGAGTATTTTCACAAATTAATAACTGCCAGCAAAAAACAAACAAACAAACAAAACAAAAAGGGGGGCTCCACTTTTAGGCTTGGCTAAATCTATATATTATGGATGCCCAAAACGATCCCTTAGCAAACGTTCTTGCCGTTTGGTATCCAATAGTCTAGCAGAGTCTAGCCAATAGTCTACTCTGCACTTCATGATAAAATCAGGAAACATGACACACTAATACCAGGTATCGTAGGGAACGTTTTAAAGATTAGAGGCAATCTGGATTGGATCTGTGGCAGCTGGGAAGGGGGGGGGGGGTGGGATTTTTCAATATGGCCGCCATTTAGACTTTAAAGACTATTATTGGGAAAATGAAACAAAATTAACATGATAAATTGTTCAATTGTCAACGTAGTTATGTCTGCTTGTTGAATTTCCCATCAAAACAAACAACCTTTTTTCGGGGTGATTTCACTGAATTCAGGGGATCGTTTTATTTTAGGTCAACATTATGCAAATTAGATATCTAATTAATTCAATAACACAGGTCGGATGATTTAACCACAATATGGCTTTCTCCTTAATTATTTCGGTGGCCACTTTCAAGCTTACCTATTTAACTGTTTCATGGAAGAACTATGATGCAGTTAAAGAGTGTAGAAACACGTTATTACACAAGCTATTTATTCAGTTATTTGTCCTTTTATTTCCCATTCTCATCGCTTTAAGTCACCTACAGTAACGACACAAGCACATTAACTGCCGAAACAGATTTTCATTGGCAAAGTTACCCCTTTGTCTATAGCCTTTACAGCTCTCGATTACATGACAACTTCACAGCGGTTTAAGTGTGTACCTCAAATTTTGAGGTTATTAAGCATTCATATATTCAAGCTATTGTTTAAACTCATTGCTTATTCATTCCGATCTATTTGCCGACAAGCCGGCATGCTTCCGAAGCTCGTGAAGAACGCAACCTCTTTGATGTAGGTGAGATGTATTTCTTTTGTTAACATACTGAATATAATCTCCTGGGAATCTGCTTGACTGATTTTATTTTCTATGCCTTTTGTTAAATGCGTGGAATGATTGACTTACTAAAAAACGGCAAACTTTTTTAGAGCGAGTGCCGGGAGTGGACGCGCGCAAAGCAAAGCAAGCTCGCGAATGATTTCTGTTAACCGGATACAAATATTTTCGATGAGACCAAAGCGAACAATCGTTGAAAAAGGAATACCGCATAGAAATAAAGCAGAATTCTTTTAAGTGAGTGAGCCACGTGAATAACTTTGTTATTTTAAAGCCCGCGTTATGTTTTGTATTTGCATAAGAATATACTGTCTGTTGTTTTGACAAGTGCAGTCAATCGAATCCAAACAAACTCGTTTCTTTGCAATTTGTCGTTTGACAGTATTTGGTTGTTAAGCTTCAATAAACTAATATAACGAAAAGCTTAGTGAACGGTCGGTAACAAATAACTACAAATAAATATTTCGGTTTTTACGCTTTCAAATCGACTTCCACTTGACGAACGAAAGTAAATTCATTCAGACATGACCGAAGACATGTCACTGCGGTTCTCGCCGCCGGCGGCAAATTGCGTTGTTATTTACCGAATAAAGCGTTTCTCCGGCAAAACTGAACGAAAAATCCCGTTTAAACGCTCATACTCAAGCTTGCAAAACACATCTGAACAATAAGCCGATATTACCTCTGTCGCTTTTGAGCGAAACGTTTTTAGATGGAAAGAGATGGAAACGCGAGGTGACATTTTTTTTCGAGAACACCACTCTTCAAAGAACAAAAGGATACGCACTTGAGGGACCGTAATTAGGCCCCATTGTTGGATTCTTTTGAATTTATCAACAGAATCGCCGCCCAAAAGTCACAAGTCCTATTCATTCGTTTGAACCCGATAAATCCGAAGATACTCAGCTCTTTCATCCGAGTAAACTCGAAGCTTACCGACGAGTAAATTCACGGGCCTTCGGTGTCAAAAAGCCAGCGGTATGCCCCATTTCTGAACAACACACTTAAACCGGGCGAAAGTTGTAATGAACTGATTCGTTCTGTTAAATACAACCGAATTTTGTTGGACTGGGCAGTTTAGCACTAAAAGAGCACCAGGCCCACAAATAGCTAGCTTGGTATCCTGTCAGTGTCTAACTGAGGGGTCATGGAAGGGAATTCGGTGCACATGAAGTAGTATGTTTTCTAACGTCTTCTCTGAAAAACGTTTTTCTTGCATTATTCGCATCGTTATCAGATGCTGGAAGTAGCAATGAGCTCTAATTCTTTCAGCTTGGAAGAATTTAGTCTGTGTATCCTGCTGTGAATTGCGCATATCATCTGTGCAAGCATATGCAAGCGGGCATACATGTAGCATCAATGAGCGTACTCTATAGCCATCTAGCTATGCACCTTCTTCTTTCCGTAAAACACGGCATGGTGCCGCATCTAATACATGTTGCATGCGTTACACCTGTCGGTGTTTGACGTCCTGAACTACGCGAGTTACATAAAGTACCCGAGTAAACATCCCGTCCGCATTCCAGTTTGTTAGCCCATATCGACTTCAAACATCGTCTGGAACCAGTGACTGTCTGCGGTATGAAGTAGCATAAAACTACAACTCTCTCAATAGTTTGTCAAGTTTAAGCATTGTAATTGTTCTCTTCTAGGTGCAAACCAAGAAAACGTGCCTTGTTGTAATTTTAGGTCATAAAATAGCGTTTTTTACTTCTTAAGTCTTCCAACAGAAGTATCCTTTAATGATGGATTGATCTTGCTATCCCAGGCCAGGACGTCGAACTCCTTCCATCAGCCAGAAATGTTACTCCAATCGTTGTGGTGTGCCCTTAGTATTCGCAAAACTCAGCGCAGCTCGGTTTCGTGCTGCGAGAATTTTGTACCATAGGTGCGATGCCTTTTGAACTAACGCAGAGCATGAGTGCTAACTTGGTGTGGATGTAGGGTTTCCTTGGCATTTAATGCTTTCAGGAATGAATCTGCATATCCGGTTGTAGTATGTTTTCTTATACAAGTACCGGAATCTAATCGCTGCATACAGAAAATATATATTTCCACATGCTTTTAGCGATACAAGTGAATTGTACATGTAGGTAACACCCAGTATAGCCACCGGTGTCAACCATATGCTCTTCATACAGTCGAATTATTTGCAATAGGAATCTATGGCTGTTTAGTTACTCTTGTGATAAGTAGTATAGTAGATAAACAATAAATAGTTATCCAAAAATAGGACAATCAGTAGCACTTCGATATTTTAACTGCATGCATCAAGACGCTTTATCCAATCTAATTTAAGACAACTGGCCATTTATCAGCCCTCAGGAAAAAGAATAGTGTCGTGCATCCTTTTACCAGCTAGAACAAACAATTTATGGTTGTTTCTTGAGATGATAGTAATGAAAAGGTAAGCTACAACTATGCAATCATCAAAATGTGAATTCATTAAAATTTCTAATTTGCATAATTATGACCTCAGAATTATCTTTTCAATTTTCCATTCTCAGAAACTTTCTATGCCAATTTTGATAGCATGATTTTAATCTTTGAACTAAGTCAAATAGATCATTACGATCAGACATTGTTTTGAACAATTATGCTGTATGTTTCCACACCAAAGAAGTACCGCTGGCGGCAGCTATCTTGAATAATTACCCCCACTACTTTCACCTACCTCTTCTGGTTGACACAGCGCATATCCCGATTGCCTCTAATCTTGAAAATGGTCCCCATGATGACTAGTATTACCGTGCCGAGTTTGATGCTTTTATCGTAAAGTGCAGCACTCTCCCCTGTTTTGACACTTATCTGCCGGACTACAACTGCAGGATCCATAGAAACGCAGCGCTTTATACTATTTCTAGCGACTCCAGTGCAGTACTGAAGAAGGAATGACAACTTTTCACTCTCATCTGATGCATTCTCCTTAATATCATTCTCCAACGAACGGATGAAGTTCCAAAACTCAGGGGGGTTTCCATCAAGCTTATTGAGTACAAGTTTAGCTTGTCATATTGTTGATGTAATTGATTGGAACGTTTGTCGCTGAATCTTGGACATTTCTTGTTGCTGCTGTAGTAATTGTTGAACCTTTCCTTCAGGAGGAGAAATGTCTTTTCTAAAGTTGGCGATGTATTTGCTGGATACAGTTTTCCCGTCCACCCGGGAGAAGCAGAACTCAAAGTAACATTTTCTTCTGGTTTAACCGTTGAAATCTCTTCATGAGTTGATTGGTTGACCTAGTCAAGTCCGAGTCCGAGTCGCCGAGGCCGAGTCAAACTGACCGAGTCAACGGTCAGCGGTTTTTACATGACGAAAAGTACTGGGAATCTTTTGCAGATCAGCATTTGGTATGTACAGCTGTGTGATGATGTGGAGCAACAGCCATCGATCATACAAGAACGTGAGACTTCAATACTAGTAAACATACAGAAGGGGTCTGTACACTTAGTTTGGGTGATTCCTACCGGCCAGGTGATTCTACGCGAAAGCAGATTCCTTCCTTTTTCACCGATTCCTACAGGCACGATTTCGCTTTTTTTTGTAGAACCTTTATCTAATATGTTAAAATACGTTTATTGATATTGCTGAATATTGACGTTTTGATTTTGCAGAGTCCCACATGCTGGGTTAATCGCAGTTACACTAGCTGCTAGTTCAGTTCAGTGGGGCACTGTAGAATAGCCTTCCACGTATCTTCAGAGTTACCAAATCTTTTATTAAGTGTAAATTTCTCATCAGTTATATGCTTCTGAAGTTGCCTGATGTCCTCCTCGTTCTCCCACACGGAACACACAGAAAGTAATTTTTTTAATCTTGTAACTAATCGTTTTACCTGGGCGTAATGGAGTGTATGTAGGCTTATGCTGTGTCTGATTTGTCTCTTAAAGATACCGGTACTTAATAAAAATGTACCCGAAAGGAGGATCTGATTTATTAAAGCCGGACAGATCAAAGGGGTTTAAAATGGGAGAAGAGTCTACTACACACCTCTGACCACTGTTCTTACATACTTGTACGACCCTGACAATGAAGAAACGGTATTCATATTTCAAGGTGGAGATTGTTGAGATGTCAGTGATGGCTATAACATTTTATTTATCCTGCCCCTTTCCAAAATATAAACCACAACAAGAAACACTATTGTTTGAACTTGCTCTGTTTACTGGAAATGGTATTTGACAATGAATCAACAAACTCAGAGTTCTTTTTGGATAAACTTTGGCTATGTGGCTGGCCACGTAGCCCCTTTAATAGTCGTTTCAATTCAATATTAATTACAGACAAATGAAAGGAAGCCCTACCCAGCAAAGCTGAGGGCAAAAATGCGCCAAAGCTCACTTGGGTAAAGTGAAGCAGCCCCCAAAAAATTACAGCACTAACCTGGTCAAATAAAATGAAGAAGGCGACGATCAACAATTTCTGTTTTTGTCGAGTCTGGTCAAAACCACGAGGCATGGATAGATCGCCTAGAGGGTTCCCAGAATGTTCAATATGTTGCACCCCGCATTGAAATACCCTAGCCAGCATAATAGTTTAGTTTGAATATTAACCGAGGGGCAACATAAAATTTTTTATTGTCTGGACAATAATTTCTTTTTATAGTTTGCCAGCTTAGCTCATGGTACAGGTGTATTATTGTAATACGGGCCCCAGTATTGAGTATTGTGGAACCCAGTATTGTGGAACCCCAGATGTTTATGTAGCCTTGGAAGAGAACTGATTGTCAGTTGCAACTTGAAATTCTCTATTACTGAGATAGGATGAGAACCATGACAGAGCGTTGTCACTTACACCATGCAAGTGCAGTTTTTGGGATGGTCAACAAGGTCACACGCTTTCCGCAGATCTATCATGGTTAAGCCTGAAATCTTGCCTTTGTCCACACTCCTCAACAGGTAATCAGTGATCTTAATCAGCAACGACTGGCGTGAATGGTGCTTAGGAAAACCTGATTGATGATAAGAAATTCAATTATTGTTTACCAGGTGATCGTAAAATTCGTTGAAGATGTCTCTCCATTACCTTTTAGACAGCACTGGTAGAACTGATTTTGGACGATAACAATTCATATCAGTGGGATTACGTCCTTTAAAGAGCGGGATTACTCTCTCACTGTGTAGGTACTGTTGACAATGAAATACTCAGATTAATTATTCACGTGATCTGAGGTGCAATAATTGGAGCCGCCCAGCTAACCGCTGTGGCTCCTATATTGTCCATCCCCACGGCAGATCTAGTCCTGAGGTTCTGTACCTGAGACATCACAAAATCGTCGGTAACGTCAGGAATATGAAACTGTGTGAGAGAGTAGCGTTTGGAAGCAATGAAGCCCCTGAGTTTCTTAAAGCTAGGCTTCAATGACGGTCGCTTTGTTCTAAATCTAGCTGCGGCACAAGAGAAGAAGTCGCAAAATGACTCAGTAATCCCAAGGGAGTCCTTGACATCAACACCGTCAACTTTGGTGGTTCTGGGACGGTGGACCTCTTTTCACGCTTCAAGATATCATTAGTAGATTTCCACATCTTGGACGGTTGCCCGTTGCTTTCCTCAATTCCAGAGGTATTCTTCAGATGAAGAATACCGCTTGTAAAAATATGGGACAATGTAACTGATGGCACCAGGGTTGGATTTTGCCATGGCAACCCTTCGGATTCCCAAAATAACCGTTATAGTGTTTGAAAACTGTTTACATAGCCAGATAAAAAGATTCCAAGACACGGTTTGTGAGACAAAGGTGTGAAGAATTCGGCGCGATGTTCGTCTTACTCTCCAGACCATTTTCAAGTAGAGCGGAACCGATTTTGTGAACGATGTACTTTTTAAAAACGTTAGCTATATTTTCAACAGAATTTCCTTTTTTTCTTTATCTAAATTCGTTTTCGTAATCTTCAGTTATTAAGCTTTCAGACAATATGTAGTTTGTCAGGGTTTGTGTGAAACGCTTGACGCTCAAACGGTGATAACGCAATGTTGTCATTTCGGGTACCCTAATACCTTAATAACAACCATCTAATGTACTACACACATCTCGGTCATTGCAGTACTTACAGGAACAGTTGGGACTGTTGTTTATCTCAGCGTCGTAGGTGACTCCTGAGGATGCTGCTATAGTGAAGTGGCGCTTGTGTTTGCGAACAACGATTTCACTCCTCACTGAAAGGGGCTTCATCTTCTTGGGAATTTCTAGCACTCTGATGGAGTGTTTGCTACGGCTTTCCCGTAATGGGCATGGTCTTTTAACGTTCTTTGGGGTCTTTGTTGAAGTGCCGGACTGCTTCTTACATGCAGCAGACTTCTGAGGAGGATCATGCCTGTGCGAGGCTTGTTCGTCAACAAATGTCTCATTCGACTTTGGTTGAGATACCTCTTCTCTACTCACCATGTATTTAAGAAGCTCATTACTAAAAGTCTGCCTTCTTTTCTCCTGCTCAGCGTAACTCCCTTTGGAAGTAACACTTCGGCTTGTTCCTTTACCTCAACTGTAGGTGCCTTGCTCATCTCCACGTAAATTTGCACGTCACTGCAAATTATCAGCAGCATCCTGCCTTGCAGCATCCAGAAGAGCAAGATGGACAATACCACTGTTCTTCCAAGAAGAGTTCCCACTCGCTGCTAGATTTGCCCTTGGTGCATTCAGCGATGGCTTGAATGCACCAAAAACATGGAATTTCGCTTCTCCCACCAGGCCCACCAACTTGCCAGTGCTTTCAAGGAGTACTTCTGCTGACACAGCTCGAACTGGTGTTTGGCCCTCTTAACCATGTTGGGGGCGACTGCCTTTAAAATCCCTTTCAAATTAAAATTTAACATTGGTAAAATAAATGGTAGAATTTAAAAACTTCTTTAATTGAATTTGTTCCCTTTCCCATTTCACTGCTAAAATACGGCTAGCAGAGCCACTGTTTTAAGGTTTGTAGTCCAAAATAGGCCTTATATTCCTTCAGAAGAAGTGAAAGAAAAAATAATTAAGGAATAACAGGATCTTCGCAGTAAGAACACTAGAAAGAGTAACTTTCACCTATGAAAAGACCAAATGCAATGTTGGTTGAGGGCCGATCTTGAGGCCAATACCATTTGTAGAAGAACAAGGCTTGATTCTGGTTTAAATACTCGGCACTTTGCAAGCATGGATAATCATATAGCAAACGAGCAAGAACCTTACTCCGACACACTCCTATTAATAACGAAATCTAACAAAATTATATTTTAGTATACGTCATGGTTTATTTGAAGTAACAGTCAATGTTAAATTTGGGGCTAGTTCTATGTTACTCCTTTGGCTGAACCCAAAGAGACTTCTAAGTTCTGAATAAGGAAGCTGTCAACCAGATTGTCCGACTTTTCTAGTGTGGTCAGAGAAGTCTTGGTTTTCAAACCACTGACCTGAAGATGTTCCATTAATGCTTCTGTAGAAAACGTAGAGCTGCCTCCGCTGTTGAAGAATGCATAAGTAGTAACAGCTGTGCTTCCTCCTTTTAGTCGTACCTTCACTGGAACTATGGCCATGGCTGTTTTAGGACGTCCGTCGAGACTGACCATTGAGTTCTGCACCTCGGGTGTACCGTCAGTAGCATTACCAGCGACTCCATTGACATCACCATTCGCCCTTTCGCGAAGACTAGTGTGTACGACAGTGGGTTGCTTCAGTGTGCAATCAGTAGACTTGCCTGCTTTCCTTTGAGTGCAGCCCTTTGCAACGTGTCTGTTAGAGAGGCATCCAAAGCAAAGCCCTTTCGATGACAGGCAACAAATGCCGTCTGGATAAGGAAGGCTATAAAGCTGAAACAACTTTGTAGAGGTGATCCTCTTGCTGTAATTGCTACAGCGTACGTTTCTAGGTGGTCGGGGTCCAAGATGTCAGGGTTCCATCGTGTAATCTTGTGACCATGGATGTCTTATATGAAATCTAGAACTGTATTTGTTACCGTGCTTAACACAGGAACTAGCCTAGCAAACCTTTGAATCATGTCCCCGTACCTGCATGGGAAGGGCAAACGTCTCAAAAGCGTGCAGAGGGCCTCGATACCCCATCGCAAGTCGATCTTTAGCTGCATGTGATTGTCTGAGGAATTTGCAGGACTTTGGCAAGTTCGGGGGTGTCTCGTTTCCTGAATCGAAATTCTGCGAGACACTCGGTCTCTGATGTGTCATCAAGATCGAACCTCGAGTGGCCCTTGTAAGGGAAGTCAAGATTTCTTGGGTCAAAAAGAACATACAGGAATAAAAACTCTTCGTCATCAATAAAATTTGCTCCATGTCTAAGAGGAAGTAGCTCCTGCACCTCTTTAAACGATACCATTTCAAAAAAATTAGAAGATTTTGGAGTTTGTATTTGTGGTCACGCGTCGTCATCAACTTGCGATAGCTTAACTTTCATTTTCCCACCGAAACTGTCGTCCTCTTTCCAGACTTCCCCTGGTTACTTTACGTCGTCGCCGTCTTTGTCGTCGTGGTTGCTTAAGGGCTCCATCTTATAAATCGGATTTTCGGCACGTAAGCGTTAACCGATTTCACTAATTTTTGGTATTCTAAACAAGCAATGTTCAAGTTCTACAAAACATGAAATTTTAAGGCAAGCAGAATAAACGATAAAGAGATAGGAGCGCTAGAAAAAACCCTCCTTTTTTGAAATCAACGCGAATATTTCCGTTAAACGAAAATAGATTTTTCCTGATTAAGCTCAATAGGTTCGAACACTTTAAGGTCGACTGTGAGCAAGATTCCAAAAAATCGGCTGGACAGAAATTGCTGCACAGTTGATTGCTTGGTCATGCAGTTTGCCTTCAAAATATTATATGCTTGTGATTTTGTTTCAGCTGTTGCAAGACTACTAACACAATACTAGGGTAGCGCCCATTTTCTGAAAGCTTGACGCTCCCTTGATATTTGCTGAAAAATCGGAAAATATCGGACAATTTTAGTGAAACCTACAAGAAAATGATGAACAGCACGCTTACAGTGTGTAATTTGTTAAACTTAAGATATTCAATTTTGTTGGACTTGTGAACTAGCTACCAATTCGTTTTCCCATATTTCTAAGTACGATAAAATCTAGCATATATACTAGCGACCTCATCTGGTTTCAGTCGTGTAGCATCAACGAAACCTGGCGAATTTGGCTCATTAAGTTGCCTACTTCAGGCAAGATGAACGTTTATTCGTTTGTCTCACGATGGAATCGCTTTGAGTTGTTGATCGCGATGTTTCGACTCCAATACTGCTAGTCTTTATCAGGCGATGAAGTCGATTGTTTACGTGTCGCAATTTGTACCATGTTGGTTCGCTGCTATTGGTGTATTTCGATCCTCATTATTATTCCGACTATTAGATGTTGTTCCCTCACAGTTCCGCTTTGTGGTTGTTCGGCTGTTGTGCTTTCTCATCGTAGGTATCCAAGCTTCAGGAATTTTGATTCCACTATCTCTATTGATGTTATTAGGGTGAAGTCTTATACGGATAGCCTCTTTGACCCCACGTCAAAGAGGCTAACTAACTTCTTTCCAAATAGGAAGATGCCCCGTTTCGTTAGCGTGCTCCGAAACTGCGGAGGTTTGCGTGCAAGGAAGCCGTATATCTCTGCTGAATTTTGGCTTCGAAATGTTATGCTTGTGATTCGTTTCAGCTGTTGCAAGACCACTTACATAATACTGGGGTCGCACCTATTTTCTGAAAGCTTGACACTCCCTACTTGTGAACAAACTACCGATTTGCTTTTCCTTCTTTCTAAGTATGATAAAATCTAGCACATATACAAACGACTTCACCTGGTTTCAATTCTTTACATCTTTAATTTTATTAATGCTTGGAAAACCCTCGTGTTCGCGTAAATTATTCAAATATACCGCGTGCCGAGGGTTTTCCAGGCGTTTCTTCCAACGCTTGGAAGACCGTCTTGCTCGCGTAAATTATTCAAACATCGCGTTCTTGGATTCATTAGCCACTTGGGAATCACATGTCATGGGCTGTTTGTCACTCTAGCACTTTTCTGGCCTGCACCAGCTAATAATGCAATCACCCCTCTTGTGTTCAACTTTTCATGCACCTTCGCACGAACAGGGTGTGATAGACCTGGCTTGGCCATTTTATCTACCATATACTTTGACAAGACCGAGTTGAGGTTTCCGTGGAATGCCATTGATCGTTGTCGACTCTCGTCCTTATCCTTCAGATCCTTCACTGCTTTTGTGATGTGAACGGCATTGCTTTTAGTGGCTGCCAGACACTCTCCTAATCTCCCGTCCAGCATGACCTCCTGCAGAGCGTTTGAATCACCGAGAGCGTCATGGGCATTGAATGAACTCCCCGTAACCTCTTGAAAGATGGCTTCGAGGGCTTTTGACTTGGAAAGTTACTGCTCTTTTCTGATGAATGGGAGGCTGTCTGCAAAATACATTGGGGTGTTCATTGCCTTAGACAGGGCAAGGTCACATGTCGACAGCTGTCGTAACAGAACAGAAGAAACAAAGACTCTGGCATTATGGCCGATGAGTACGCAAGCGCGCTGATTGCGAATAGAATCCAGGAAATCCAGAAATTCAGAAAAGGCCTCGTCTTTCCTGGTACTTGAAAGTAGCACCCATTCTTTGAGAGACATCTTTCTCGTTGCGCATTAAAGGCGATGGTTAATGCCATGAACGGTGGTTGAATTCGAAGCAATTGATTTGTTTGGAATGACATATTTGTCAAAGGAAGACTTCTTGCAAACTGCCGCCAGTTGGACGATCTCACAGTCTCTTGATCTGCTTGAAGTCTCTAAATCAAAAAAGAACATTTCCTTATCAGATAGAGGGTTCTCTGTTGGCATGGAAGGTTCTGGATCTGGAAGAGATGATATGTCCAAGGCCGCCTCAGCATCTTTTGGCTGGATATTACCAAGAAGGTTTGCTATCTCGTCTTCTAGTGAGCTGAGGTCTGTAATGATTCCAGAAGAATTGGTCAGACCTTCCGCTATTTCTTTCGTCTTTCCCTTCGCCCGATGTACGAGTTGTAACCTCTTTCTTTGGTGCTTGAAAATCCTTCTGGATGTCCGCTGTTTGTCAAGTGTTTGCTTGGAAGTAAGGCGCATAACATAACTTTTGCATGCAATACCGCAGTACCGCTTTTGATCCCCATTTCGTTCATGACACTGGCGATATACCCATGTCCTGGAAATGAAAAATTTTCACTAGTACGTTGTACAATAATGTAAGCAATGCTGTTGTTTATGTTACATGCCCACGCCAGAAGAATAAGACGGAACTGAATCAAGGAGGGCAACAGCAAATTGAAACAAATTGAAAACTAAGAATTCTTTTTTCAGTGTTGAAAACCCTGACGCTGTAGCCGACAGGGTCTTTGTAGGAACCACACCAGTTCTCGTTACGTTGGGTGTGGTCTCCGAAAGCATGTGGAACAATGGCTTCTAAGGCCTGCTTCAAACCCGCCTCATCGTTCTTGTTCCGATAAAGAGCACACGTGAAGCACTTTTCAAGGCAAACAAAATACCGAGTCTGATAGCGGTGTAGTGTTTCCATCTTGCGCAGTCTTGATCTGAGTTTTGACTTTGTATAGGTCGCCACTGACGTCGCTCATTATATGGGTGAAGTCTGCGTGCTTATTAGTGTCATAATCTGAAAAAACAAAAAACAAACTACAGTTAGAAAATTATAAAATAATTAGTGCAAACGTTAAAAAAGTCACATTTCTTACTGGGAGAGGGTCGTTTGTTGTTGTTTTTTTTTGTATGGCGGGGGATGTAAAGTGTTTCTTCCAAATATAATTTCGTTCATTACAGCATTCGTTTGCGTACCTGCAACTTGCCTCACGTGAGAAATTGTGGTGCTGTCCTCATCCCCAATGAAGGTATTGCGATGGACCCGTCTTTTTTAGCTCGTTCATAGTTGTCCACTACTGCTGCTTCCATTAATTTTGAACTTCCCTCATGATTTATCCTACAATCGTGTTTTTGAGGCTCTTTCTCTGCTTTCGCGGAACTTTCGCAACTACAGCAAGCCGTATTTTTGGTTTGATAGTCAACTATCTTTCCGGTACTTCTACCAACAGCTGTACCCTGCCCTATTTTGGAATCCCTCGCATTTCTTCTCTTGTCGTATGAGATAGTAACATTCTGGCTCCCTTCTGTGCTTTCTGTTTCCCTTTCCAGCCATTTCGTACAGCTGTTTTGACAAACTCGTTCAGTTTGTATGACTTTGAATGAAGACAATGTATATCCATAGGTGCGAAGAGATGCTCGAGATGTGCATGCCTATTGCCAGAATGGATAGTTCCCTAAACACAACGTTCATTCAATTTCATTCTTTTGGGGCCTCGTTTGTTTTAGTCTTCGTGAATTTCGTCAGTGCAAATCCCGTTTATCACATGGCACTTGTTGCATTCAATTTTCATATTGAATACCAGCCCAGATCCTCTTTCGCTCACCACGTTTTGGAGATTTAGTGGTCCTTTCTCGCAATTTCTACAGGAGTCAAGTTGTTTACAAAGGTTGGGCCAGTTAACAATCCGATACTGAAAATTGGTTGATGATTCTAATTCCATCTTTCTAATTTCCGTCTTCAGGTGGCTCCTAGTTCTGGGTGGAGACAGTGTTGGCGATTTTGCAGCTTTCCCTTTAAAGAAAAATACTGTGGCAGAGAAGTTTTCTTCTCTTTTAGCCTGTTTTTTTATTTCCTTCATCCTATCTCCAGACTCTGCCTGCGCGCTTGAGACATTTGTTTCTGTAATTAATTCGACGAATTGAATCAGCCGACGAGAGCACACATACATTTCGTATTAAAAACACAAAAAGTCGCCAATTTGACTCCAACTTACCATTGTTACTGCTTTCAACATGTCTCCTACTCCATTGTTCAGACATTTTGAATTGTAGTTTTTGGTTTTCTTACGACTTGCACTCATTGTTGGTGCAACAAATCATTACAGCAATTACAAACGACAACAGCACTACGTCCATTAACGTTTTCTTAAAATGGCTTCATAGTTAAAGATGATTGTTATTATTATGTCGATGAACTATGATTCTCAAGTGGCTAATAAATCCCAGAACGCGGTATGTTTGAATAATTTACGCAAACACGAGGGTTTTCCAAGCGTTTATAGAATTGAAGAAGTGAAGTAGGCAATGTCATTAAAGATGTGCTTATTGTTCATCGTGGTGTAAGATAGGCAAGATGAACGTTTATTCGTTTGTCTCACGATGGAATCGCTTTGAGTTGTTGATCGCGACGTTTCGACTGCAATACTGCTAGTCTTCATCAGGCGATGAGGTCGATTGTTTACGTGTCGCAATTTGTAGCATGATGGTTCGCTGCTATTGGTGCATTTTGATCCTCATTATTATTCCGACTATTGATGTGCTTTCTGATCGTAGATATGACCAACAGACCAACAGCCAACAAAGAACCTACGCAGGAATTTAAATCTACTGCGGTTCTACCCTACATAAAAGGTGTATCAGAGGTTTTTCGCCGCTGCTTACAACAACAAGGTGTACTCACCGTCTTCAAATCAGACACAACTCTTAGGTCTCACTTAGTGCGACCGAAAGATCCCCTTGAACCAACTAAACAAGAAGGTGTCGTCTATAAGATTCCATGTGAGTGCGGCAAAAGTATACATCGGGGAAACAGGGAGAGCGAATAGCTTGCGTTACAAAACCACAGTTGGCATTAAATGCTAATATATTCAAAGTAATGCGTGATTCATTGCTTCGTGATTTTTATCTGGTTTCTTTGTTCTTTGTTACACTGTAGATTACAACGGAAAGTAAAAATCACGGAGGAATGCACTGCGCTTTACTTTGAATATATTGGCATTTACTTGCCAACTGTGAATATGTAACGCAAGCTTTTCTGTCGGTTCATACGTCCTCTTTAACGTTAAATCTAAAAGTGTTCCAGTGAATCAATGTTAATAAGACTCCATACTAAAATTGTTCACATCGTCAAGCACACGTATTTAATGTTTCAAAAAAATCTATCGAGCCGTTCTTAAGATTTTCGCAAAAGCGCTCAAATTCAAAAATTACAACAAAATTATTACGCGAATGATCTTAGAAAAACAATTCGTTCTAGAGATCGCGAACACCAGTTTAGGCAAAACTTTCTGGGCGTAAAATAGTAAGTAAAAGACACATTTTAACACTATTTGCTAGCTATTTCATCAAAGCATTGATTATTTTTCGGTGCATTTACTATTACTATGCAAAAAACTGAGGTTGAAAGTGTTTTTGCGATTTACTTCGAACCAAACATACAGAAATGTTTTGTTCTTGTATATTTTGTTTGCCATACACCACAGTTTAAGATGTTGATGTTTGCTCTTCAAGGTGAAATCTGGATCGTGCAAAATTTCAATTTTACTGTTTCAGAGGATTTTTTTTATCGTTGTCATGGAAATATCGATTTTCACAAAATGTAAACCACGCTAAAGTTCAATCCAAAATCAGCAAGTAGGGCAAATTTCACGTTGATCTGACAAGGAGAAGACTGTCTAAGAGCCGATTCAAAAAGTGAGGTATGGTCCCAAAAAAACTGTATCGAAACACCTTAAGCTCTCTATTATTAACATGAGTCCAAAGTGCTTCCAATTTTCTGGCCAGAAAAATTGTACAAAGACAACAAGTCAACATTTTTTAACAGAAATGACAGAGGATCCAAAAAGTTATCTTTTTACCTAGCAAATGTAGTTTAAAAAAGTGCGAGCCTTAGAGGAAACAAATCGTAACATAGGCTTTGATTTGAGTAGTCTCCTATGCAGCCGTTTTAAGTATCGTCAGCTGTTGGACCTCTAGCTTCTAGCGAATCATCTGAAACATGCTGCTCTTCTAGTAATGTGTTGTCAAGTTGAGTAATGAATTGTCAAGTTGAGTTATTGACAATGATATAAAAGAGGTCATCATCTTGACGGACTCTGTTCCTCTCACCCTTTAGTTCTTCATCAAAAACATAGTCATTGCTGTCTGGTGACAGAATACTTGACTGATTGTTGTCATTCACATCTTGAAACACATTGCTGTCAACTGAAAGTATTTGTAGTGCATTCCTCCAATCCCAAACTTCAACAAATTCATAGACATCTGATAAAGAGAAAATCATCCTTAAGAGCTTGTGCCTGAGAGAGTGGGGCAGGCCCGGAAATAGGGGTCAGCCGATTTGCCTCAAATTTAGGTCACAAAGTTGACACTAAAAGTTGTGTAACATGCCAAAGTTTTAGCTTCATTGACCTTATTTGGGCTGAGTTCCAGATATATGCTCTTTGGGCCCCTCCGTGAGACTGATTTTTGTTCTATTTTTAGCAGTTTTTAAATCTTCATTCCCATTGTTGGAAAAAGTTTGAGAGAAATAAATTGTCATTTTCTATTAGCCTGATCCTTAAGCTTTTTGAACAAAAAGAATATTGCTCACGGGAATATGCTTGCTTCCCACGGCATTAGTCTGAAATGCTGTCTCTTTCAGGCCTATAAAGAGAAACCGGAAATGGCCTAACTTTAAGTCGCATTAATTTTTATGCCCAGTGTTGAAACCATAAAATTCTAAGAGTACTGTAAAGTACAACCCTAACTTAATAACTAACAAGAAGAAAATACTAAGGTTTAGGCTTTTTTCACTTTGTAGACATCAACTGAAGATAGCAATGGAGCCACCTCCCGTCAAGCCATTTTTTAAATTAAAAATTTGTGTTTTCACCTTTTTTGGTGACAAAAAAGGAAATGGCAGCCAAAAAGCAGCAAACTGTTTAATCGCATCACATGTTACAAGTATGGCTTAGGAAATGATTAATTTCCGCTCTTTTTCGATAAAATGTAATTGTGAATAAAATCCAACATGGCGGTCATCTTGGTCGTCATTTTGGATAATGACGCAGCTCCCAAGCAGCATCACAACCCCATATCAACCTAATCTTATAAAGCACATTGTGGGCTATCTAAAGGTAAAATCTTTAAACGACATACCCCTCAAGGGGGGGGGAGAAGGCAAATCTACCCAACCTCACCCCCCGCCCCTGTACTGGGGTATAAGTTTGGTTGCGCGTCCAAGGGTAATGTCAATTCTTGTTGGCAGACATACCTTAAAAGAAATACCTTCCGAAACCGTCCAAGATAAAATGATCTGCAACCGCGCTGTTGCCAGGCAGCTACAGCTAGGCCAAGCAAAATATGTTGAAGAGACTGACAACTTCTTTTTCATAAGACAAATTACTACGAAACAGCGCGTATGTCTTAATGTTGAAGGGAGCAGTGAAGAACCTCAGGTACGCAGTAGATTCAATTTCAAGTGCAAGTCTTGGCTATCAGTTGCACGATTGCTTTTTACAGTCCTTTTCTTTCTGTTTTTTTTCCTTTTTCTGTTATTTTTTGTAGATTAAGAACTGATGATAAGCTCGCTTTCTTTTATACATCGAGCCGGAAGTTAACAACAAAGAACCTTGTTTTGGTGAGCTGACCGATAAGATGCTGGCCCACTTCTTCTTAATTATGTTGTATGCTGTGTCTTGCTCTTCCTTGAAAATGTGACATTTGGTATCCAAATGGTGCTGAAGTTCTTCGTATTAGTAGGAAACATCTTAACGCAATCTTCCTCCAAACAAGAGACAGGCCGAACGAATCCAGGGAAGCGGGCAGCCACTGCACCAGGACATCTAGATCGTGAAGGAAAAGGAACAATAACTTTAATTTCAGTGTTTCTTTGGGCTTTCGTAATCACCAAGGAATATGGTAAGCTTTCCACGCGCGGATGCCATTTTCATTCAACTGGAAGTTGTTAAGGAAGCTGAGTCCCGGAAGTATTTTCACAGTTACAGAATTTACAGCTCTTTGAACGGTGGGTTACGATAAATCTGTGTAGAGCGGCAACAAACGTATCCTTCTTTGTTTTTGCTCCAATGATTACCACCTGAAACTCTGAACAAGCTTTCTTTAATACGTGGAGCCGGAGCTTTCCGAGCTTCCCCTGTTCAGTTAGCTGACAGAAGTTACGACCCTGAAACAAGATTGGGTGATCTTCCTGCACCTGGGTTTCTACTATCAGCTGCAAAGCTTGTAAAGGTTTGTCCTGGTTGATTGGCTCTTCGTCCTCACTGTCAAAGCTTTCGGTGCCTCCTTCGACACTCTTTACACGCTGAGACTTTGAAAGAATGGAGAAGAAGCTGGCAATCTGCTTGGAGGTACGCCATTCATATGGCTGGAATAATAAACCACCAGTTGAACTCCGCGCATGTTTCATTTCATGTTCTACTTGCTTTGCATCAGCTTTGTTACCTTTCTGTGCTCCATCATTGAACTTTTTGATTAGGTAGGTCCTGACGTTCTCAGGCATCCTGGTTGACTTTTGGACGGTTTTAAGAGCCCAACCTTCAAATGTGGGTTGGTTTCTTACATCAGATTCACAGGATGTTTTCATTTGCGACAAAGAACCTTGTTTTGGTAAGCTGACACTCGATAATATGCTGGCCCACTTCTTCTTAATTATGTCGTATGCTGTGTCTTGCTCTTCCATGAAAATGTGACATTCGGTATCTAAATGGTGCTGAAGTTCTTCGTAAGTAGAAAACATTTTAACGCAACCTTCCTCCAGACAAGAAAACAGGCCGGGTGAATCCAGGGAAGCGGCAGCTACTGCACCAGGACATCCAGATCGTGAGGAAAAAGGAACAAGAACTTTAATTTCAGTGTTTCCTTGGGCTTTCGTAATCACCGAGGAATATGGATAATATTTCTCCTTTCCAACTTGGTAAGCTTTCCACACGCGGACGCCATTTTCATTCAACTGGAAGTTGTTAAGGAAGCTGATTCCCGGGATTTTGCTTACTTCTGCATTGAGGTTTTCTTTGTTGATTTCAACCACAGCAAAGCGGCATCCTCGCACTCCTCCGTGGGATTCCAGTGCAATTTTCATCTCCCCAGCAGTGGTCACATCATGACCCTCGTTGACCCAATGCCGGATGTGCGTTTTCATGGATGCAATTCTTCTATCACAGACATCCTTTCCTGATTGCGGATCAGAAAAGTCATAACGACTAAACACAACGCCGTGTCTGTCTCCCATGGCTTTGAGACTCCAAATGAGTTCGGTGTTGTGGTAACACCCAGCGTTATCAGAACGCAAATAAACTGTCGCGATGTGCGGGTCTTCCATCTTGATCATACTGATCGTGTGCTCTACAATTGATGCGATACTGAACCAGTCCTGAACACACGAGTCAAAGAGGTGGACAAACGTTTCCACCTCAAGTTTGTCATCTTCTCCTCTCTTAATGGCACATGTCACGTGCCAGCTTCTGCCACGCTTACCAAAGAAGTCATCCATTCTTTCACGAAACTTCATGGCCTGAAACTTCATGGCCCAGTCCATGATTATCAAAGTACTTGCTCTATCAAGATTAACAAGGATGTCTTGTTTGGCCTTCTCTTGCATAATGGTACGAAGAAGATGGGCCTTCCATAAATGAATAGCATTGGTAGCTTGATTACTGTCATACTGCAACCTTGCCCTCTGTTCCTCTGTCAGGGGAACATTCTCTTCGGCTAACTTGCTGTTAATTTCATCACATGTGCACGCAAGCCTGAAGCATTCCTTACAGGAAAGGTCATGTTCATGGCTGCATGACCCGGAGTACTCGGCGTTGTTTGGATCACTGAGCGAAAACATGGTACAGTGATCTTTGCATCTTTCCTCGCTGCTTATGTGGGTCTTGTAGTCGGTCTTGAGATATCTTTTGCCGGCCTTTAAATCCTGTGCAACTGTATTTGCCCAGCTGAAATCAACCCCATTTAGTAGTAATGGAGGCTCACGTGGCAAGATGAGCCTCGTTTTGATGTAAGGATGACGTCATAACCGGAACCGGAAGTCACGTGTTTTTAAGAGGGGAACCCCACTGACCAGTAAGGGAAAAAGGGATCGCAGGCTCATGCAACCGGAAGTCACGTGATTTGGAATGGGAAACCGCTGACGAGTAGGAAAAAGGGATCGTGGGCTCAAGGGGAAGTAAAACCGCTGAGAAAACGTGGGCTCAAAGTCCAAAGTCCAATGTTGGGAACGGGGGTAACCCAGATATGATAGGGGTTGGATATGGCACATCAAGCAAAAGGCATTTGGGAAAGAAAATATTTTAATGTGGCTTGCAGAGGATGAGTGTTCCTTTGAGTTCCTTTTGATGAGTATTCCTTTGAGTTCCTTTTAATAATGAGTATTCCTTTGAGTTCCTTTTGATAATATGAGTATTCCTTTTAATAATGAGTATTCCTTTGAGTTCCTTTTAATAATGAGTATTCCATGATGAGTATTCCTTTGAGTTCTGTCCGATTCTGAGAAAGAAGAAGAAGACGAGACGACAACAACTTCCTCGTTTGAGTTCCTTTTAATAATATGACTATTCCTTTGAGTTCCTTTTAATAATATGAGTATTCCTTTGAGTTCCTTTTAATAATATGAGTATTCCATGATGAGTATTCCTTTTGATATGGGTTGAGTGTTCCTTTTGATATGGGCTGTGTTCCATTTGACAAGATGAGTTGAGATGAGAGTTCCAAAGAACTACGGCTACCTAGGGGTGTGACCGGTATGTCTGGAGGGTGACTTGGGTTTCTTTTCACCAAAAACGTGGGAGCTCTTAGGAAGCCATGTCATTGGTATCCATAAGGGTAGGTCTGGAAAGTGACAGGATCCACGACTCTTTTATCGTACACCAACTGGTAACGTTTGTATTCGGGGAAGGTGTACAGTTGGTAGTGTTGGGGATCGCGCACGATCTGGTATGTTTTGACCACTTGAGTTTGGCGTGGACGTAGAAGGGGATTCTGGATTTCGTCCAGGACATTCTGACGCATGATGTTGTAATTCAATTGGGTTTTGCCTTCGCTGTTAAGGCGGAAACCTCGCACCTTGCACTCGACGTGACCCTTCTGGGTTTGATACCCATAGTTCTTGGGACCCCCTGAGACAAATTCCACAATGAAATCGTCAGGGTCCAATTCACTCGTAAACTCGCCGAGGTAATCGCCCAAGACCGGGATGGATTGATTCTCGTCTGTCCAGTAGATGACGGAGTCCGTGTCGTAGTAGAGGACACGTTCCCCTAGCTGTTCCAGGGCTGCATACAGTCGCAGCCGGGCCCAACAGGTAGTGAAACAAGCCACGAAGATATTGAGGTTAGGTGACACGGGGATGTCTTCGTCTTGGTACTGGTAATGTACCTCCACTAAGTTGTCATTGATAACGGATACGTGACGTACCTCCAAAGTACTGGTATCTAGAAAACGGTGGAAGGCTTGAGGGTCATCAAATGTTTCGACTTGGGTCTTATTCAGACGTTGTCCAAACTTGCCCCACATGGAATTGAGCATCATTTTAGCGAGGGTACGCAAGCCCGGGTTCTTTTTGATGTTGTGGTACTCCAATTGGATGCCTTCATGCTCGTAGTACTCTCGAAGGTATTGCTGACGTTTGGTTTCGTCTTCACCGACCCAGGATGGCCACCCGCTGGCTTCTTGCTTAATTTTCAACCAGGTGTTGACGTAATCGGCGAAGAGGCCTTCACACGTCTCGTCAAAATGCCAGACCTCATAGATGTACAGGATGTCGTACCCCAAGTCCACCGCTTTAGATAATTCGGGGCTACACCATGTTCCAGTCAGGGCTCGCTGTTCGTCGGTGTGCACACATTCTGCACATCTCTGTAAGGGTCGTTTGACCATCTCTTGTTCGACACAGGCAGCACAGAGAGGAAAAAGGAGTTTGGAGTCATGACGGTAAGGCAGGACAGGATGGTAGAGATGACGTGGCGGCAGGACTTTGCATTGGACGAGGCCAAAGTACTTGGTGATGTCGGTGTGTCCCGGATTGAAGATGAAACGAGGATGGCCTTTGGGGTACACACAGGTCTTGTTCACCCAGGGGTACAAGGAGGTCACATCAATGTAATGTATTTGTTGATTGGGTGTCACGCGATGGTACAGTTTCACAGCATTGGTACGACCCCCACAGAAAGCGTCACGGGGGTTGAGAGGTTCTGTGAAGTCAAGGGTCCCCAGGTACGTTCGGATGTCCAAGGAGGTGTCTTTGAGACGGGTCCAATCACATTCCCACATTTCCACGACAGTGAAGCCTTGCTCTTTAAATTGTTGGATCCTTTGCTGGGTGGTCTCGTAGACATCTTGCATGGTTCGATCATAGTGACGTAGATGGCTTTCGTGACGAATGGGGAAACAGCGACGACACCCATGCCAGAAACACCCGTGAAATTCGTAGATGGTGTTGGTACTGGCATCGAAACCATCGACATGGAAGTTAGTGCCAGGGATGCAATACTCGCCGGCATTACGGGCATGTTGAATGGTCTGTTGTTGTTGGGCACACCAGGTTAACCATTCCAGGGCCACGTTGGAGTAGTTGATGCGATTGCGCCATCCTCGGACGGGTTCACTGGCAATACTGTTGGGGATCATGCGATTCATGCGTAAATCGCGGTTACAGGCAGAGGCAATGGTGATGTGGTCGAAGGGGTTGAAGCCCGTTAGCGTTTCAAACAACCGTTTGAATGTCAAGCAACCTTCTTTTAAGAGACGTACATCGGATTGGCAGTAGGCCACCAGTTCTTTGCGGAAGTCAAAGACCTTGTCGCGTTGCTTTTGATGCCAGGTTTCCAAGGCTTGCTTGCCTTCGGGGGACATGGTTTCAGGCATGTAGTAATCAAGGGCCGGGATGGGTCCTACGTAGTTTTGATGGTCTGGATGATTGAACTTGTGGGGGAAGTACCCTTTGCGGAGTTCTGTCAATCCAAAGGTTTTGGGAAACGCGGACAGAGGCATCTGGAAGAAACTCAAAGAGTCGATGAAGCGGATACGATCGTGTTGGACTTGCAAGAGTTTACACCCGTTCCGGAGCTGCTCGACGATCCTGTTGTCGCCATAATATTGATGAATGATAAAGTAGCCATCGTACCCTTGGAAGTTATGGGCCAACACATTAACTTGGCGGGTATCATGGAGTGTCAAGGTATCCAACCATTCCAGGAAATCTCGGACGCAATGGTTGCCAGGGAAACACACGGGTTGGTCGTCGTCTTCGGTTTCGGCCACGACGAGGTTAGCGATGTGTTGTTCTTGGGGTTGCATGGCTTCAATATCAAAGAAGACATGAAGGGGTGGTATGCTGTCCTCCTCCTCGTCTTCCTCCTCCTCGGGTGTGGCATCCACCCCCACCCTACGTTTGGCGCGGGGCCCTCGTTGCCGTTTCCTCTTTCTTTTCTTCTTCTTGTCTTGAGTGGCTATTTGAATAAAACAACGATGAGTTGCACCGTCCACGTACTCATGACAGCAGGGACAATCAATGTAGCCACATTGATGGTTGTCAATGTGGTAAGCAGGAAGTAGGATTAGACATTTAGCACAGCGACGGCGCCGAAAGCAGACGGAGGAGTCTAGGTTGGTCACGGGTTTGCCGGTCTTATCCTTGACGAGATGCATTTGGAAACAGGTGTCTCCAAAAAAGTCCCGATGACATTGTTGACAACGTTGAGTGGCTTTCTGGCCTCGAGGGTACGCCTCCAGGAAATCAGGGCACTCTTTTTGGCAACAGGCCCTGCAATGACGTTTGTTGTTGTTGCATCGATGCTTTCCCTCCTCGTTATAGGGTTTCCAACAATGGGCACAGACGTAACTGGATCCGAAAAAGGCTGGCAACTTGGTAATGACATCAAAATGGCCTTTCTCGTGCAACAGGATCAATTGTTTGTCTTGAAGGGGACCAAAGGTGATGATATGATAAGAACGGTCGGCATCCACCAACAGGATCTGGTAACCGGCCAGGGAAGGAGCGGTACTGAATTGGGTCAAGGCATCATAGCCACAAGGGCCGAAGGGCACGTTGGCCTCGTGATGGAGCAAGAGAGCCATTTCTTTTTGCAGTTTAGTTCCTTGGCGAATGCTGCGGTATTTGGGGTGTTGGTCCACTTTGGCTTTGGCGGTGACGAGGGCTCTGGCACAACAGAGATCATCGTCATTGCGGATCTGGATAATGGAACGTTTCTTGGGTATTAAATTTCGTAGAGGTTGATGTCCGGGTTTCTCCTGGCGTCGGCGGCCGGTTCCTTGAGGGGCATGATGGACTTGAGTAATGGAGACTTGAAAGGAGTCGTCCATTTCAAATTGTTCGTTGCTGTTGAGGGCTTGGGCTAAACGTTGGAATAAAGCCTCGACACGGTCGCCGCCTTGGCGCCATTCTCCTGCACGTAATCCCCAGCCCTGAAAATTATTATGGAGTCTGTTGGAGGCGATGGTAAAGTACAGGCGATCTTGATCGTGGAGGGGAGGTGTGGTGGTGGTCAACACTTGATTCACCGCGCGACGTAACCCCTCTTCTAGAGCGCGAGTTATGCTCTGATTGGGAATGAAATTCCCCCTTTGACGTAACTGGGTCTTGAAATGACGTTCACGCACTCCCAGTCGGTTGCTCAAACGATCGACATAGGGTTGGAGTTCAAACTCGAAGACACCCTCCGTATTGGCACCCAAACCTCCCCCAGTTTGTTGAAGAAGATGGGTTTGAAACGCACGTTGGCGTTCGAAGTCATCCAAGGCCTCTTCACAAATCTCATCACTGTCCGGCATGTCTTCGGTACATAACATAGGTCCCACACAGGAAGTTGTCTCTTCTGGCTCTGAATCGGACATCTCTAGTCCAAGCAAGGACATGACCTCGCGTCTAGCGAGGCCACTGGGCCCCGCTTCGTCTTGGCGAGAGGACATGATCAGATGAACTTACTGGAGATCGGGGCTCTGTTTTTATAGAGAACCAAAAGGTCACGTGGGAGGGGAAGGAGCCAATCACTAAACAGGGTACCCCCTGAGAGGGGGTGCCCTAGGGAGGGGTGGGACGAGGTGGGGGGACCCCCCTCCCCCCTCTCTAGTTAGGGTCCATGGTGCATCACGGGAATGAATGAGAGACTATAAAACAGATCGACCCTCGAGGTGAGTCATCTCAAAATGGACGCTGGTCATGAGAAGCTATTGGAAGCCTTTGAGGAGTTTGAAGTAGATTTGGAAGTCGAAGAGATCTTAGAGAAAGTGAAGAGGGAGTTGGAGGAGGAGGAGGAGGAAACGTTTACGGAGTTTGCTGAACGTTTGAAACAACTGGAACCGGAGAAAGTAGAGGCGCAGAAACGCCGAGCAGAAGAGGCCGTTCGTTTAGAGGAATATTGCTACCCTCACATGACCTGTGACTGGTACATCGAGGGGCTGGATTATTGCTGGACCAACTGGCACCACAAATTTAAGCGGCCAGCCACACCTCCCTCAGCACCGCCACCATCGCCCGATGTCCCGCGAAAGACAGTTCCGCAGTCGTCGTCACAGACCCCCAGTCAGCTACCATCAAAGCGACGACGACGACGACGATGACGATGACTCCACCAACGACACCGAGTATGACCCTCACGACGACGACGACGACGACGACGACTACGAACTGCCCAGCCTTGAGAGAAAACAACTGCAGCAACTGACCGCTCAAGCGAGGTACCGGGCCAGGCATCCCGACCGAGTAGCCGCCACTCAACAACGGTTTCTGGCGAAATGTCAGAGCATGAGGGCCAAATGTAAACGGTATCGGGCCGAACACCCAGAGAAAGTGGCCGCCTACAAAAAACAGTACCGAGAAAACAATCGAGAGTTCATCGCGGTGTCCAGCCAGTGTTACCGGGAAAAACGTCGTAAACAGGTGGCGGCGGGCCGCCGGCGCTACAAGGCAAGGTATCCAGAACGCGTGGCTGAGGCCGATAGGCGTTACCGGGAAAGGAATCGAGCCAAGCTGGCGGAGGCCCAAAGGCGCTACCGGGAAAGGAATCGAGCCAAGCTGGCGGAGGCCCAAAGGCGCTACCGAGAAAAGAATCCGAAACAGCGCCTGGGGTATGACCAACAATATCGGGAGACCCATCGAGCCCAGCTGGCGGAAGCCCAAAGGCGCTACCGGGAAAAGAATCCGGAACAGCGCCGGGGGTATGACCAACAATATCGGGAGACCCATCGAGAGGTGTTGAGGGAGAAAGAGAGGTGTCGTCGTCGAGCCCAGCTGGTGGAGAAAAAGCGAACTCAAGAGAAAATGGAGGCTTTAGGACCTTTGACATTAACCATCCCCCTGACGGATTATTTGAAATCCATTCCTGTGACGCAGGAATCTGTGGATACAAACGGACCGCCCACGGACTCTCATACTCTGTTTGATTTGGATTCCCCTGATTGGGAGAACGTTTCGTATTTGCAGGAGTTATTGAAAGACATGTCACCCTATGATTGGCAGCAGGTCATGAACGATGTCGAGGATTTTGATGTGGAGGCATTGTTGCCCCCTGAAGACCTCATTCATGACATGTCATCCGACGAGGGCGTGGATTTATTGTTTGATTTAATGTCTTAACCCCTCGTGTCCGTATTTTGGCAGAACATCCGTGTCAGTATTTGTGAGAGAACAAATGAACTTGACAACTCATCAATCAATCAAAATGACACAAGTGACATTGTTTTTATTTTATCTGGATTGTCTACATCACAATGGGTTTTGTCTCGCCAATGCTGCTTGAGACTCAACACGAACTACAGAAGACTACCGAACTGCAGAATAACAATGTGACATTTTCATTTTTTGACTCAACATGTTAATTAAATGTTTACAATTTTAAACGTTTCTTGGCTTGCATGATTTTCTTGACCACCCGTTCCGTCTTGTTTTTCTTGCCGGGTAATCGATCAATGGCTTGGATCATCTTGGTATCGGCTTTCCATTTATCTTGCAAATTCTTAGCACGACTGTAATCAATGTCGTGTTGCTTAGCAATTTGGTCCAAGCGATTGATCCCGGGATCCCCCCGTTTCAGACGTTTAGCCAAATGGGTGCCAGGGCCCATGTACTGATAACCGGGCCAATGAAATTCCTTCCCCGTTTTCGCAATCCATTTTTGGACATCCAAGGCCCCTCCTCGTTGGCGGCGTTTCCGTTTGATACCCCTTCTCCTCTTGGTGGGCATGTTTATTCACTGTCGTACTGCAAACGTCTCCGTCGGGGTTGTTTGGTTTTGGTCCAATCTTCCCAACCGGGTAAGGGTTTCAATCGTTGCACTTCCCGGGAGACTCCTTTGCCTTTGCCTTTGCCTTTGCCTTTGCCTTTGCCTTTCGCGGCACCACTTTCGGTTAAATGCTTTTCCCAGGCCTTGCGTCGTTCTCGCACGGCTTCTAAACGCGATCGGATATCCCCTCGACTGGTGGAAGGTCTCTCTTCTGCTCGACTGGTAGAAGGTCTCGGTTCTCTCGCGCCTTCCCTGGTAGCAGGGGTAATGGTGGGTTTGGGAGCCGACGGACCTCCTTTTATCATGCGCTTCAACCATTGTTCGACGGGTCCCGTCACCAAATCCCCGGCTTCTTCTTCTTCTTCGCCTGGTGGACCACCCGGGGCACCTGGGGCACCAACCCCTACCCCGCCAGGAAATTGGCGAATGCGTTTGGTTAACTTGATTAATTCTTGACTCAACGGTTTGGTTTGAGCATTAACCAAGGCTGGGGGTAATTGAGGGTTGGCTAATAACACATGTTTTTTGGCGGCGAGCGTGGCGGCTTTGTTCAACAAGGCATTTTCGGTGAGTTCTCCTTTGTAATATTGAACGAGTTGTTCCAAGTCCTTTTGGGGAATCATGTACACTTCGTCCATGTTCGTTGACTACACTCGGGGCAAAGTTCCCCGTCTTCCTGGTCACGGCAACTCTTACAAAGACGGGCCCTCAAGATGTGTTGGTACTCTCGATACAACAGGTGATATTTATGCTTCCAATAATGACACTCGTCTTTCCACTTGTCGGTGGCCCGATTGGCCTCTTGTAATAGAGTCATCCACGTAGGGAGGGTTAACGAACACATTGACATAACACCTCGTGAAGTCCTTGAAACAATCCGCTTCCTTTTTGTTGGACTAACCACTGACGACGTTTTTTGACGGAATGTTGACGACGTCCCAAATCACGTAGTACCTTTTTATAGGGTTGAAGTTTAGCCAGCATGGGTGGGGTGACAGGAATCTTGTTTTTTAAAAAGTTCAACACCAGTTCACTCACAGCATTGATTTGATCGGCATTGGCATGTTGTAACAACTCTTGACGTTTGGAACCATTGGCTTCTTGTAACATGGACCGTAAAAACGGTAATTGACGTCGAAGACGTTGCATCCTTTATCGATGACGACGACGATACCGTTGATTGGCTTTTTGAATCGTGCGTTTTATACGTTTATCCGTTTCCAAGGCCGCGGCTTTCCCCAATCCTACCATAGCGGGCACCAATAGATTTAAAAAACCGCCTCGTTGACGACGGCGTCGTCTTCTCCTCCTCACCATGGTCGACCCGTCAATAGACGTTGAAGGGCTTTGTCTTGTTTGATGGCATCTCGCGTCTCTTTATAGCCTTGACGGGTATTGCGTTTAAAATCTTGCCACCAACCCCCACCTCGTTGTCGTCGGTAATGTTGTACATTATCGGTAATGCCTTTCAAGGCTTGACCCCCTAATTTGCCTAAAGCCAGTCCAAACCCAGGCGCTGGCCCTGATAGAAACATACTCATACCATGGGCAATTTTATCCACCAAACGGGGTTTGCGACGCATTAAAGCCCCTCCTCTTTGTTTCCTTTTTCTGCGTCGTCGTCGTCGTTGGACGGCCATGGTTCTAAGAGTGTGGGACTAGGAGGGAGCGGCTTTTTATGGATCCAATACTCTTTGGGTCTCAAGGGACGAGGACATCCATCTACATAGCATAGGCCTTCCAAGGGTTGGTACACAAAATGACCATGGTAATCTTGGAGACATCGTTTAGGTAACGGAGGGGTGAAATCCACAATGGTATCATCCAAGGTTTGCATCTTGATTAAAAATCGTTCCAGATCCTCCAAGGGAATACCCCGCACATGGGTTTTCAATTCGGTCAAGGCTTTGGCATAGGTGGTAAACGCAAACCGACTCATGGTCACTTTAAATCGGTATTGTTTAAAATCATTCCATCCTTTGACCACGGTGCCCACGGCCGCCAAACAGGCTACCAACGTACTGTTTTCCAAAAGGGGGCCCGCAATCATACCAGCGGCCATCAGGAGTAAGGCCAGGCCATTGAACAAGGCATTGATACATCTGTAATGATTCAACATTTTTCGATAACACCACCATTGTTGATGATAAAAGGCATACAAGGAATCCATGCGTTGTAATAATTCTGGGGGGAAGGGAAGACCATGTTGTTTCGATCCATTCAATAACGAGACGACGGTTTTCATCTTGACGGCGAAACACGGGACGACGAGGTTTGTACGCTCGGTGCTCCTCCTTGTTTATAACTGGTCACAATGCTATTGGTCATGGTGACATTAGCAATTTCACGTCCTTGGGCCAACTGTTCTTGATCTTGTAACAGCATGCGTAAACGTCGTTGTAAATCCGCTTGACGCAAGGTACGAGGCTGTCGGCCAGAACTCCCAGATGTCCAAGATCCTCGAGGGGTAGCTGGATTGGAGGCAGGTGTCAAAGGGGAAGTGGGGGTATTTCGTCGTCGTCCTCGTATTCGAAACGGTCGTCGTCCACGACGACCACCACCACCACCACCACCACCACCACCTCCACCACCACCAGCACCACCAGCACCACCAGCACCTCCACCACCACCACCACCACCACCTCCACCACCAGCACCACCAGCACCACCAGCACCACGTCCACCACCACCACCACCACCACCACCACCACCACCACCACGACCGCTTCCACGACCGCGTCCACCACCACGTCCACTACGTCCACCACCACGTCCATTACCATTACCCCCAGCACCCGCTGCTGTTCGAGCACCCGCTGCCAAGGGTACGCTTGGAGGAGTCGCAGGGGTTCGAGCACCAGAAGACAACGGGGTGGTCTGGGGGCTTTCGAATGGTTGATTTCCTGGACTTCCTACCCCTGCTGGGGAAGAGGCCTGTGCAGTGGGTGCACCATCCAAATCGGGCCAGGTCGCGAGGACGTCCGCAGGGGGGATGGATTCCATAAACTCCCAGAGGGGATCAGCGGGCATTTCCTCCATGGCGGCGTCGATAAGGCCTTGGTCTCCCGTCAAATACAAATCTTGCCAGGCCCTTGTGGACATGACATTGCCGCTGGCCGCCCCCACCCCCGCCGGGGACACGGTATCGTACGATTGCGGAGGTTGACGGTCATCGTCATCATCGGCCATGGTTTCCTTTTCTCTTTTTACCTGTTCCAAGGGGCTCCCTTTATAGTCGTTTTTGATAGGTGCGAGTCCATCCTTCGTCTTTTAACAAGTGACTCAACACCCGTTGTTGATCGGACGAGGCCGGATGTAAATCCAAGACCAAATAGCCATACGGTCGTGTAGTGGCTTGATGAAACGTCTCCAACGTGTCTTTCCACGTGGTCGGAAACGATTGAAGCATGACGTTGCGTACCCCTAATTGATCTCGAGGGTTCTTGAACGCCACGATGTAATGGGCATTGCGGGATATACTTTTCGCATAGCGACCCACGGGAAACATGTCTTGGCACAAGTAGAGCACCGTCACCCCTTGATGATGTGAATGTTTGGTGAATAAATCCAACACGCGTTTATCGTGACTGCCTTCGTCCATTAAATCATCCAAAACCAGGACCCCATGTCCTTCAGGAAACCATTGCACTAACGCCTCATGATCGGGAATCCCTTCGTGAAACACCACCCCTTGATCTTGCATGCCTTGAAATCGATCTTGCCAGGCCCCATAACAATAATGCATTTGGGTCGGTGGACTTTCAAACAACTCGGGGTTGTCTACCAAGAGTTTTTCCGTAAACGCGGTTTTACCACATCCCGAAGGACCCACCACCAAGATAGAGGAGGGAGTATGAAAACGAAACGGTTTCCCCGTTTGCATGATGATGACGAACTACCCTTAGAAAAAAAAAGGCACCTTTTTATTGGAGTCGGTGGGACTCGAACCCACGTACGACCCAATCCTTATCTGAATCAAAGGTCTAAGGCTCTAACCAACTGAGCTACGACTCCGACACCACTTTTTTCCAACAAATTTTATTTAAGCATTACATTGATGATACGGATGACAACAAAGTTGATACCATCTGGCTTCTTGGCCTACAATCAATTGTTGAAGGCGTTGACCCGCTTGATGGTCATTACTAACATAATCATGATCCGAAAACTCATTTAAAAACTCTTGCAAGGTCCGTCCACGGGCTTTGGCTTTCAAGTACAACAAGGCGTAATCACCACAACTCTTGCTTGAAATGGCTTGGAGGGACTTGCCATTGGTCACTACATACTTCCAATGTTGAACGATCCAATCTCGTAACGGGGTAGCTTGCACGTACGTGTCCATGGGCAAAGCATAACTGTCCAGGACTTCACACACCTTTCCATCCGTCCACACCGCTAACCAATGTTGTCCCGGTTGATCGTGTGGGTCGGTATTCACAATGTACCCTTGGGGTTGGGTCTTGACAGGACTCTTGGGTAAACGATCACAGGCCACGGTTCCGTAAAAGACCGGGTTCAATTGGGGGTCGTCTCGGGCTAAATAATCCAACTGTACATTATTCAAGGCCACATGTTCCATTTCTTCAGTGTTGGTAAATGTTATACAACACGGCTCCGTTCCTGTCAATCTCCAGCAAATTCTCAAATTCTCCATACACGAGTACGGTTATATTGACACCGGGGGCGGCTCCAAATTCCAAGACCAATTGTAAATCACCTGTTTGCTTGGGGTTGAGGTTTTGACTGTCAGCACATCCATTGGCCACATTGTCAAACATGTACAAGGTACAATTTTTAGCTTGGCCCCAATCCAGCAGTTCTACCATATTGCCTTTCTTTTTACACCAGGCACCACTGGCTTGCAGAAAACGGAAGTAGCCTAGATTATCTCGGGTGCCATTGTTGTGCACTAACTGGAGGGTTTCATAAGGGTATTCTTCTCCTCTGACAATCTGTTTAATGGACGTCAGCCCAAATTTCTGGAAACAGAACGGATCTCGGGTCACATCTCCATTGAAGGCACGGCTGTCCAGTAACCCCACAATCAATCGGTCAGGTATTCTGTTTTGAAACAGGTTGGGGATATCAAAGCGGACCAGGTTGTTTTGCATGCTGAAGGTCCGGATTTCACTGCGGACGGTCGGGTAAGCAGCCACTTGGCCTTCATTGTGTCTTTTTTCAGATAAACTCCTGTAGATGGCGTCATTCAAACGCAGTTGACAGAGATGAAACCGTAGTTTCACATCCCCTTCCATCAATCGGCCAGCTTCACCCACTCCATTCAAAAACAGGCTGGGACCATTGAAATGAAATTTCATCTTGATTTCGATGCCTGGCACCAACAGTTTGCCAGTGTGAAAGACTTCCAAGTGGGGGGTAAACACTAGACTGTGGGTGACACCTCCAGCATACTTGGCGAGTTCGACTTTCATGGCGGCCAAGGCTGCTTTGTGATGGGCGGGGAGTCTCTGGTAGTCAACATGTCCGGCATTAGCATTCGCTTGGGTGTTGGTATTGTTGGCGGTCCATTGGGGTGGGAAATCCACTTGATTGAACCATCCTTGGGGCCCTAACACGGTCTTGCCATCTTCTCGGTCATAATTCAGCAAGGTTTCTAGGTAAGCTTTGTAATGATACGTGTCGGATTGTGGACTGATCAACGTGCCATTCAACTGCAAGTCAATTTGTTTGATGATGGAATGGGCCAAATTGTTAACGGGGAACAATATCTCTGCGGCGTCCAAGTTCCCGGCATCCTCCTTTTTCAAACTCAATTCCATGGTAAAGTAACTGCGTCCCAAATCCACAAAATCGTCCAACCCCGGAATGATGAATTCCATAGGATTGATACCCGTGGTGGTGGGTTGGATGGTGACCATGCGATAGGCATTGATGCTAATGTCGGTCGGTGGCACCTTGAAAATCCGTAACGCTGAGTTGACGGTCCCTTCGGAACGCGGATGCGCTGGGGCAGCCCCTTCAGAGTAGGTAGGGGCTGTCACGCTTGACATCACATTCGGCATGGTTAACGTCGTCGTCGTCGAGTACTGGTACCCCGTCGTCATCGTGAGGGGTTTTTATAGCGTCGTCGTCGGGCTAAACGTTGTCTCAAATCAAACCCGGGGACTCTCATCACCTCGGGACTTAACCATCCACCACGTTGTCGTCGCATGAGTTTCCAAAACGGATACAGTCCACCCCATTGAGACAACCCTCGATTACTACGAATCCGTCGAGGTCGTGAATGCACGGGTTCCATGTTCACACTCCCAAAATATCACGTGCACGTTTGGTTTGTTTGGGAAATAAGGCAGTGGCTACACGCACGGCGTCTTTCACGTTCTTATGACTCAACGCTTTCTTGGCTTGTTTGGTGATTTCCTTTTTAAGGACGTCTTCGGCTTTGCGTTTGATACCTCGTGTCAAACCCGTTTCCAAGCCTCTCTTGATATTACTAGGCAATTTTAAAGGATTTCGCGTCCTTATAAGACCTTGCAACCCCCCACGCATCAGATCCGTCATCACTCCTTTGCCTTGTTGATCATACCACTCGTCGGTTCGAAATCGTGTCAAACTTCCCCCACGCATGGTGTCTTCTTCACCAGGGATAAACGTTTTGTTTAGGCTTTATGGGACTCCCCTTTTTATACCGTCATCATCGTCGTCGTCGTTTTTTCCGAAAAGCGGCTTCCAACCCTTTTTTAGCCCCGTAACTCGCGGCACCACTTGCGGCACCCAACGCCACAGCTTTTCCCCCAGCGATCAAGGCTGGAATGAGGGCGGCCAGGGGCAAGAGACCCCCTCGTTGCCTTCTTCTTCGATGCACTCTTGTCTTGGGCATCTTTGTTTGTTTTCACAACTCTTGTTTTCTTTTTATACTCACATGACGTTGCACGTAAACGATTCCCCCGCCCACCGTTTGCGTTTCCCACTTCGCATTTCTTCCATACGTTTCTTCGTTGATCTTAGGTAATTCTTTTTGGCTAACTTTTCTACCCCTTTGGTGATGGACCAAGCGGCCTTAGGAATCCCGGCAATCACCGCGTTGACCCCTTCCCCCGCTTGTGGACGCTGTGGTCGGCGTCGTCGTCGTCGTCGTCGTCGTTTCGGAGGCATGATTGATTTGGGTTCCCTTCTCGTCTCTCTTTTTTATGTCTTTTTGAAGTGTAACGTGACAATGGTATGACCTTCACCAAACTTGACCAAGTCTCCTCCGGCACCAATCGTTTCAGCCACTTGAACGTGAATCATTTCCACCACCTCGTTACGAAGAGACATGTAATGAATGTGCAACGGTTCAAAATACAGGGTGCCACGTGCTTCTCGCTTGTACTGGATTTCACGTAACAAATCAGTCACGCGATTGCCCACCATCATACTGCCTGCCACGTCAGAGTACACGTGCAACGATCGTGTGGGTTCCCCCACCACGGCACGAAACGCTACATTCAAGTTGGTGAAACGCCACCCACAACTCATACTCAATTCCATATAGTCTTCCACTCGACTGGTGGTCCAAAACACCGGGTTCCCCTCCTTATCGGTGATATCCTTCCAATCGCTGTTGTTGGTGATGTCGGGGACTTGATCCCCCATGAAGTCTTGCTGTAAGTTCGGCCCCAAAATCCATCCGCTGGTGATTTTACGTAACCATCCCATCTTGGCAGCTAACTTGGTATGAACGGCAAAGGAGGGCGTGCGAACGGAACCATCATGAGAGACGTTCGTGTTGTCAATCAGCAGATCCTCCCCTTCCCAACGAAACTTGACGTACGTGTGTTTGCCTTTATCGTCCAAAAAGGTACCCCCTTGGATAACCGATTCCCGTCGTTTCTGTTCCACATGAGTAATGGCGGCTTTCATAAAACTCACCCCGTCCACCACCCAATCCCAGTCTTTAATATCATCAATTTTGGTCACGGCCGCTCCATATTTGTTATAGGTACCTCCGCTTTTACTGGGTGCTTTCAGGTGCCATTTGATACCTAAGACGTGTTGTCCTTTCATCACCAACTGATACAAATTGACGCGCGCATCCGGTAAGGAAATGGCACTCAACCCCACTTGCCATCCACCCCCTGTGAGCTGTAACGGTTGAGGTAAACGAATCTTGAAGGAATTGGCTTGGTTATTGGGAAATTCACGTCGGTTGGCATGACTCGGTAACGTCACGTAGAACGACATGTTGTCTTTGTTCTTCACACCACCACTTCCCTTTTAAAGTGAAGGGTCAGGAGGGCATGGCCTTCACCAAATTTCACCAGATCCCCATTGGTTTCGGCCATCTGGGTTTCGACGATTTCCACCACTTCGTTGCGTACTGGGATATATTGAATATGTCGAGGTTCAAAGTGGGTGGTGTTTTGAGGCTGGTACTTGATTTCTCGTAAGAGATCGGTGATGCGGCCCCCTACCATACTGCTGGTACCTACATCACAATACACGTGCAAAGGACGCACCGAGGGAAATTCCAACGAGGGACGAAAGATCTGGTTCACATTCACAAACCGCCAATTACACGTCATACTCAATTTCAGATAATCCCCCTCCACTTTCCAAAAGATGGGGTTGTTGCTGCTATCGCGGATATCCGTCGGGGTGGGAATGGAGTCCGAATGAAATTCTTGCAGGAGATTCGGACCCAATCGATACACGCCCGTCGACACTTGTTCAATCCATCCCATTCTCAGAGCCAAGGATCTGCCCCATGACACGTGTGCTACTTGTCGTGTGTAATCCACATTGACGGTATTCAACACCAAATCCCCTGCGGAGGTCCATTCAAAGGTCGGGTACAATTTGACGCCATTGTCCTCGGCCCATTTGTTTTTGGGTTCGGTTTGTTTGGCACGGGCTTGCACGTAACGGTACACCAGTTGATGAAAAAAGTGCGATCCCGTCGACGAGGCCAATTCCTTTCTCATATCTCGCCCGTAGACAGTGAGTTCGCGACGTTGATGCCACCATCGATCGTTGCCTTGATCGTCTTGGGCATACACCCGTTCGTGCCATCGTACGTACAACAGAGGATGGGAATCACCCACGCCTCCTTCTTCCGCTACCACCGGAATGGTGGGTAAGGATAAACTCACCATACCCACCATCCATCCTCGTCCCACAAATCGGATGGGTTTAGGCAATCGGTTTCTGAAATGATGACTCTTGTTCCCAGGAAACTCTTTGGTACTCGCATGACTCATCAACGTCACGTAAAACGAAGAATTGGGCACCAATGTCATTGTTTTTTTAGCGGCGTCGTCGTCGTTTGCGGGGTCGAAGGGATGTCACGTCTCCACGAGCAATCCAACTATTGTACTTGTCGGGCCACCCTTTCCACTTGACCAACCAACGACCTTTTTGTCGCTTAAGTACCTTCTCGATCCGAAACACCTCGGACACATGGACTTTTTGTAAATCCTCTTCATAAAACGTACCTTTGACGGGGGTCTCATCCCATTCGCGAATCTTATACGTGGGGACAGGGCCCGGCACCACACGATGCACCACAAACACTTCTTCGGTCCAACCGGGTAAATACCCTTTTTCAAAGGTACGATGAATCGTATTGAGACGGACATGATCCCCCACCTTCAATTGGGGTTTTTTGTAGCCTTTCAATCGTTTGGCATACAATCGTTTCCACACGGCTTCTTCGTTGTCCCACGTCACGTTTTCGGGGGGCATACCAATACTTCGATGCCGGGTGGCATTATACCCCTGCACCAACTCGGGTAAGACATCGTCAAATTTCAACGTGTTGGCCGCGGTCAAATAACGGTATAACCGTTCTTTCAAGGTGCGGTTAAATCGTTCCACCACACTGGCTTTGGCATCCCCTTCGGTCGAAAAATGATGGATGTCTTGCTCGTCCACCCATCGTTGAAAGGTCCGATTATAAAATTCTTTCCCTCGATCCGTTTGCAATCGATTCGGGTGACATCCTCCTTGTCTCACAATCTTCTCAAAGGCTTTCACGAGGGCCACCCCGGTTTTGGTTTTCAACGGTTCGACCCACGCGTACTTCGACAACACATCCACGACGGTCAACAAGTAGCGTATACCCCGATTATGTTTGGCCAAACGTTGCACTTCCACTAAATCCGCGGCCCATTGATCATCCAAGCCCCCTACGATCACGGGTAAGGTAGCAAAACGACGACGTCGAGGTTTATGCAAGGTGTAACCCACATCCTGTTCCAACACCTGTTGGGCTTTTTTCAAAGGGAGACCCTGGGCTTTAGCAAATCGTTGCACCCCACCTAAACTCCCCGGGGTACGAGGATCATGGTAACGCTTCAACCATTGTTGCGAGACATTGGCCTTCTTCTTCTTCGTTGACGAAACCTTGGTTTTCTTCTTCAACCATGAGGACGACTAACTCCAGCGTTGGGTTCTCTTTCGAGGGGCCATACGTTCTGGCATTCATCCCATAAGGTTGATATGGTAGGGACCGTGTGGGGATGCGCCTTTTGAATGATTCGATACCATCGCCATGCCTCTGGGTGAGCTTTTAACCATAAGACAAACACCACCCATCGATATAGGTTGCGGTCCACATGGATTTCTTCAAACAGGTGAAGAGGATGCGTGTCCTCGGGACAAGGGGGTATGGGGATTTGGGTGCCGGGTTGATGATCATATAAGACTTGACAAAGGGTTTGATGACATTGCCATTGCCCCAGGGACAAGATAGACTCCCACGCATCACACACAGACTCCATGGTGACATTGATAAAAAATTTTATTCGTTCTCTCATTTTAAAAGAGACCTAGACGGCCGTAACTGACGGTCTCTAGACCTTTCTGCCAGTTCTCCACACTGTCACTGTACTTGGGGGGTGGTGGTGCCGGGGCTACCATCATTTCTTGACGGTTCTTGAGCTCTTGAATTTCTCGTAACAATTGTTTCTCATAGTCTGTCAGGGGCCGATCCACGTCCTCTTTCCTTCTGACTGGAGGGCCAGGGATGTCATAGCCCCTCTTGGGATATCCTTGAGCATCACGGGTGGGTGCTTCAGCTTGTTGGTCGGCTTTTTTGGGAGGGTTGTCATGAAACCACGTCCAGTACTTGGGACCCAAGGGTTGATCGGCCCATCGGAAGAAGCCACACGTTTTCTTGGAACAAGTCAGAAACAACCGATCGGGGTTCTGGGTCGAATGACTCTGTTGAAGCGTAGCGGGTTCACGGCAAAAGCATTGTAAACCACCCCACATGTCCAACACTTCTACATGAGGTTGACTATACACGGCTTTCATATACTCCAGAACTTTATCTTGACCACAAAACAGCAAACACGGTTGCATGGGACATTTCACATACTTCCATCCCTTTTGAGATTCTCGGGCCTCCAAACGCACCTCATGGTAAGGACATACCATAGTGTCCACTGAACTGGGAGGATCATACACGGTCGTCAAGGTGAATTGAGGTGATGGGGGTGATTGCTCCACCATGTCATTCAATTCTTTCATCATATCTTCCACAGCAGCTCGGGTGTCTTCCACCACGTCGCACACCACTGGATCACAGTCCACGGGCGTCATATGTTGAATGCTCTTCTTCTTCTTCTTCCCCTCTGGGGGATGGGTTGATTTTCTCTTCCGATCGACAGACATCGTACTCAAAGGTTGATGTCACCCCTACCGACCATGCCTTTTTATACCTTACACCCTTGACTGTCATTGGTCAGCTTATCCTACCCATATAAGGACTTGTTATCTTCCCATTGGTCAACTTGTTCAATCCAAATAAGGTCCTCTTGTCTTCCCATTGGTCCATTGTCCCTATTTAAGGAGCTCCCTGGGTCCTCCGACTCGTCATTCCAAGTAGATGGACTACTACCAAGATCTCAACCGAGACGACTTTGCTTCCACCGAAGACTATTTGGCTGAACGGGTCAAACGAGGTCTAGCAGCGGGATTCACGTTCAAACAGTGCCGACAGCACCACGTCATTGATTTCGGTTTGGCCTTAGAGTTGACTCCCACGGAGATTCTAGCTATTGTAGGCCCAGACACCGGCTACGTATTTAAATGCCCCCCAACATCGACATGATTGGAGAACACGATGTGGATGCCTTGGAACTCCAAATTGGCCATGGTCATGTGGTCTACACAGGGGGAGCCAAAGGTACGGATGCCCTCGTGGAACAACATGCCAAACAATTTGGGATGCAACTAGAAGTCCTGGTCCCCCCGAACCATCCTCGAGCCACTTTCATCACCCCTTCTACCGTGGAAGTCCTGATGCTGGCCAACCCCCATCTTCACCAGGCAGCGGAGAAACTAGGCAAACAGATGCCCAGTCATTTTTACACCCTGCAATTGCTGCAACGCAATTATCAATTGGCCAAAAAAGCCCATACCATCTATGCCTTTGGCATCTTGGAACCGGATCATAAACGCGTGAAAGGAGGCACTGGTTGGACTGTGCAATTGGCTATGGATCAAGGCAAACCCGTCTACCTGTTTGATATACCCAGTCAATCATGGTACCGCTCGGACCATTACTACCAAGTCAATGAGAATGCCGCCACCCTGGTCACTGGCAGTCAATTTGTCCCTTGGGGACCTAAAAAGCCCACCCTTCATCAAAGCAGTGCTATCGTGGGATCCCGGGATGTGGACGAGAAAACCCGAGCAGAAATTCAAGCCTTGTTCAACCGCACCTTCTGTCTACCCGAGAACATTGATCAATTACGTATGGAACTGGAAGACTTTCATTTGTAATTTCTTAGTTTTTACTTTTGGAATTGTACATAGCTTTCTTTTTTAATTTTTTTTACTTTTTATTTTTTCAAATTGTAGATAGCTTTTTTCAATTTGTACATAGGAGCGCCCCACCCCGCGTGGCAAAGAATACAGACAACCATTTGTAACATCAACTCTTTTTTAATTAAAATAAAAAACTGACATCACTGAGTTTGCACGTGGATCATAAATAAATGTCTCTTGACGCACAGTAGCCTTGACTCACAATAATCTCAACAGGAATAAAAAAAATGTTCAAGGAAATAAAATACGTCGCACTTGGTTGAGTCTCACTTCCCTCTGCCTCCTCTCCCACTCCTCCCGCCGCCGCTCCTCCCGCTCCCGCTCCATGTCTCCAAAATAAACGCGAATTCGTTGCCATGCGGGGGCCCTATGTATCCTAGACAAATAAAGTTCCAGTTCATTATCCACTTCATGGAACTGTTCCAATGTCATCGGCCAGCGACGTTCAAAATTCGACCGAATGCGGTGCTGGTCCACCCATGGTATGATCTTGTTCACCAGGGCTCCCAGCAACGCTTCTGTGATCTCGGGATGTGGTCTGCCCTCCCGCTCGCCATTCTCAGTCCACACCAAACAGTTTAAAAATAATTGGAAAAACGCGACCACGCGCTGTCTGGTCAAGGGGCGCCAGGTTTCCTGTCGTCTCTCCCGCATACGCCTTGTCTGCCGATCCACTCCCGTCCTCTCTGCCCCCGCTCTCCTCCTCAAGTAGTCTCGTCCACCCACATTCACAGCACTGGCTAAAGAGCCCAAGGGCGTTCTTGTTTCTGACATTTTTTCAAACCAACTGACATAAGTCGTAAAGACTGAACTCAAAGCTAGGAGTGACGCCCTGTGGCCTCCCTTGACTTATATACCCTGATTCGCGCAATGCACTATGGTCTATCTAAGGAGGGGGGAGGGGGGTCCCCCCACCTCTTCCCCTCTCAAAGCATGATGGGTCTTTTCTCTCATTGGCCTATTCCCTCCCACGTGACCCTTTTGGTTCTCTATAAAAAACCCCCTGTCCCATTTCATCTTTCACACTCAATGGATGATCCAGTCCTCAGTCCAGAAGCCCAACAAGTGATTGATCGTCTACGAGCCTTATTATCTCGACTCGAAAAAGACTTGGAACAGATCCGTTTCAAAGCTTCTTATTTTGAACTGCTCCGACTTCATAGTCAAAAACAACTCAGTCGGAACGAATTGGCTTTATTAACTTTGAAAAACTTCTACCGGTGGTGAATGGGCGACAAAGCCGACAAGATCACTCCTGGCAAGGTCAGTCCTCAAGCCCTGCAAATCATTGAACGTTTGGGAGAGATCCGAAAACAAATCAATCACCTGGTTCAACCTTTACGTTACAAGATCACTTTTCAAGAACTGTGCCGACTCCGAAAAGAAGGGATCATCACCACCGTCGAGTTTCAACTCTTGACCAATCCACTCTTTGATCCTTTCACCGATCCTTTCGCCTGATGGCTCGAACCAACCCCTGTGTGATTTGTTTGATACCTCTCGCCAATTATACCACGTTGAGGTGCTGTGGTCTTCCTTGTCATGTCGCCTGTGCCAACCAACAGAACCATCAGCCCCGCCTATGCCCTACCTGCCACGTTCCTCTTGTCGTCCAGGAAGTTCTCCATGAAGACTGGAAAGAAGACCCGGAGTTTGTGCAGCATGTCAAGGACGATTGGAAAAACAATCCTATCTGGTATGGCATTTGCTATGAGGAAGGCCATGCCCTCCAGGGATTCTGGGGAGAACTCCGAGATCCCTATGAGCCTCACCGCAAAACCCTCTACTTTCTGGGTCACACCAAAAGCCTAGCCATTGGACGCATGAAAACCTGTATCAGCTTCTCGTAAATGTTTGAATTTTTTTTTTTTTTCCTACTTGTTGTCAATACCAAGGATCAATAAAAGATGTTGCATGACACTTAGTTGTTGTTGTTGGGATATTTATTCTCAAAAGGAACTCAAAGGAATACTCATCAAAAGGAACTCAAAGGAACACTCATCCTCTGCAAGCCACATTAAAATATTTTCTTTCCCAAATGCCTTTTGCTTGATGTGCCATATCCAACCCCTATCATATCTGGGTTACCCCCGTTCCCAACATTGGACTTTGGACTTTGAGCCCACGTTTTCTCAGCGGTTTTACTTCCCCTTGAGCCCACGATCCCTTTTTCCTACTCGTCAGCGGTTTCCCATTCCAAATCACGTGACTTCCGGTTGCATGAGCCTGCGATCCCTTTTTCCCTTACTGGTCAGCGGGGTTCCCCGCTTAAAAACACGTGACTTCCGGTTCCGGTTATGACGTCATCCTTACATCAAAACGAGGCTCATCTTGCCACGTGAGCCTCCATTACTACTCCATTTTCTTGCAGTAAGTTCACAACAGATTTCAATTTGTCAAATGCTTTAGCTCCTTCTGTTGCAATGTAGTCAAGTCCCTGTAAAGAGACCTGTTTTGATGCAGAGCATGCCTCCAACAGGCGGAAGAGGGTTCGTTCACTGTACAGCTCAAATTCAACGCTTTCACAGTAACTCTGGTATTGCCTGACGATACGAGATGGAATCAAAGTTCGTATTGCCGCTGGTACGAGGAGTGTCTCTCCGCTATCCAGCTTCAATGATTTTGTACCATACGACACGTCATGTAAAAGGGCGGACGAGGAAATGAATTCTAAAAAGTGATCAGTTTTTGTTGTGTCAAGTCGCATTCTGCGGATTTCTGGAGGATTGTGGGGTTTTCCTGGTCCTCTTAAGTCGGCATGTTTGCGGGCTTCATCAATCTGCCGCTTTGAAGTACCTGGGATCATTTCCTGCAACTGGCTTTTGCTAAAGGCATTGACAAACAACGACAGTATCTGCAAGCGAGTATGTCTATTATCAGCTAACTTGTAAGCCTCCACTAGCCTTTTTGTGACATCATCCCGCTTTGATTGGACAAACGGCATTGATTGCACGGTGGAAAACCACAAATCGGCTTCATTTCCTGGTGCAAGACACTTCAAAGTTACTTCGATAACCTCTCTAGCCTTACGCACATAATAACCCTGCTGACGCTCTCCTAGCTCAGACCACAGTGATCTCGAAGTACTCTGACTTGGACTTATCCTGCCATCTGAAATTTCAACGATGGCATCGCTAAGCAGCTCATGTTTTCTCCTCAGTTCTTCAACCTCGTCAATATGTAGACTGCCGTCAAGGCTTGTTTTCAGAGATGAGGCTAGTGAAGCATCCAGCAGCGACGAACAGTGTGTATGTGACATCAATGATTTTCCCAGAAAAACCTCTTGATCCTCGCTCATTGAAACTTGGCTTTCCTGTAACGGTTAAAAAAATAACGACTTAAAAAAATAAAGAGATAACTAAAATTAACCTAGCGGAATGGCGAAATATCAAAATACTTTAAGGAATTAGCCTTGCGGTACGGACACATCCACTGGCTATTAAGGTATTAAAAGATCTAAAGATTGTGAAATACCCAGGGGGTAGGTGGGGGTACTCCCCCCACCCACCCCCCCTCCACCCCCGGGGATGATCGAAGGATTTTTTTGGTAGGAGAATTTGGTAACTACTTTTTTAGGTGGCTTGACTTAAGTAGGGATTGTTTTGGGCATTCAAAACAAGCTGAAGTTTCGTGATAGTGCCCGCGTATCCTGGCCGTGTAGTTTCTGCGATTATTAAAATAAAAATGCAACTAAACTTATTTTGCGGTTGTTTTAATGGTGCCGCATTACATTGCATCTGTTTTATAACACCGGTTATACAATTCGTGTTATATCATTTAATCATTTCTGGAAATTTTTAAGGCTCGGAAATTCGGCATGGGATTTTTGAGGGGTTAATTTTTGGTCCAGGGACGTTTTGATTTTTGTCCCCATTCGATCATCATCATTTACTTCAACATGTTCAACAGTTACATCTTCATGGTAGCGCATGGGGAGGGGTGGGGGGTCGGTAAGGCAATTCAGCAATTAATTCCAGTCCTTAATCTGCAAATGGTAAGAGATTTTAATTCCCAGGTATACATTTATTTATCATTATATTTGTACATTGCCACTTTTGTCTGAGAAAAGACTTAACTTTCCACGAAGCTATCGAAAACACCGGGCTTCGCACTGTCACGCAACGGTACTAACTGCGCGCAGCTGGAAAAGCATTTTCAACTTCTAATTTTATTTTCACCAATATGAAACGACGAGTGTATCTAATTGTTTAGTTTCCGTCTTCTGGGAGTAGATTGCTTGAAGATTGAGAAGGGAACATTTTCCACTGTACGAAATCCGAGTTAATGCAATAAGACAAAGTTTTTATGAGATGGGAGTTTATTTACATTACCTCTGGGTCGCTCTCAGCTACACTTTCGGGAGTTAATGGAAGTTCAGGTATCTTTTGATCAAAGCAATCTTTGCAAATAGCTTGTTAGGAAAAAGAAACACAAAAAAACAGCATAAGTTTGACAATACAACCCTTCAACATAATATTTTTCTATTTCGTACCACGCGTTGTTCATGTCATACAGAGAGCGGTAATCAACATTTGGTCACTTATAAAAGCATGCATGAACAGGAATACTTACGGGATGCAATAGGTATAACAATCCTGGTCTCCTGATATATTCTGTCTGCAATGTCGGCAGTTACTTTCTTGGGTTTCTTTAATTTTGTCTTTTCACCTTTATGAAGAGGGTGTTGGCAAGGGCCACTTAACTCTCGTAAACGAGTAAATTTTCGGCGATGACGCGGGCAAATTGTAATCTTTCTCATCTCATCATTTTCTGCACCAAACCTTCCAGCTTGGTTAAGTATAAGCTTATATTCTGGAAAACGCTGCACTCTGTGCGATGCTGTGGTTTTACTGCCTGCGGCACCAACTCTCACCAGCAGGTGTGTTACATCTCGGTCCAAACTTATTAAAGGAAGACTCACGGCTGGCTCACACGGCTTGGAATTGTCTCTTGCACCACAAATATCATCATCCTTCCAAAAGGTGCATTTGACAGAAGACATGGCTTCCACTTTTCGGCCCAAGGTAGTTTACCTTTAGAAGTATTCTTAATCTGGATTGTTTTCGCTTAAACTTAAAAGCGACAAACTAAATTTAGATGCCTTGATTAAATTAATGAGACATGTTCACGTGCAAGTCAATTTCAAAAACAAACAACAAGGGGGTATTTTGGGCTACCTGTGCAAGTCTTCCAAAATAGCAAAATTATTTACATTCATCATTACGACTATTTCTTTTAAAGAAAAAAGTCACAGCGACCTTTTTTTCCGTAGAAAACACGCAATGGGTAAGAAAAGAAGCCCCGCTAACTAAATTTAGATACCGTGATTAAATTAAGGAGACATGTTCACGTACAATTTCAATTTCAAAAACAAACAACAAGGGGATATTTTCGACTACCTGTGCAAGTCTTTCAAAATAGCAAAATTATTTACATTTGTCATAAAGACTATTTCTCTTTTTTTAAAAAAACAGTCATAGCGTCCTTTTTTCCGTACAAAACACGCAATGGGTAAGAAAAGAAGCCCCATTAACTAAATTTAGATACCTTGGTTAAATTAATGAGACATGTTCACGTGCAATTTCAATTTCAAAAACAAGCAACAAGGGGATATTTTCGACTACCTGTGCAAGTCTTCCAAAATAGCAAAATTATTTACATTTGTTTTTTTAAAAAAAGTCATAGCGACCTTTTCCAAGAAAACACGTAATGGGTAAAACAAGAGAAGCCCCGTTTTCTCGTTTTCGCACTTTATAGTACAACACTTGTAACCAGTCTCCTATCGTCTGAAGCAACAACCGTTGAGACTGGTCGTCTGTTCATTGCAATCAGCCGCAAAGGTTCGAGAAGAAAGTAAATATCAGCAGGAAGGACAAGGAAATGGATGAAAAGAGCGTTAATTAAGGAAACATCAAGCCCAGAAACTCGGATTGTTATGGTCAATTTTACTGCTGTGATCCCGGGACGGATGCAAGTCGCCATTACAGTGTAAAGAGGTAACGCAATCAACTTAAGGTTGTCAGTATTGCAAGAAAGTTTAAATAGTCAGCTTTAGCAACAACACATGGACGCAGTAAATGCACTTGTGCTGTAATTATACCTATTTCCAGCGTGTTTTGTAAAAACGCCAGTTGGTATAAGAAAAAGAAGGATTCAACCGGAAATGGCTTCATTAGCGTTTTTGAGTATGTCTAGAAAGTAAAAAAAAGCCGTAACCTTAGTATTTTCTTCTTGATAGTTTTTAACTTAGGACTGAATTTTACAGTTCTGTTAGAAATTTATGATTTCAAAACTGGACATCGGCTACAACAGAACTTAAACTCAGGCCATTTCTGGTTTCACTTCATATGGCTGAAAGAGACATAACTTCAAATAATTATATGAACAGCATAAGTACTTTTGTTAAGCATATAACTATTTTTGAACAAGCTTAAGGACTGAACTAACAAAAAACGGCTTTTGATTTCCTGTAACTAGTACTAAGATTGCATGCGAGGAACAGAAAAGTGCCCAAAATTGAGCTAAAAATAAGCCTCATGAGACCAACATGGGGCTGATATAAGAAAACCCAGCCCAAAGAAGGTCCTGGAAACTAAAACTTCGGCATGTTACACAACTTTTCATAGCAACTTTGTCTGCCAAATTTGAATGAAATCGGCTGACCCCTATTTCCGGGCCTGCCCCACTCTCTCAGGCACAAGCTCTTAAGTTTTTCATAACCTGTGTGATCTGATTTTTAGAGAATTCTAACATAAATTGTAAATTTGTAATGGTTTCACATCACCGTGGGCTGTTGTGTTCATAAATTTTCGGACAAGAGATTTGTGATATTTGATCAGATTTTCTTGCACAGTTTTCTTTTTATCTGGAGTCACTTCCATCGCAGAGTGTGAAGCTGTTGTTTCTCTCTGACACAAAGGATATGCTGCAAATTCTCCAAACTCTGGGGATCCACATTCAGCGGCACAGTTATCACACCAAAGATGTGCTGTGCTGTCTCAGGCCGCACAGCAACCGCATCAACGTGATTTAACATTTCCTTTCCCCTGCAGTCACTGATTTTAACATAAGATTTCATACGTCCATCAATGTTATCAAGAAGAATCCTGTAATACAATATGTACGCGACACTTTGATGTCCAACCCCACCTGCTTGCACGTAGGATTCCACATTTTTGATGGTCCATAGTCCACCACTCTCTGGACTCTCTTAAAATCCACTCCCATTCCAAACGCAGTCGTTGCAATCAGTAGTCTAATACTGCCATCCACTGATTAAAATAGAGATTTCCGATTTACAGGCACCAACAGTACCAAGCAATAGTGCCAGCATTACAATGGTACAAATTTTGGAGTATTTTGCTGTTTTGCCGTGGTTTTCTCTGGCGTAAATTCCAAAATCTTTAAAGTACAAAAGTTGAACAAAGCAGTCATGGCACAAAGAGCTTGATATGGTAGTTATATGTCATTGCTTCGAAGGCAGCAAAACGTATCATCCTGTAACATGCCGGCTTTCGCAACAGTCGTTTTGTAATGGAACATGCCCAGCAAAGAAGACGATCTTTACCAAGAAAGGTTACAAACTCGCAAACAAGTCATCCATGAGAAGGCAGTGAGAATTCTTTCGTTTTTGTCCAGGCAACCGCCCTCATGCGATTGCACATTTATTCGCCGTCTTCTTTGTGGCATTAATTCATATTTATACCAATTTTTATCATCTCCAGTATGCGAGTGCACGTCTGTCGAGTGATTAACGCGGGTGACTTCAAACCTGGAGTGCAGGGTTCAATTCAGGTTGGGACGTCATATTTTTCTTTTTTGATAATTTGACCGACTTTCTTTATTTGTTTTCTTTGTGTTTTGAAATGTGAAATCTTTTTTGAACGTAAAAATCTTTATTTACAGCTGAATCAAAACAAAAGAGTAGGTATAAGTAAAGTAAGTGTTACATTTCCGTGTCTATCGTCGTTTACATCAACATTAGTTCTTGAATAAAGTAAAAATGGCTTTTCGCTGAGTTGTGAAACAAGAATGTAGATTTTTTCTTATTTTAGCGGATTCATAATTTGATAAATTATTCTTGAATTAAGAGAATTTTCTTAAATTGAGAACTTCGGGTGCTTAGTACCGAAAGAAAAGGAACTTTTTCTCCTTAAAGAAATCTGGTTGTCGAAAGTTGAGGAAATGATACACGCAAAACCGTCTGCTACGATTTTTCCTTCTCGCCTGCACGTCAGGCCGGCCTTTTCGCCACAGTCGATTTTCGCCCACGTTCGTGTGTTACGCTCGCTTGACTATCCTGACTGAATTTAATATTCTTGCCTTGTCTCAGATACACACTCAAAGGTTTGTCCATACATCCTTGAAATAAAAAAGCAAGTTGAAAAATAATAGTTCCGCCAAGACCAGCTGCCGACTTTTATTGGATGCGAAGAAGAGTGCTCATTCAAGATTCTTCGTACAAGTCAACTGTGAGGGTTTTAGCCCACTTTTTAATCGCCATGGAGTGGTTGGTCCCTGGCTGCCTGAGTGGCTGACGCTCTCGATTGTGGCAGCGACTCCATCGCACTGGCAAGCTTCTCTTTCTGTTCTTGCTTCGTTGTTTTGGATCTTCAATTAAAAATTCTTATTAATTTGTACTCATTTCTTACATGAGCGCATACACCGTATTCACAAATGGCGGATGCGCGGAAAAAAGCGTGGTACCTTGCACCAAAACGAGGCGTTTTAGGATAAACAAAAAATAATTTTACTGCTAACGTATGCAAACTGCACAAAAATAAGTACAAGTTTCTTCAATAACAAGCTCCCTGGTTACACATTTCATTCAGGATCAGTCCACGATCCAGGTCATAATGTTTATTGCTGTGCTCCTTGTTGTAATCCGAAAGGAAACGTTTCCAAAAAACGAGTCTAATGATTTTGCTTTTCGACGGATCCAAACCTTTGAGGGCGATGGTTTAATACAGAATTAAATAAACCACCTTGCAGTTTTCATTTTTTGTCTGCTCGGGCAGAAAACACATCGATACTACTGGAAACCTAAACTAAAAATTAGCAATACTTGAGAAACTGAGCGTTGTATCGTGCCTTGTAGTAGCGAAGGTATAGGTCGCAAATTTTTACATTTTTACAGACGGCGGGAGTCATTTCTATGGTGGTATGCAATTAATCTCTACTGTTATTCAAACGTCCAGCTTTTTATACAAACTCAAAAGGAAATTGTTTAAGTAAATGAGGAAGAATCAATTTTAACAGAACGACTACAAAATACTTAAATCCAACTGGGAAATGCTCCCGCCGAAATTAAGTGGGAGAATACCGAGTTAAAATCACGTAAGTTTGCATAGATAATTTGCGGATTGATCTTATTTCGTTTTATGTTGGGTTCGCAATCTTGCTCACGATTTAGCGGATGCTGATATGTGTAAACCCAAGGGGAAACGGTGTTAATATACGGGCTTTTAGTCTCAAACTGGAAAAAATAATTTTTGCGGTTCTATGTCCGCATTGCGGCAAAGATCCCATTAGAGACATTTGAAAACTAGTGCTCGAAGATTTACAAAGACTACATATCAAGACACGAGTCATCTTTGTAGAGATATAGATTGGCACGTTTTCGGTTTGTGTACAATAAATTGTATCAGGATAATAAGAAGACAATCCTTTCCTTGGCTGGTGTAGCCTTCAACTCTAAAGGATTCAGGAACACAAAGGGATAAGCATAGATTATGTCAGGTGAGAAATTAAAAAAAATCGATGAACATCGAATCAACAGATAGATCAAGCGATACAAGCTTACCGCTAACAAGATGAAATTAAGTGAGACAACTGCGGCATAAAAAGCCAATAAATTTAACTCGTAATTTTTCATGACCAGCTCCGATAGATTCCTTCCATCTAAAAAGGGACCAGGGACGGGATATTGCCCTCGGCAAGGACAAAACCACATACAGAATAGTCATGTTTTCATTTTTCCTTCGGCGACTATCCTAAAACGCCTCGATTCCATGCTCGGCCGCTCACTCACCCCAGGTCAGCCGTCATTTGTAAATTCGGTGTATGAGCTAAATAACCTAAAGCAGGTCTTCAGTATCCTCGCCTCATTTGTTTTTCGGCAGTAGCCGCGTACCTTTTCTCTTTCGGCTCCAACACAATACAATACGATACGATACGATACGTACAGAAAATCGCATGAACGCGATTGCATTTCGTGATTTATGGGCACGATTGATGTTGTGAAAATTCTCAAAATTGCACGAGCCGTAGGTGAGTGCAATTTGAGAACTTGAAAAACATCACGAGTGTCCGACACTACGAGTTCGTCGTAGTGTAGAGACCGTTCCAAATGGAACCACCGCTCTGTTTTCAGTTCCAATCTTCATGCTCCTTGTATCTATCCACTAAGTACTTTATTTTCCTTTTGTATTTTTCACCGTTTCGGTTGTGATTATACTTTGCGTTCAATTCGTCGACAAATTTTGACCAGTACTTTCGTGCGTCTTTGCTCTCCAGCCTTTCGTGGTATGAAACCCATAAGTTCACCAAATACCGCTCTTCCACTGGCTCAAACGAATCGTACTTTGCCGCTTGTTTCTTTGGACCTTTACCCCTTTTTCCGTTCTCGTCAGCTCTTGAATCTTGGCTCTCGTCTTGGCTGCTTTTAATTTGATCAGTCCTGTAGCTTGTACGTGTAATCGGTGGGTTTGCATACGGATGTGTATTTGGTCGGTTTACGTAGGGATGTACAAAGTGAACAGTACTTGGACCTGGAGATGCAGCTGGAAGGTAAACTTGGGAACCATAATAGTTGTATTCTGAGTAATGATCGTCATGCAGCATCCCGAGGTACGAATCTTCCATCTTCACCGTTTGATTGCTGCGCAAATATGAAATAATTTTGGCGGGCTTCTGACTGAAATACTCCAACCAAAAATAGAGATCAAATTTTCTTGATTGACGTTTCCCTTCAAATCATGGCGTGTAAATTGACAAATCTCTCAGATTCCACGCCTGACAAAAATTTGTCCTGCTCCGAGGCAGAACGACGGCGCCTTTGAAGTTTGGTAAGGCTTGACAAAATTTGGTAGATCAAAAAAATCACCGGGCGCACTTGTCTCACGGAACTAGTGACAGCTTTTTTCGCAAAATAAACAAAAATTTGCCCAGTGCATCCGGGTCCTAAGGAAAGCGTGAAATTTTTGACATTAAGGTTAAAAAAAAATTGAACTGTTTAAGTTTTATCTTTCTTCAATGAAATCAATTAAGCGGTTTTAAAAAGTTCACATTTGTTCCGTAATGGATGCGAGGACTTCGGTGAACTGCATTGTCCTTGAATGACGTTAAATGTGACTCGACGGTTGTGGAAGTTGTTTACGGTAAAAGCATGGCTGCTTGCTTGCTGTACCTGACTGTTGCGTACTGGTCGAAGGAAAAGACCACATCGGAAGACCTGGGAAACTGTTAAACGTTGCTGTCTGTGGAGTTCTGCTGAAAATGTGCGATAGCTGCCGTTGCTACTTTTTACTTCCTTCATCGTAGTCGTTAAGAGACCTTTCATTTGCGTGGCTGGTCACCTAAATAATAGACTGCCTCTCAACGTTTGCTGCCCTGAGTTTCTTCACCACTGTCTTCCTAGCGCTGTGGTTACTCAGCCTCTTGTTGGCCATTTCCAAGGGCGTATTCTTGGTGATGTTTTTCGTCATGTGGTCGATGCTGTTAACGCCAAGCCACTGCTTCTTGTACCAAACATTTGTTTTAGGATTTTCAATCACGGCAAGGTAAAAAGGACCTTTGTCTCGTAGCTCTTGTGGACGTCGACTTAGGTACTGCTTAAACATGACTACAAGTACTCGATTATATGAGACCGTGCGTTTTATCAGTCAAAGTTGGTGCTAGAGGGAAAAGTCAAACATCTTCGTCAACAAGGCAAAGGGAAGAGACCTAACTCGGTAAATGTACTGACAGCCGAAGAAGAAGAAATGCTTTGGACCGATGAAAGCCTCGGAAACTCAAGTCCAAGGGTTCTTTCACAAATCATGTGGTGGGTACTAACTCAGCGTTTTGGACTGAGGGGACGTCAGGAACACCATTCAATGAAAGTTGAAGACTGCCCCTTTTGTGTAGATGACTGTGGCACGGAGTACATAACATTCAAAGAACATCCCGACGAAGACAAGGCAGGGAGGGCTGAACACAAAACGTGGAAGTGTTTTGTCGAAAATGTTTTGTCGAAAATGTTTGCCTCTGGTGGTCCAAGATGCCCAGTTGAATTGTTCTTTTAAATGCCGGTCGAGGGCTGTCAGCATGGATTTCAAACTCTCAGGTTCGTACTCTAATCCATCTTTGGTACGTAATTCAGCATAAAACATCTGTAACATTTTATCGAGATGTTCGTATTCGTACTGATCCAGTTTAGGGTTAACTTTCGTTTCACTTGCCCATTTTTGCCACATATTCAACCAGGTTTGTGTTGATTTAGTAGTGTTTTTGTTTTGGCATTTTGTTTCAGTTGGTCGTGAACAATTTCGTCTGACAAAGCAAACCGGCTTTCAGCCATTTTGCTTTTTGTTTTCAAATTTCGTGGTTCCCCTTGTTTCCATAGCAACTTCCGTATTGTACTTTATAACCTCTATTTGCACTCTATAAGTTACTTATGTATTCCTCATTGACCAATCAGAAACTGTATATTTTGTTGAGTATATTATGTTACTTTATTAGTTCTTCCAACTTGGATTTTATTATAACTAGTTTACATTTTAATATTAATCTAAAAAAAATCGCTATCACTATAAATTTACAATATCCAAAAAATAAATTAAAAATATGCAACTTAGTAAAAAAGTACATTGGCTTCTAATTTCTGCATAGTTCTTGCATTACGTATCCCTTAAATTCTCTAGTGTTAGTAGAGCTCTTTGTTTTCGCGCTGAGAGTATTATAGGTCTTTCCGGCATGATAGAAAAAGGAACGCTGAGCAACTGAGGTACGATGCTTCATAGCAGTGCAATCTCTGCAGCTTCATGTCTTACAAAACAGTCTTATGACTTCTTCTTCATGTTCGTTACAAAATGATGGCTTTGTTACAACTACAGAGCCCATCTTCTTGGCTTCAAGAGATATCGGATTGTGTGAGCGGGTACTACGTGATCGCTTATCTCTTATGATGATGATGGTGATGATGATGATGATGATGATGATGATGATTTAATGACTTTAACGAAAAGAAAAACCCAACTTTATCACGTCATCTTGATGTCACGTACTGGGTAGCGATTTTGTAAATTCAAATCATGATACCGGGCACTAGCTCAGACCTGAAAAAAATGTATTTTTTACTCCCTCATTCCCAGACGTCACTCTCGCGATGGAAATTTGCGCGCAAAGGACGGCGGGAAGGAGAAAGCGGGCGAGACTTCTGGCAGATTTTGTTTTCAAGATGGTGGAATGTTCAATGGCGGACGATTACGCAATTTTTAGATATGAGTTCAGACCTGTTCATTTTGCGTATTTAGAGCAAAAAATTGCATGTGCACATCCTGTGTGTGAAGAGGAGGCTGTTTTCTTCCAAAAACCGGACTTCAGCATCGTTACAGACTTCGTCATCCTGAAGCTCGTTTCCTACCGAAAATCGAAGACGCCTGCTTTGTTAGCATGAAAAAGTTGCACGGCAAGGAAACAAGAAATATCTTAGAGAAGCTTTCCGAGAACCGTTCACGAACATATTTATGAGAATGTGCGTTTCGGTACATAATTTTTGCATTCGTAATTAAAAGTTGAAGCTTAATAAATGCGTACTCCAATATTGATCACGTTAGGTTCCCAGTGATGAAAAGGTGTACTCAGTCGGAATGGAAGACGACAGGCTGAGAGTTGTTGCAAAACGGCCAAATGAAGCCGCCAAGATGTTTGCAATGTATTTGTTGCACGCTGGTGTCTTGTGTGAATACTCGAAAGGCAGCAAACCGGTTGTAATAACAGTTTCGACCGCCAACCTGTTAGTGAATTTCAAAGCACCAGTTACAGAGAATTTCAGGAGGCTACATCGAAGGGCACCGTTATAATACTTGAGCCATGTTTAGTTACAAAAGGTAATACTTTTAGATTATAATTTCACGAGATGAAAACATGATCTACCCATTTCGGTACAATTTTTTTGTTGACTGATTTACTCTTTGAGTAATAATCCTTTAGTGATCCCAGGCTGGAGTAACTGGGATGGAAATTAAACCCCCAGCAGTCAATACAGTGGGCCTCATCTATAACAAATTGGGCGAGCGTGTTATTTGCAGACATGGTTTGCACCAAATGCTTAACATTTGGAGTTGTAATAATTTCAGGCCTAGGATGTATGATTGGTTAGGTGTACTTAGGTTGTGACAAACAACCATTTTCTCTTCATCCTTCATACTTGAAACAAGGTAACACACGCTAAGTCCAACGCTACGCAATGCAATCATTTCGTGGCAAGTGACAAGATGCTGTGAATGCCATTTTAAAGAAAAATGATTGCATTGTACTTATGCCAACTGGTGGTGGAAAAACTGCGTGTTGCGCAGTTCCTGGGATCATTCTCCCTGGACTCATCATTATTGTTACACCTATGATTGCCCTTACATTTCATCAGGTTCAGCGACTGCGTAGCGTTGGACTTAGCGTGTGTTACCTTGTAATGAAAAACAATCGAAAAATGCAATTAAAATACCTAACGTATTATAATAAAATTAGTTTTGTGGCTGTGACTTGTGATTAACTGCTAGATTCTCCTTCCAGTTTGTCATGTGTATGTTTGTGTAACAAAGGGACAAACAAAGGGCCTTGTTCCACGCACTCCTTCAATTGATAATACATTAAATGGTTAAGTGTTTGCACATTTTCCCCTGACAATATGTCTTTAATTAACTTGCCTGTTAATGCAACCCAGCCTTTATAATTAATGCTAAAGCATGCCTATCAAACAGTGCACTTTTCAGGAATTTATCCAGTGAAGGAAAGCGCATGTACAAAGTGTGAAACAACAGTTTTATTTTTGAAGGTAAAAGTACCAGACAGTACATACAAGGTGCAATTAACAAATTATTTCTCTTTAATTATGTTTTTAGAATGATTTTTGCCACGAAACCATTTAACAGGTCTCCTGTTATAAGGCCGTGACGTGAGGCGATGTCACCACTTCTAAACTTTTCTTCTGCATGCGAAGTTAGGTAAAGGATCTCTTGCAATAGCTTCTTTTGTTTGTCGTTTAAAACATCAAGTGTTCAGTCGTTGAGCTTTTTTATCTCTTTCTCGTACAAGTTTATCAAGCCAGAAATATATTGATCCCTTTCACGAGCATCTTGAGCATACTGAGCGACCAATTTCAGAAAATCATTTTCCTAGAGACCTTCCACAAGACGTATCCATATTTGCTTCATGGTCTCTTTACTTGCCTGGATTTGCCTTTTTATTGATATTATCTCATCTGCACAAAACATAAGAGATCACAATAATGAGGTGACCAAGTTACACTTAATTACTGGTTGAATGCTGAGAAATCATTTAAATCAGTTATTGAAAATGCTCAAAATAAAATGAAATGAGTGGATGAATAATCAGTGAAAGTGAATCAGCGAAACATAAAACTTTGGGGTCCCTGGTGGATTGAAAAACCAATGAAATCCCATCTACTTGTCAGGAACTATGCCAGCTACAGAAAGATACAAAACTGGTCGTGAGAGTTACACTTAGCGTGCAAAGATGTATTTCAGTAATGCAATTCCCATTAGATTTTTGTGTTTCTCAGTAAAAAACGTTTGCATTATATTAACCTGGATCATCCTCAAGGGTTGCGGTGTATTCCAAAGAATCAAACTCCGTTTTCACAGCAACAATGATGTACGTATGGGAAACAAAATACTTTATAACATCAGTCATACATGGCCAGAAAACTGTGTAACATTTATCTCACTTATCATTAATCTCACTTATGTTGTTTAAGAGCATTTAAGCAGGTTGATGTTAGCAAAGATTACCAAATATCATAACCATGAAATAGGTAAGAACAGCAGAGCCACATATACGTTTAAGTATATATACTTTTAAGTATCTTAGAAGATAGTTTTTTGGGGGAATCTCAGTTTAAGATGCTTTTATACAATGCATTGTAAAAAAAAAAATAGTCTTAATGCATTGACCACTTAAAAAGTGACAAGATCTAACAAAACAAGGCAGTCGTTTAAAGGATACGTTTGACCACCTTTCTTTCTTATCCTTCTTAACTCTGACCTTGACTGCTTTTGTAGCTCTTGTCTCCCTCATCTAGATTAAGGTAATCCAAAATGACTGATTGAGCGGTGCTGGAGCCTTCGTTCTCTTCAAACCCTTCCCTGATTCGTGAATAAATTTCATGCTTTCTAAAACTTATCTCTCGAGAATTAAGGGATCTTCCTGAAAAGAAATTGAGCATTATATAATGTAAGCCTCAACAAGTTATGTATTTTTATTTATTTTATCAAAAACATCAACTGAAATATGTAATTCACACCTATGTGCCTTCGTTTCGTAGTTGGTAAGCTCGCAGATTTAGATTTTGGTGTAAGGTCATGCTTCTGTCTTGTTAGTAAACTCCTTGCACAAGAAAGCCTCGCTTCTTTCACAGGGGTACTTGTACGTTGTTCGGTGGATTTGCCTTTTAAACCCTTAAAAGAAAGGAAAATCAAAATATTAGCCGTCAGTGCTGTAATTTGCTAATCCGGACAAATTCAATGTTAAAAAAAGACCTACCCGATATCGTCAAGTCATCAAAAGATTCTTCAAGTTCGAATGAATCGTCACTCGTATCCTCGGCCTCCTTGGCAGCCATTTCTACCGAAGAATTGCGAATTTTGAACCATTCGCCGGTCCAATTAACGTTTACAACGTTTACAGCAATATGCTAATAAAATCGAGTGTTTCCAAGACTTTAAAAAAAAACTCGGAAAGAAGACGATGACAATGTTTCCGCAACAATGTTTCCTAGGCAGGCACTTACTTCATACTGTAGGATTATTTCATATTTTAAATGCATCTGAACTCAAGCAAACCAAGTAATCCCATGAAAGAGACTAAAAGAAAGAAAGAGATTAAAAGGGCAGAATGCGAAAATTCTGTCCCGTGCAGCGGAAAACTTGATAAAATGCTCGAAAGTAAATCAGTAAGTGTTTTCAGATTTCACTTCCACGCCCCCTTTCCACCTTCGTTCGCTCCTCTCTCAACCCTACGCGTTTTTACTAATCCTACACACGAAAACAAATCCAACCCTCGCCCGCAAAAAACGCCTGCACTGAAGGCTTTTAAACATCATCATCATCATATACATTCCCCAAAATCGGTGACAGCAGAAATTTTGGCTCTAAAGACGTTTTTCGTCGACATTTTTCCCCCCTTGTTGGCATATTGCTTAAATAAACAAGTTTTCAAGTTATGATTTTAACTGATGCAACTGGAAAAACGATGGCTTTCTTGAAAAGGTACTGTTCCGCGAGCTTTACTGTTTTGTTCCTCTTATCGCTTTAGGAGCAAACTCTGAATGCACCTAAAGGAACTTTATTTAGGCCCAAATCAAAAATAAGAACAGCGATGTCTGAATTCGGAACAAAGGGTTCCTTTTGTCATAAATGTAACACGAAGTTCCTTTTTTATTTAGAATAAAGGGAATTCTTTGTTCCGTTTTGATCTTTATAGGAACAAATGGTCCTTTTTCAATGGTTCCGATTTTATCGAGTGTTCTCCTTCAAACAGTTTGTTCCTTTTAACCATGTTCCTTTTAACCAGTACATTAAGTTCCGGAGTTCAATAATGAGGAACGATTCTTCCGCTTAAGTATTTTCTTATGAACAATTAGGAACGTGCTGTTCCTAATCGTGGCTTGTCGTTCCCAAATGTATTGAGTGGTTCCTTTCCAAAGCAATTTTTTTCCTAAGGAAGTTGTTCCTTTTCCTGCTGAATGGGTACAACTGTTCCGTTTTCACACTGGAGCTAATAAGATCCGCTTAAAGTTAAAGAAGAACTAGAATTCCCTTTTCACTTGGTTCATTAAATGGGAACGATGGTTCCTATTTAGTTTTGGTCAACAGTGTATTATTCCGCCTTGGTTATTGTCATTAATGAGATATGGAAGCACAACTCCGACCGGAACTAATCCGATACGAAGTGGCATGAATATGGGAAAAGGGTTCCGGGAACTAAGGAGCTCAGGACAGACAGGATACTTGTATTTCACTTAATCAACCGCAAGTTCCCGGAACACCTTCCCATACCGGAGATGGCATCAACCCCGGCTTGAACTGGGTGGGTGGGTGGGCGCCAACTAAAGTTCCCTCTTCGTCGGTTTGAATTAACTAACCACGAGTTATGAGCGTCCTTTTCCCTTTATATTACCCAGCGACCAATGAGCAACAAGTCCTATTGCAACACATTGCTCTGCACGTGCTGAAGGTGATTAATGACCTAATCTCGGCGGAATATACATATTTACATGACTGTGCATAGTGTATTATTCCGCCTTGGTTATTGTCATTAATGAGATATGGAAGCACAACTCCTCCCTTCACCGCACCGCTCCAACAAGAAGACAGACCACTGTCACATCAACACTATATTTATCCCTTATTACCTTTCCAAACCTTATCCTAAATATCTCTAAAGATATATAACACTCTAAACTAACTTGACAATGTTAAAGGCACTGCACTTTGAACTGACAATTTATTCCGGAAACGCAGTGACAAAACCTGTCAATTCATTGGTTACCTTATAGTGTTTACCCGTGTCCTTATCTAAATCCGCTAACTTTGCCGCTGGACCTGCTGGATTCAGAACCTGTTTCAACTTAATATAATGAAGGGCCGTCTTGCTAGACTTCCAGCCTACATGATCCATTATGTCATTAAGAGAGACATCTGCAAGTGCCATTGAAATAGCGGCACCACTTCTAAAACCATGTAGAGTGAAACGCGTGCTCGAAAGACTCCCCTGCAACTGTTTCACGTAAGTGTCCAACCTAGCCTGAGCCGCAGAAGGGTCTAACGCGCAAGACGTTACCGTACCTTTTTTAGACACGGATCGAAATAAATAACCTGAAGACAGCCGAATGTTTAACAGTCTACAAATCTTGAAATATAACTCAATACCCCAGACTGGGCAAACGATCTTATTTGAACCCCTCTTGAATGCAAAAACGTTGGCGTCTCCGGACCGTAACGTTTTTGTCCATACATGATTAAACAAAAATCCAGAATTATCTGGAAAGCGCAAAATTGTCGGAGTGGAGATACCTAACAGGTCGGCTGCCCGATCCGCCGAGAAAAACAGAGCCTTAAAGAAAGCTTGATCTCTGGCTAACACAAAAACCTGAATAGGATCTAAAGTAGGACTTCTTAATTTTGACTGAATATGCCGTGAAAGGATCTCAACATCTGAAAGCAGAACCGGATCTGCTTGGCGCGGGGTAATTCGTGCCTTCAACTGCTCCTCACGAACATTAGCCAAATAATCCTTCACTGACCTAGAAGAAGCAGGGTTACCTACACCTAATACAGAGTGCCATTCTGCTCCCCTACCGTGCTGGATAAAAATTGCTCTAAGTTTTCCTATCAAGGAGTCTACCGTACCAAACGCAAGCCGTTTGGGACAAGCACATTGACTTCGCTTACGCTATAAAACAAACTCACAACTTGGATTATGAACCAAAGTTCTTCCATCCTGATCCTTCCACACTAGAAACGCCACGACATCACACGGTAAAGCTGAACTTAAAGTTTTCTGACACGATAAAGATAACAGGAACCGAGAAAACTCTATCTCCAAGGCTGTCTTCTGCTTCGCCTATCGAGTAGTGTTACGTGTTTGAATCAACTCTTTAACTCGCGCTGCAATCTGTTCTTCATCCACCTTATGTTTAAGTTTCAAGGCATCATCCTTGTCCAACACAACTGTCTTCCTGTTGTAACCACAACTCTGGCAAAAGCGAAACCCTTCATCATTTGGGTACTGGCAACGTGGGCAAGCCACCGATGGCTGGAACAACTTGGGAATTCTTGGTAGAGACTGAAGTCAAAGAAAACGAACAATGTTCAAGACTATATGGACAACTTCGTTGATTTGAACCATACTTTAGTTGGTTAGAATTTTGAAACTCTAAAAGCCCAAAGCTTGAAAGGACAAACCCGTGGTTTGTACCCGGACCTGGACGGGTATCTAAGGACATCCCAATCACCCTCTGAACCTAGACAAATTGCCTTCCGAGAAAGACCTGTCAAAATTGGCCACCAGAATGGTCGCGGGTAAAGTTCAGGAACCACAATTGTGAATGGAATTCGAAATTGAGTAAGGAACCTTAGCACGGCAGGAACCAACCCAAATGGTGGGAAAATGTACGGGTTGGCCATAGCAGGTCCGATATGATTAATGTCCTGAGCGAAGAAGTTCACACCCTTAGACTGAGGACTAGGACACGGGGTGAAATGCGGCAAAGGGGTTCCTCCTTTGGATAACTGTGCGTTAGAATCCAACGCCATCAAATCGAATGTATGACCACAGAGACCACCAAATGTATGTTCAATTAACTCCCACACTCTTGGAGAAAGTGTTGAATCCAACGCAGAAAGGCATCTCGACGGGCCATCGGCCTCATTTCGATCTGACGCGATATGAGACAGTTCTAACTGCAGATTTCGGTTAACAACAGTGAAATAGAGTTCCTTTGTGGCTGCCGTCAGTTGAGGAGAGTTTTTACTTCCTTGGCCATTATACGTGTCAATTGCTACTTGACTGTCAACCTGTACATCTACCCGACAGTCCCGCACATGCTCCGGAGTGGCTTTTATTGCGTTCGAGATAGCAAGCATTTCCTTGGTAGAGATGTTTAATCCAATCTGCTGTGGATTCCAATAATCCCTAAAGGATTGATCACCTGACGTTGAATGCATGACGCATCCCCAACCGTATCCCGAAGCATCCGTGGATAACGGTAAACGAACATGCCTCTCTTCACGCCAAGGAACGTGGCCTTTCCAGGAGTCGAGAAAACGCCAATGGCAAATTTCCTCCCGAAGAGAATCAGTCATCTTAACTTGTCCATTACCAGGAGATGAAGCAATAGCTGAACTTATATTCCTTATAAACAACTTAGCCCTAGGTACTGCTAAGGAAAATGAAACACATTTCCCCTGGAATCGTTGAAGAGTGCGGACATTCACCGTTTTTTTGCAAGCCAGGATTTCTTCTCTTAAGGTAGCGAACGCAACGACTTTACTCCCGGGAAGTTCGAAAGCTTGCTTTGAAGAGTCCACCACATGACCGAGATATTCTATACGCTTAGCCGGATACAAGACGGACTTCTGAATGCCAATTGTGTACCCTAATTGAATTAACAATGATGCAACAATGAATATGGCTACTTTCGCTGCCTCCAGCCTGAACTTTTCCGTGCGAGCTGAAGGAGATAAAGACCAAGGGCCAGTTGGAGCAAAAACCTCACCGTTAAGTCGATCATCAATGTACAATGAACAAGGAACCCCACATGACCTTAAATAGCTGGATGCCGCCAATCCCATAGTATGGTAAATATATGGAGACTCTTTCCATCCAAATGGCAAAGTTGTGGAGACAAACCACCATCCACCCCATTCAAAACCGAACAACACCTGTGAGGACTCCTGCAAGTGGACGTGATCGTATCCTGACTTATCATCACGTTTCGTAAAATACGAATCTTTGTAGATATAGCGCTTCACATCCACTAATTTATCAAGTGAAAAAGGACAATCCTTCATCCACAGATTGGGGAACCTGGCGTCCAAACATAATCTCGGCTTGGATGGCTCTACCGTGAGCGGAAGAACTAGGTACGGTGGTTCGTCCAGATCAACTTTTCCTCAAACCCTGACGGAACCCATCGACACACGTTTGAGAATCGCATCCGAAATGAAGGTAGAAAACTTCTTACACAAAGCATGATTCCGGAAATATTTAGGCGGAGGAAAATCAGAGTCGTATGCTTCACCCTTAAAAGTACCCGAATAGTGAATCACAAAATCATGCACGTCTACTTTGCTCGAGATCCAATTAAGTATTTGGTTACCCTTCGGATGGTTAACCAAAATCTTCTGCCAGGCGGACGGGTCTTTGTGAACGCCGCCAGCCACAAAATGATCGGGGTCACGAAATCGCAACAGAGATAAATCAGGCACCTCTTCGGAAACTAGAACGTCCTTTATAGTGGGAATCTCTGTAACTCCCTCCTGAACGAGGACCCCATCTATAGTAGTCGAAAATAAGTTCTCATTGGGAGGCTGACAACAGGATAATTTATGATCAAATTCCTCATCTATCTTTTCCCAGGCAGGAATTTCAAAGCCCTCGCAGATCCTTCTCCGCTTCACCTGGCGGATCTGCGAAATAATTGGGAAAAATACTTATGGGAAACTGAAAACCCAAACGAAATTATCCCTCCCAAGAGAATCTAACCACTAAAGATGAGGTCCCCGATCAGGAGAGAGTAACTTCCCACGCCCCGAAAGGAACGTCCACAGACTGCCCAGCAATAAGGCTAGCCCATGGGAGTTGCTCACCCTCATCGAAGATAAAACTAAAATTTTGTTGTGGTACCCATATGCCATGAAATAAAAGACTAAGAAATGCCCTAAAAATACCAAATAACAGTAACAAAGGAAATCAACGTTGTACACACGAATCAATTTTATACTGTTTGTAATTCATTTATTTTTATTCTTATTACACGCAAATGGTTCAACTGAACTTAAAACCACAGATTTAATCTGTCCGATCACACTGGCGACCCCCTGAACCATCTCCCTCTCTTTGCTGGTGGTGGCTTTCCCTCATCTCTCCAGCGCATTTGACAATTTCTCTGGTAATGACCATAACCCTTACAATAGAAGCACTGAAGACCGCCTAGAGATCTACCACGATCACGACCTCGGAACGTGGGTGTAGCCGAAAAGGATGGGACCCTCAGGGCCTTGTCGACCTTTGCCATAGCATCAAGCACCTTCTCTTGGTCTTTGTCTCCCAGAAGAGCCAAAACATATCTTTTAAATTGCTCATCTGAACCACCCATCTTCTCACGTAAAGCTTGGAACACTGTAGAGTAGTAGTTGGCTTTAGGGTGTTTGGTTTCCAAAGCCACAACCTTCAGGTTTAAAATCTGCTCGAACACCTGGTCCTTATTAAATGGTACAGCCTTTGACTTCACCAACTGCATAATCTTTTCGATGATACCATCAACAGTCGCTTGCTGCGATTGTTCTAGCTTCTGAATTCTCCTCGCGAAATCCTCCATATTGGGGATCTAAAGCCAACACAGAAAGTTAGCTTATAACTGACTCAATAAACCCATATTATATTGATTCACTTTCTCAAGCAGCCTCGATACGGGCCTACGTTATCATTCTCTCATGCTGCCTCGATCACGGGCCCATTATATGATTTTCTCAAGCAGCCACGATCACGGGCCTGCGTTATCATTTTTTCATACTGCCACGATCACGGGCCCGTTCTATCATTTTCTCAAGCAGCCACGATCACGGGTCTGCGTTATCATTTTATACTGCCACGATCACGGGCCAGTTTTATCATTTCCTCAAGCAGCCACGATCACGGGCCTGCGTTATCATTTTTTCATACTGCCACGATCACGGGCCAGTTTTATCATTTACCCAAGCAGCCACGAACACGGGCCTGCGTTATCATTTTATACTGCCACGATCACGGGCCAGTTTTATCATTTCCTCAAGCAGCCACGATCACGGGCCTGCGTTATCATTTTTTTTTCTTTCTTTTTTTATCATTTACCCAAGCAGCCACGAACACGGGCCTGCGTTATCATTTTATACTGCCACGATCACGGGCTTTTTTTTTTTTGTTTTTCACGATCACGGGCCAGATTTCCCATTTTCTCATGCTGCCTCGATCACGGGCCAGCGTATCATTTTCAAGCAGCCACGATCACGGGCCTGCATTATAATGTGATGTATATATACTGCCTCGATCACGGCAAGTTTCGTAACAGACAATAACAATTCAGTGCTTTCACAGACGCGACTACAGCAAATATTAAACCCGATGTTCTATCCAGCGAAACCATACGGTATAAACTACCCGTTGTAACATAAACACAGTAATAAAAAATTTAGAAACCAGCAAAGCAAAACAAAATAAAGGGGAAAAAAAACTATAGAAAGACCAACGAGGCAATAACATAAAACAAACTTGGGAACCCGTAACTAGAATTAAATTCACCGCAATACCAAGGAACGCAAAACAAGGGAAAACGACATTACTACAGAACACCCGACCAGGCGACCAAACCCCTAGTATAAGCTTCGCGAATTAGCGACAAAAGTTCAAGCAAACAAGAAATAAATACCTCAGCGACTTGTCCATCTGCCGCTGGAGCGTTCGGTGCCGGTGCATTCGGTGCCGGTGCATTCGGTGCCGGTGGATTCGGTGCTAGTTCATCTTCTACACCTTGTAGCACTGCAAGAACCGCTGCAGGAGCTGCAATAGGAGCTTGTTCTTCCATGAATCTACAGTTCGAGCCGGGGTTGATGGAAACAAAGACGACGCCAACCAAAGTTCCCTCTTCGTCGGTTTGAATTAACTAACCACGAGTTATGAGCGTCCTTTTCCCTTTATATTACCCAGCGACCAATGAGCAACAAGTCCTATTGCAACACATTGCTCTGCACGTGCTGAAGGTGATTAATGACCTAATCTCGGCGGAATATACATATTTACATGACTGTGCATAGGAACACAAGTTCTGATTTTAGCGTTTGTCAGTCTAGCATGCTCAAGGGCAAATTTAATTTTTGTGACGAAAGGCCTTATGGGGCCTCTCGTCACTATGTCATCGGCTATGAGTGAGTGTCTGTAACCAACTGGAAGTAATTTCGGATTACGAGCCTGTACGAAATCGTCTACGAAATCCCGACGACTGAAATTTACGAGGAAAAATCGATTTGACCTGACCACGTGCGTTCTCTTTTCTCAACTCGTCAGCGACGTGTTTGTGCTTTCGAACGTGAGTCGAGTTGTTCTTCTTTTATCACAATACAATGTATTCAAACTCTTTTGTGTCTAGGTGAGTTGTTCTTCTTTTATCACAATACAATGTATTCAAACTCTTTTGTGTCTAGAACTAGGCACAACTTTCTATGCATTTGTAGTCAAATTTGTATTTCTAAAGAATATTTCAGATTTTGGGGCGCTTTATGTGGTTTGTTTGCCAACAAAAGTCCGATTGCTTCGCTTGGCTTATTACACAAGACCAGTGCTGCCCGTATGGCGTTCTTCAATTCCCTTAGGGGAACAAATAAACCCAGAAATGGGGCTCAAAATCTCCTTCGGGAGACTCAAACCTCCCTTCGGGGAACTAGTAATCACAGCAATGTGATCTTAACTCTGCTTCGGCAGACTCAAACTTCCCTTCGGGGAACTTGTAATCACAGCAATGTGACTGAAAATGTGCTTCGGCACACTATTAATGGCATGATAAATGGCATATATCCCATATACTCTGAAAGTCAACGGGTCGGTAAAATGTCTTTCGGGATACCTATGCTGGCTTATTGTGCGTTACAAATTGGGCAAGCAAACCACATTTTTAGCTACAATGTATTTATACAATTGTATTCTTAATAATGAATCCATTTCAAAACCAAACAATGCCTGTATAACAAATGCAATGAAAACTGTGCCTAGGTCTGAATACAATAATGATTATGGGAACCATGTGTCCTATCAGTCTAAGACTTCAAAGTGTATGAAAAATCATAGACATTCTCTACTGTGTTCAAGACAAGTACATCACAAATTAAGGGACAGAGAACCATCTAGAATATCTATGAGAAGAGTTTTTCAATTGCTCAAGTGTAGAAAGTTAAGAAAAAGGCACAAGAATATGCTTAAAAAGAGCACACCTGTTTCATCTGTTTTATACAATATTGCAACAAATTATAACTATTGGAAATTGAAATATTTTAACAGTGATAATAGTTTCTATAGCTCCTTTTTTAGAGTACCCCATAAAATATCAGTGACGTATAATGCACAAAAACAAACTCTTCTATTGTCTGGGGACATTGAATTGAATCCTTGTCCTTTGAATCCTGGTCCTGGTGTTTTTATAGTAACCCTGACTTTACATTGAGATACCGAATGCTTCGACATGAGTTAACACCACTAGATGTTGGTGGAGGAGGTGATTGTTTTTTAAAATCGGTATCACATGAGCTTTATGGTAATTCAAATAATCATGCAGAAATTAGAGCATTAGGAGTAAGGTACTTGAAAGACAATCCTGAACGATTTATTGAAGGTATTGTAGGTACATCTTGGTCACAGTATTTAACAAATATGTCTCTACAAGGAACATGGGCCAATCATATTATAATACAGGCTGTTGCTGATGCAATGAATTTAAAGATTCATATTATAGAATCAGATTCAAATTTAAGGGAAGTAACAGTAGTTGAACCAGCAAATGCAACAACAAATATTAGAACAATATACATAGGACATATAGGTCAAATGCACTATGTCTCAACATGTCCAATTGCACATCAGCAAAGGTCAAATGATATTGACATTGAAGAGACAGTTTCAAATGATTCAGAAAAGGACAAAGATGCAAATAGAAACCAAAATTCTGATACAAGCAATAGCTGTACAAGAAAACGTGACAGAGCTGCTTATGTGAGACAATACAGACAAAATAATAATTCTCCATATAAAAAGTTAAAGGCAACTGAACAGCAAAGAAAATATAGACAAATGACTACATCACCACAAAAAAAATCAAAGCGTAATGAGTACCAAAGAAAGTATAGACAAATGACTACATCATCAGAAAAAAAATCAAAGCGTAATGAATATCAAAAAAATATAGAGAATGAACATCTAGTAATAACTTATCTATTGAATTTGCAATCAAACAGTTTCATGAAATGGTAAACCAAGGCCCACTATATGTTTGTACATGTTGTGATCAACTATGGTATAAACATAGTGTGAGTAGTACTAATAAGCTTAGGCAGTCAAATCCTGACATTGTAAAATATCTATTAAATAAGACAAGTGTTGGTAACAAAGAATGGGTTTGTAGAACATGCTCTAATTATTTGATCAAAAATAAGGTCCCACCATGTGCTATAGCCAATGGTATGGGATTTCCAGACAAACCAGATTTCTTTGATCTTAATGAACTAGAATGTAGATTACTAGCTCCAAGAATTGCTTTTCAAAAATTAATGCAAGCTCCTAGAGGGCGACAGCTCAAGATACACGGCAATATTGTTAATGTACCTGCTGATGTAACTCATACAGTTAGTATATTACCGCGATTACAAAATCAAACTGCTACAATTAAAGTTAATTTAAAGCGAATGTTGAAATATAAGAGTTCAGCATTGTCACTAAATGTAAGACCGTATAAAGTACTTCAAGCAGCAAATTGGCTTATTACACAGAGTAGTTTGTATAGAGATGAAGGTATAGTACTGAATGATGACTGGATCAATCAATACAACAAAGCTGTCAATGATGAAATTAATGAGAACTTAGAGTCAGATACAATAGATGAAAGTGATGACAATAATATTGATTCTGAAGGACTCAACCAAAATGAATTGCATGAAGGTGAGGCAGAAAGACCTTCTGGTGTTACTGACACTATGTTTACAGCAACTGATTTTTTAGAAGATGACGAAACGCAAAACATATTAAATATTGCTCCAGGTGAAGGGAATAGACCATTGAGTGTTTTTAGGGACAAATATTGCGAGAGTTAGCATATCCTGGAATATTTCTTGGACAACCATGAATTGACAATAAACAAAGATTAGTCAATATTAATTATAGTGATATATGTAAATCAGAATTGAGACAATCTGACAAACGAGCTGCAATGTGCATTGTTTCATATAATTGGTATAATTAAAATCATTTATTAATATATTGTATTATTCAATAAGTTTATATTCATTGCTACTATATCTTAGTAAACATCATTTATTGATATACTGTTTTATATCATCTACATAATTGACATTGTTCATTGATATATTGTTTTATATAATCTAATATAATAGTTAAAATCGTTTATTGATATATTGTATTTAAGCCTCTATTTTGTTCCTGTTAAACTATAGAAGTTAATAAAGATACATGTATTGTTATTTTTGAATTTCACTGATCATACATTGAAATACAGCCTTAACAGAGTGAACTCACTTTGATCCGTGAAACAAAAATAGTGCAAAATCGATGATAGATTATGTTGATTCTCTAATTATTGTTATCAAACACTATTTAGTAAATTAGTAATATTTGTTGGATGAATTTAGTGCGTTCACTCTAGACATCATTGCATAAAAGCGTGAAACACCTAATTTACATAACAACAATGACTGTCAGAAGAATTTTTCCATGCATGAGTATCTAGTCAGCTCATTAAACTGGTCCGTCCTTTTTAAGATGGAATTACAAGGTCCTAATTATCTTCATTTACTATCTCTATTTCGTGAATAATATAAAGGAGACTTCAAATTACACTCTGTCTTATGTCCTATTCTAGATCTCTCTGTTCCTATTAAATCTCTTCTGCCTGAGTCACATGCAGTCCTCGACTGCGTATTTTTAGCCTTGGCTTGCCTGATACATGTTTAATCACGTTAGGGCAGGTTTGAACAAGATGAGACTTGTCCCTTTGTTCCTTTGTCTGCTCCTTTGTTTGGTTTTATTGTGTACAAAACGGGCCAGATATCGAGTGGATACCAAGTCAGCTGTTTGGTATAAATACAGTAGTCTCGTGAGAAACTTCACAATATCAGATCTTAAAAGATGAATAAAAGAGGAGTGGAAATCGACTGGTCAAAACTACCAAACGCGTCGCCTAAACCCAAAAGGTTTCACTTAGAAGAAGACGACTCTGATGGTCTTTTTCACTGCCCATTGCAAGGCTGTAAGCTTGATGGATTTACCACACAAAGAGGCTGCAGAAAACACGCCAAGAACAAACACCGTTGGTACTTTTATTTCGACGAAAAGCCAACATTACGCCGACTGAAGCATGCCAACAACAAAGCAACAAAAATGGCGCCAATGATGACAAGACCACCTAAAATCAGACTAGCTCTCTCTTTTGACATGTCAAGCAAAATCGCTCAAGATTTCTTGTCCTGGCTCACCGGCAGTGGTGGTGGTTGTAAAAGCGATCGACAAGCACACCAAATTGTCAGCAGGTGTTTGAAATTTCTTAAATTCTGTTGCGAAGAAGACGAGGATCTCACATTTGAAATCGTTGACTTTAGTCTATGTTCGCCTAATCTCCTTTTCAAATTTGTTGACATGATGCAAGATGAGTGGAATCTCGGGCATGCAGGGCGCACAGGCTACTTGGACGCCATTGCAGAATGGGGGGATTTCAGAAAAGTTAATGGAGCTTCGGAATCGGTATTAAGAGGGTTATCTTGTACAGAAATATACTTGAAAAAAGTGCGCAAAACCGTCTCCAAGATGATGCGATTACAATGGACGAGTGAACTCGATATCGACGCCTTAGAAGCCAAGGGACACTGGGCCATGCTCGAAGAGCTCTTGGAAGTCGTGTGGCCATACTTGTCGCGCTACGAAAGCGTGCTGAAGTCATGCAGGGATAATCCAGGTTCGATATCTTTTGCTACCAAATTTCTCGCCGTATATTTGTTCATCAAGGTTAAAGGCTCGCGCCCGATGACGTATCAGTATTTAACTGTTGAAATGGTGAACAAAGCTAAAACTAATGGTGGATTTATTGATCAGAAAATGTTCAAAACAGCAGGAAAATATGGCTTTGATTCTCTTTACCCGACCGAGACTAGCATGCAAGTGTTAGATGGCTACATCAATCACATTCGCCCTCTGCTCAAGCCGAACTGTGATTATGTTTTAGTGACGAGAAATGGAGGACAACACAACAAGCTAGGGGAACTAATGAGTAAACTGGTCTTCGATGCAACAGGCAAGTACGTTCATCAGACTCGCTATCGACAAATAGTCGAGACGTCAAGTACTAGACTTCTTAGCAGCAGTGCGCAAAGCACAATTTCGCAAGACCAGAAACACAGCTCTGTCGTGGCAAAGGTTCACTATCAAAAACAACGATCGCGCGCGGTCGCTAGTAAAGCGCACAAATGTCTGGAAAAACTACACGGCGACAAGGGAACAGAGCTAGAAATGGAAGTGCGCTCGAGACTTTCAGACAAGTCAACTTCTTCACAAGAGCACAGCGCTGACAAAAACGATAGTTCTCTAACCGACGAAGACGAAACGATCACTAAAACACAATACGCTAGACAAACAGAAATTGGCGCGAGAAGAAAAAATGTGATGTTCACTCCAATGGACGACAAATATCTAAAAGCTGGACTTAAGCGATACGGCTTCGGTCAGTGGAAAGCGATTCTCAGGGACCGCGATTTTCATTTTCACGAGGGAAGAACACCTAACCCTCTCCTGAGCAGGGCAGCAAGAAAATTTGGATCATATTCTAATTGGACGTAACTGTCAAATATACAACAAAGTCTTCGTTCTTGACGTAATTATATAACCAAAATTAATCTTACAACACATGTTTGGATTACTTTTTTTTGTTCTTTTTTTTTTTTTTGAAAAACACAAAAAAAGGAAAAGCTTATTTACAAATCAATTGATATAGTTACTTACATTACTTACAGAAAAAAAAAGACTAGTTACAAAAAGATTACTTAATACACTACTTACATGACAGTCACTTACATTACTTTTTTTTTATATAATAATAATACACAACAAAACTTACAAAAGCAGTGCTTACAAAACTTACAGAAACAGTACTTACGTAGCTTTACCGTATAAAGTTTACTGTACATTACAATTTTATAATTTGAAGATACATTTATGATTTCGAGATTTACAGAATAAAGGCCCATGTTAACTGAAAATTTTCTAATGATTTTTTTGCATTTGCGATCTCCCTTAGTATTTGCAATTTTTCTTTTACCCGTAGTAGAAAGCTCTCGAAGCAAAGTTCATCTTGTTGACCATTTGTGCAGAAAATGTAGTATTTTGCTAGTAGAATTAGGTAATTTAGAGGCTGCCAGTGCGATGTCTTTTCAAAAAAGCCGTAGAGTATTTTACTTTGATCTAAGCGTATCGTTTCGTGCGTTTTCTCGTACCACCAGTTTTGAAAAGTTTTCCAAAAGGAGGTCGTTTCGACGCAATTAACTAATAAATGATTCAGGGTTTGTATTTCGTTCTTGCAAAGAGGGCAGGTATCGTTTTCTGAGATACCGTCACGATATAAACTCATTTGGGTTGGTAGTATGTTGTGTATAATTTTAAATTGAAACATTATGATTTTAACTTCTTTCCTAATCTTAAAGGGTAATAAGTAAACTCTCTGAGCATTGTTTTCGGTGAAGCCGTGGCGCAGAATTTTACTTTGAGAGGTTGGTGGTTTGAAGAGGCTTGTCAAGATGGCAGAGTAAATTGATTTTGTGGACAGGGCTGTGTTACCGTTTGTTGAGGTACTTTCGATTTGGAAGTGCTGTTTTGCTTTAATTTTCCATGCGTTAGGAATGGCATCGATGAGACCGTAGAAGGTAGTAAACGGCACGTTCAGATTATATTTGGTTTTAAATTCTGCAAGATCGTAGAAATTACCGTGTTCGTCCAATAGATGATGCACGTGAACAATGTTTTTAGTGAACCAATTTCTATAGAAAACTGGCTTCTTGTCAATTAAAATGTTACGATTGTTCCATAAAATTTCCTGTTTGAAGTTTGTTTCTTTCGAGTCTAATGTTTTAAAATGCTGCCAGTATTCTAGTATTGACCGATAAAAGTCCGGTAGGTTATGGAGCTTCAGCATTCTAGTTTCGTAACTACAATTTGTTAAAAAAGCAAGGTTTCCATTTAGTCGTGAGAAGTAGTCTGGAATAATTTTCCATGCGGCAGAAGATTGAGTTTGAATTCTGTTAATCCACGCGATCTTTAAAGCTTTGTCCATAATTGAAAAATCACACATTCTAAGTCCGCCATCTTTTTTCTCGCCTATTATGGTTGTTCTTTTAATTTTAGGAGGTTTCCCGTCCCAAATAAAATTGAACGTGATCTTATTAATTTGCTCTATGAAGTGATCCGGCATGTGTAAAACAGAAGCATTGAATATTAGTTTGGAAAGGCCTAGCGTTTTAACGATATTAATTTTTCCGTATAGTGTAAGTTTTCTCTTCTGCCAAATGGTAAGAGTTTTCTCTAAGTCTCTAATTTTGGCACCGAAGTTAAGTTCTTCTGCAGCTGCTTGATTGTGCGAAAAGAAGATACCGAGAGAAAGTATTGGCTCTTTTGGCCACTTGAAACCAAAGGGAGTGTCCTGGTTATTTTTCCATTGTCTCAGCCACATTGCCTCGGTTTTAGCTGTGTTTATTTCTAAACCAGAGTGCGCGCTAAATTCTTTAAGAAAATCAAGAAGCTCGTGGACCGATTCTCTGTCACGGACAAAGACGGTGGTGTCATCGGCATATTGTGCTACTTTTATTTCATGATTGTCGACTTCGATCCCTTTAATGGAAGTTTTATTTTTCAACGCTCTTGCAAAAAGTTCGATTCCTAAGACAAATAGGATTCCCGATAGAGGGCATCCTTGACGAGCGCCTCGTTGTAAAGGGAAGAAGGTAGAAGCATGACCGTTGTTAACAACACAGCTGGAGACATCTTTATAAACTATTTTAATCCAGCTCACAATATCAGGTCCGAAATTAAATAGTTCAAGGGCGGCGTTAAGATACGTCCATTCAATCATGTCAAAGGCTTTTCTGAAATCGAGGAAAATAGCTATTCCTTTTTCATTCATTTGGCTTGTAAAGTGTATAACATCTTGTATCAAGCGGGTATTTTCGCCGATATACCGACCTTTCACATAACCGGTTTGGTCAACATTTATAATATCAGGTAGCACTTTTTCAACTCTTTTTGCAATGGCTTTGGTGAGGATTTTGTAGTCTACATTTAGGAGCGATATAGGTCGTAGGTTTTCTAGAATAGTTTTGTCCTTAAATTTTTTTGGGATGAGAGAGATGATCCCTCTTCTTTGTGTTATAGAAAGCTTCCCAGATTGAAAGGCGTGATTAAAGCTTTCTGTCATTTCTTGGTTGATTTCGGACCAGAAAAAGCGGTAGAATTCTGCTGGAAACCATCTGTGCCTGGTGTTTTTCTTGGTTGGAAATCCTTAAGTGCTTTCAAACATTCGTTCGCGGTAATATTGCCTTCGCAGGATGCCTTTTTTCCTCAGATAAAGGAGAAATATTTTCTTGATTAAAAAAAACTGAATCTTTGAATTTATCTGGGTTTAAGTTTTTTGATTTGTAAAGCGATTCGTAGAAAAGTCTTTCTTTCTCTAAAATCTCGAATTGATTACTTGTAAATCTGTTTTCACCAATTTTTAATCTTGTTACTGTCTTACTATTATAATTTCGTTTTTCCAGGCCATAAAAGTAATTTGTGTTTCGTTCACCTTGCTCGTGCCATCTCACCTTACTCCTGAGAATCGCGCCTTTTGTTTTAGAGGCCATTATTTTTTTGAGGCGTGATTTTTCTACCTGAAGTTCAAGTATTATGCTTCTATTGTGTGGATGCTTCTCGGTTTGTGCCTGTAAGGTATTGATTCTTTCTTGTAAAGCCTTTTCTTTGTCTCTGGTTCTTTTTGCTTTTCGCTTAGAGTATTTCACCGTAAAGCCCCTTATTTCCATTTTGATCAGGTCCCACTTTAGCCCAGAATCTGTTAAATCAGCGTATTTTGCTTTAAATGTAAGGATATTTTCTCGTAAGGCAGCAGTATAAGATTCATCTTCAAGAAGCGCAGTGTTGAACTTCCAAAAACCGGGACCTTTCTTTTGGGCAGAGCTATCTGATTGAATGTGTATGGATATGGCTGAGTGATCACTTTCAGGTGCAAGCAGGATGTCACACGTTTTTGTTAAGTTGCAGAGTTCCTCTGAAATTAGGAAATAGTCCAGGCGACATTGTATTTTCAGAGATTTGTTTCTCCACGTAAAGCGAGAGAGTTCAGGATTTATATTTCGCCAAATGTCGCGTAAATTATGCGACTCGCAGAGCGTTTCAATTTGTTTGATGACAGAAGCTTTCCTTGTGACCGATTTGCCGCCTATTTTGTCTTTTGGAGAAAGCGCGCAATTAAAATCACCTGCAATTAGTATTTTTTCTTCAGCGAATTCTTGTAAAAGCTGGTTTAGTGTCGAAAAGAACTTTAATTGCTGCTGAACATCGTTAGGAGCGTAAATGTTGACGAGAACAATAGATTGTTCATCAAAGGATAGTTTTAGAATAATGAACCTGCCGTTTTTATCAGTGATACATTTTTCAATTTTACATTCCAGTGAAGGGTTTATCAGTATCATCACGCCTTTGCTGTGATTTGTGCCGTGACTAAAAAACACATTGCCACCCCATTCATTTTGCCACTTAGATGTGCATAAATTTGTGTTATAGCATTCTTGCAAAAAGATAAAATTTTGTTTATGTCTGTGCAGCCATCGAAAGATTAACCGGCGTTTGGATTACGCTAGGACTTTAATTTAAATGAAAAAGTGTAGAGACCTCCTTGCTTATGTGGGGTGGACATAAACTAACAAGATACAAGTTATTTCGATATTCACTTAAAGTCGTCCATGTCAATGCAGATGTTCAATGTTCGCCTTGTTGACTTGGGGAAAAGAATTTTGTAATGCGCCCCCGTTTTGGCACCCGTTCCAATTGGCCTTTCTTCTTGGTTCTCTTCTTTGGGGTGCTTGCTGGGCTGGGTACTCGAGAACGGAGCTGTGAAAGGGCTGTCGATTGTGTAATGAACATCTCTTGGTCTTCGTCCGATTCCTGCTCTCTCGGATATGGCAGAGGGCACCAAATGCTTTGAATCGTTGTTGCTTGGTCGCGTGAACACCAGCCAAGTTCTATGGCAACACGTCTTCGCTCCAACAGCACATACTTCTTTAGTCCAGGTACGTCCTCTCGCTGAAACCTCCCCTTTAAGACGTCCACGGCAACTTCCATGACGTAAGCGAGAGCACGTTTGGTATCTGGACCCGTCGCTGCATCTTCTTGTCTTTGAAGATCTTGCAACTCTTTTTCTTTGGCCATAACCCATCCATCTTCGTAGTAGCTTTGAGCTTTTTCTTTTAGAGTTCTTTCCTCTTCGGCTTTTTTTCTTAGCGAAGCATTCCTCTCTGGTCTTCTCAATGTTCGGATGGTACGGTCCATCGACGGACTGTAGAAGGTGTGCATCCTCTTCTCTTAGCATACCAACGGCGATCCACCGCGCTTTTGTCTTCTCCAAAAACTGTGCCATTCTAACTTCCTCCCGGCTACGGCAATCCTCTTTTGACTGTTTGACACTGGCGCCGATTATTTCAAGTTGTCTGCGCTTCAAACTGTGTGGTGGTTCTTTCTCACGGAGTTTGGAGATCATTTCCAGGTCTTACTCCCATATATCTACGTAGCTGGAACTGACCTCTTCTTCGTTCACTCTCTCTCACTTTCGTCGCTTTCTTGGCTTCGTTGTGACGTCTCTTCGCAGGTCTCGACAACAACGTCTTCGTCACTGTCTTTGTCGCTTCCATTTAACGTCAGATTTTTATACGCGCTTTCTCTTCCTCGCCAAATGGCTCGTCGTCCCTTCATGTTTCTGTAGATGGCCGAGGCAACTCGTCGTCTGGTGTAACAGCCACCTTCGTCGCCCGCACGATGCAGTCCATTGCGTGCTCCTTTAAAAAGGTGTGAACGCCGGCTACGGGTGGGGATTTGAGGGTTCTGAAGTGAAATTTGCGTAAACACACCTCCATCGCAGCGTTGTATGCGTCCCCAAAGTCCATGTCACTTTGACAGTTGATGAACATCGGGCAACGTATGTTCATAGCTCTAGGTGACTTAAATTTTCGGTCGGGTGCCATAATTCCACCCTGGGTGAGCACCCAACACGAAAAAAAAAACATTTTCGTTCGAGAAAAACAACAAAATCAAGGAAAATATTTAAAGCAAAAGGTTGTCAAAGTTAACTCAATCCACCTTCCAATCATCCGGTTCCAGCTTCGTCCAGAAATATTACTTGGGTTTCTTGATCGATAAGGCTCTTATTGAAAGCTTTTTGTTTAGCTATCATGGCTATGTATCTGAGATCAAGAAGAAAAAAAATACAAACTAATGAGCTCACTTGTCCTCAGTTGGCAGCTATAGAACAAATGTCTTAGACGTGTAGCAGTTACAGAACACTATACAAAAATAATTGATATGTAGATCTTATACAGTGAAGTCCATGCATTTGGTTCTTTTACAGATAAGTAATTATAGAGTGATAGCTGACTAGTCGAGGTTTAGATGTCATGGTCATTTACCAAAATATCTGAAAGGGAAGAATACGCAAATAACATTTATGGAATCTTATCGTCTAAGTTGAGTTCACTAACCTTTGAGGGACAATAGCAGTAACTGGGTGAACAAACTTGTTTTCCCACTATTGGGCTCGCCGATTAAACAAAGGACCTTCTCTTTGTGCTGTTTGGTTCCGTAATTTAGAAGTCGAATGAAATATTCGCAGAAATGCCCAATTTCGTCTTCACTCAGACTGTTCTCCAGGATCTCTGTAAAGAAGGCGACGTCCGGTGATTTGTCTCGTCTGTACGCGACGAAGGCTCGCGGTGATTCTCTTCCGATGTCTGAGTGGATAATCGCGTTTTCAACAAATTCTCTTCTGCTTATTGAAAAGCACCAGCCGTCCAAGACCTCTATCAAATCGTAGTTGATTTTCAACTGTTTGCCAAATTCGCTCTCTCGATCACTCAGCAGGCTGTCAAGCTTGTTTAGGTGTTTCGCAATGGTTTCCTTGAAGCATTCACTGGTGCCGAGCACCGATAGAAACTTCTTAACTGTGCAACAGTTTGAATGTATAGTTAGAAGATTGAACTTTCATGTAAACTTCTCCTTTGTAGAGCGCATAACCAAGTTTTTCCGTCGCACGTTCGACGTCATTCATGGCTAATACCATCGGCGAGGCTAATGCTTTGGTAATACATTGGTTTCCATCAGGCAGATGTGAATTTTCGATGCCAAATACGTCGATCTTTAGCCCGCCCTGAACGAGAGCTGGGACGCCTTTGTCGCGTAGTACAGAACAGAACGCATTTGAAATGACCTCTAATCGTACAACACGCTCACTTCCTCGCAATGAATCTTCCAGGGGTTCTTCCATCAGTTGATCTTGAAGGGTTTTTAACCCGTGAGAAAATGAAACATCAACTTTTTCCTGCAGAAAGTTATTGTTGTGACCTTTGAGGGTCATACAAAACGGGGCGGCTGATTTTACCTCTTTTCCCTTTTTCCATTCTGGTAATACTTTTGCACTGACTTCCATTACAGTGTCCAACAAAACAGAGTGAACGGGCACTGTTGAAACACGCGTGCCGTTTGGCGACTGAACGGCAATCCAATAGGAAATTGCAGGCAAATAGATAACACTTTTAGTCTTCTTTTCCTGCTCTTCGTCGTCTTCGTCAGGCTCTCTCACAATTTTATCTTTGTCTACTCTGCTTTTCAATCGTTGATATCGCAGAGAAAAAGAATGCAAGGCCCTGAATTTTCTTAAGAGCTTGATCGCATTCATCCCTTTTGTTGCATATTTTCAACCATTGATCGTCTAGCTTTGTACTCAATCTCGTGTCATTATCACCTCTGCGAAAGGAAACCTTAGCAGATATCAATGAGCATGTGGAGGCTGCAGGAAGGATTGTGCTTACCAAGGCACTTCGTATACTCTGTGGTAAAAAAAATATCATAAATTAGAAGATCAGATAAATGTATCACACATTAGAAACACGATTTTGATAACTTCTAAATCCACTGCAACCTTGAAATTCTAAGGCTTATAACTCATGTATAGGCTAAGGAAACAAATCATTGTTCAAGTTAATGTACTAAGTACCCAGTTCACCAGTCTTCAGAATGAAGGACTTTTCTGCGAAAATGTATTAGAAAGTAGTTGTAGTTCGAGTCTTGTCTTGCCCATTTACAAAATGGTGGTTTTCCCGCATGTAGGTTTTTTCATTTCCCGCCTAAGTAAGTGTAGATATCTCTTTTCTGGATCCTTTTTAAAAAAGGAGTTTTAATTATTTCCTTGCTTGGCTTATTTTCAAAATGGCGAGCTTTTCCGCAAAAAAAAGTGTTACTTCAACAAAAAAGTAGCTGTAGTTCGTTTCTTGTCTTGGCCATTTCAAAATGGCGGATATTTCCACGAAAAGGTCTTACTACAATAATGCATGGTTAAATTCTTCCTGTAACCATCCCCCCCGGGGCACTTGGCGGTCCCCCCCTCACTTGGCGGTCTATTCTCCACCCCCGGGCACGCAAAAAGAGACAATTCCCCACCCCCGGGACTGGTCATCGACGACAAATACGTTGTTTTGCGTACAAAACATAGATAACGATATTGATTTCCGCACAATAGCAAAATCAAACATTTTGACAAGAACTTAAGACGGATTCCGCTCAACGTTCGAGCAATAAGTGCAAAAAATATTTACCAAAAAACTACTCATAGCACGGTAACATTTTAAGTGCTATTTGAAACATCTCACTCTAGTTCACTTGCCCAAGTGACCCCGCGATGAAATTCTCAAGAATTCTCAAGAAAATTAATTTCAAATCTCGTAAAAGCATGCTAAAAACGGGCGCCATTTTGTTTTGAACTGACATGAAGCGTCTTTTTAATTGAAATATGGATAACTTCAAATCCAATTTTCTCTCGCCGGGGTCAGCTTGGGAGCAAGAGTAACGGTAAGTTCTTCTTATCTGTTCTCAAAATGTGACAGTGCTGCAAGTATTTTTTTGGTAACTTAATTTTTGCACTTACTGCTCGAACGTTGAGCGGAAATCGTCTTAAACGCTTTTCTAGAGTTTCTTGAACGAAGGACACTACATGTATAATGTAGTAAAAACATGCACTGACTATATTTGAAAAAAAAAACCGAAAACCTTAACCGCATACGGCTAGCGAGTAAAGAATTTTCGCCAAGTGATTTATTCTAAATATAGCACATACGCACAAGAGGCCCGTGAACAAGTCGTTGGCAGCATTTTAAAGGAGGTTTTCTTAGCTTGTTTCATAAGAATGAACACTGGACTGAGACCTCTGTTAAATACAAAGCCGTGTATCCGTTTTCATATAGAATCTAGTTAAGTCGTCTTAGTATATACATAAATACGCTCACAGAAGAAATAAATCTTTGTTTGTGATGAACGCCAACTATTCGAGTACGCATCAAACGCACATTCGTTTAACAATTTAAAATAAAAGTACCTTCGAATACAGATTTTAATTTTGAGAGATTATCTTCTCTAACCAGTCTGCTACAAATTCTAGAGATTCTCCCTGGAAATAGGCAGTCTTCTCCACGCGGTCCGGTGTCAACCGAGAAGTGATGTACTGCACAAGAACGAGGGAACAACAAGAAATTATTTTCGACTTGCCCCGCCCCCCTCCCCCCGGGACAAGACGGCTTCAAACAATTCCCCACCCCCGGGACTGAAGGGCTGGACTTGTCCCCGGGGTTGCCCGGGGGGGGATGGTAACAGGTAAAATTGAACCATGCATAACTTAGGAGTTTTAGGTTTTTCCTTGCCTGGCTTATTTTCAAAATGGCGGGCTTTCCTGTGAAAAGGTGTTAACTCGACAAGATCAAGTAGCTGTGGTTCGTTTCGTTTTCCCGCTATTTTAATATGGCGGATGTTTCCGCGAAAAGGTCTTACAACGATAACAAATAAGTTTTAGGTTTTTCCTTGTTTGGCATATTTTCAAAATGGCGATGTTTTCCGTAAAGAGGTGTTTCTTTAACAATAAAGTAGCTGTAGCTCGTTTCTTGTTTTGACCATTTTAATATGACGGATTTGTAAAAGAAAAGGTCTTGTTACAGTTACAAAGTAGTTGTAGCTCGTTCCTTGTCTGGCCCATTTTCAAAATGGCGGATTTAGATACAAAAATTAGTCGAAGCCTTCTTTATCTTAGAAGCCCTACGTCAAGAACGAAAGAGATCTTTCTTACCTTACTATTAAGCTGCCTTGCAGGTCTTGAGGCCATGGTGTCTTGTGCTCAAATGACAGTCTAAGCGTCGTTAGTCAGATTTATTGTGTACCCACATAAAAAGAGTACTGTAATTTCCATGCATCCTTTTGTTTGTAAGGATTTTTCCCTCTGTAACAATAAGACAGCTTGCATTCCATCCTCTTCTAGTGCGCACATACCTGGAGAGGCCGTGTGCTCAACTGACAAAGCAACATCGCGCAAATACCTACATAACAGTTTTTGATTATAATTTTCACGTACCCTTTGTTTGTGCGATTTTTTTCCACTGTGAAGTATAGTTTCACCAAAAACATATCGCTGGCCTAAAGAGCCACATATAACAACACCCTTACAGTTTCGTAGCTTGTAGCTGCGTGCCGCGCTAGCTTGTGCTACTTTCGTAATCAACCACGATCTTTTGTTAAGCATAATTGTTTTGTTTCTTCGGGCGACATAGTTTCAGTTAAATTTCTCACAGGACAAAAGAAACGCCTGAAAGAATTAACTAACAATAAGCTAGCTTGCATTCCAGTTTTCTAATTCCTCTTCTAGCGCACAATTACTTATATCTGTATTGTGTATATTAAAATTGAACTCGGCAATTTGGACGAGAACGCGAGTTCATTCTCCGGGTCTCCGTTGTCTACGTTGAATTGTAAGAAGGTTTACAACTAGATGGTGACGAAAAGACTTGCAGCTTTATCGTAAGGAATAGCAATTTATATATCTGAGTCATGATAAATGTATATTAATACACTCTGTGTTAACTACAAGTTCATTCTCCTGTTCTCTGATGTCTCCGTCCACGTGATAGAATATTCGCTACAGCTGGCCAGAGTGGAGAATCACTGCTTCATTACTATTCCTGATGATTAAACTGCAAGTGCTATCTCCACTCTCCACTAGCAAATTTTTCTAAAGTACCACGGAGACATCGGAGAACCGGAGAATGAACTTGACGTTTCTACAGAGTGTATTAATATACATATATAAGAACTTAGATTAAACTATTTCTATTCCTTTTAATTGTACTGCAAGTGCTATCTCCACTCTCCACTGGCAACTTTTTCTAAAGTACCACGGAGGCATCGGAGAACCGGAGAACGATTTCCAGTTTATAAAGAGTGCATGAAATATACATATTAGATTAAAGTATTAACATTCCTTGTAAGTGAACTGCAAGTGCTCTCTCCACTCTCCACTGCCCACTTTATCTAAAGTACCACGGAGACACCGAAGAACCGCAGAATGACCTTCCAGTCTATACATATACATATATTAACGTAATAACTACTACTCCCTCTAAGTATATATATAAGTATACTTACAGTTTATGATAATAGCTTAATCTGAGTTATCATTCTCCGGTTCTCCAATGTATCTGTGGTACTTCAGATAAAGTTGGCAGTGGAGAGTGGAGATGGCACTTGCAGTTTAACAATCAGGAATAGTAATGACTTAACTGCATGATTAAACTGCAAGTATTAGCCTAACTGTTCGCTTGCAAACTTTCTTTCAATATATCGGAGAAAACGGAGACCCGGAGAACGAACTTAACGTTTTATCAAACTGAGTTTAATAAAAATTACCGCGATCCATCTGTGACAGATTTGTTGGTAGTGCGCCACTCAAAAGAGGAATATTTGGACCTATTTTTTATGTTCCCATTTTTCAGAGAACATCCTGAAAAGAGATGCTCTAAAACTGGCCTGCACAGTCTAGTTGAGTTCATCACGGCCAAAACAAAATGTTTACCATCTGCCTGACTAGAATTGATTGATAAAAGCACAATAAAAATGGCTACTTATACAGACATCACTCAAATCTTCGAACGGAATAAGAATTTTGGGAAACAATCATCATCATCATCATCATCATCATCATCATCATCATCATCATCGTCATAATAATAATAATAATAATAATTATAATAACAATAATAAAAGTTTTTATAGCGCATTATCCAAAAGCTCTAAGGCGCTTCACAATAAACGTTTTAAAATACTAAGTACTAAATAATGAAATAAAACTGTAGATTAAAATATTGCCTTCAAACTGCTCTTAAAAGTACGGAGATTTGGCCTACATTTTTATATTTTCATTTGGGCAACATTTTTATTTTTTCGTAAGCTCTGTTTTTTAGATCACTGTTTTATTTTTTATTAAAGTGCCGGTTTTCGTCGAAAGCACAAGAAATCCTGCCTTCTCCAAGATACCTGAAAACGCAAAATTTGTCTAGAAGGTATTATTTGAGTACCGATATTTAAATTAGACATGTCCTTCAAAACTTTGTGAATGACAGACATTAAACTAGTTCTCTAGTTCTCTCTTATACTCTTTTTAATATAAAACCTGATGCCGCTAAATAAAACGTGTGTATCCTTTGAAGGTTTATCATACAGCACCAAAACGATTTATCTGTAAACTCACCTGACGTATCGTAAATTAGCCTTAAAAGTGTTGATTTCAACGTTTTCCATTCCTTTCAGTTATTTGGATATATTATTACTCTTCATTAACACTCGCTTGTTTTACATACGCGACAAATTTGTAATCTAAACTAAGGAGGCACTGCCAGCTGGGATTTTTAACCGTGTTATTTTCGATGTGAAATATAAGTTGATGATGTTTTTGAATACTTGGCTATACAAGCATTTCGTACTATAAACACTAACCAAAGGTAAATAAAGATCGTTCAGTTTAGAGCACAACATGATTATTTTATTTGTTGTTGTTGTTGTTGTTGTTGTTGTTATAGTATGGTACTCCCCGTTAAAGAACCTTTTGATCAGAGTTGAATTGAGCGACTAGTCTCCTCGTTAACTTACCATTGCCTTGTTGTCTGCTTGAACCAATTTGGACTCCCACGCACATTATGGCGGCGACTGTGTGCGCAGAAGAAATAGTATCGTAATGAAGAACGTTTTGGTGACGGGCCTTTTAACATACATGCTCCAAAAATCACGTTTGGAGATCTAGTGTCATCCGATAAAAGACTCAAATAATTAACAATTTATGTGGCTCCCAGGTGATATTCGTGGGCAGAGAGACCACCAATAAAATGAGAATTGACATTAACTTGGCTAAATCTGTGTTTTCACGGTAAGACCATGGTTACTCGGGACTGGTTATGAACCTTTACAAGTTTCAAAGGCCACAACAAAGGTGGTGCAATTTATTTCTTGAAAGTACTACGACCGTGCACAATCTTTTGTTTTACGCTCGCACGCTATCGCTGAATAAGTAAACATGCAGTGACATTTTTGTTGGATAGTTGCACATGCAAACTTCAAAACCTATCGTTTTTTGAGCACGGTCAAGGCTAAAAGTGGTAACAAAAACGTAAAACAAAGGACGTTGCTGAGCTTTATAACCAGACTCTTTTATTAACTGTGGTAAGGCAAGGCTTTGTCTCGTCCTCTTTGTGTGGTGCTTTGCCTCTAAGAAAATTTCCTAATTTCACATTCCCTTGTTTCGTCGGACGTTTTAGCGACAAGTTGTCCAAAACTTGAGAGTATCTGTTCTGCTACAATTTTGCCGGAATCAAAATGGGTCACCTATTAAACACAAGGAAAATTCGTGAACAAAAAAGGCGAATTGTATGACTGATGCTTGAATTTACGCAAGTCCTTACATAATATGCATTAAAAGGCAGTCAGGCGCTGTGCTTTAAATGGGATTATTTTAAATTTCAGTTGAAAACAATTTCGGCGGCAGGAAAATCCGTTAGTGAAACGTCGATCAAGTGATTATCCTACGTAACGAACCTCCATCTTTCCGTAACTGTTATAAAAAGTTGCAGATGTTACTTCGAAGCTTGGATAAACGCGAACATTTTTTTTAACCAGAAACTATGGAACAGGTTTTGAATTTCGTGTTGATTGTTTTGCTCTTTTATATATGGGCTATTTGCGTTAGTTTAAGATCATTAATTTCTTGATAGTACGAAAGAAAAACGTTTAAAGAAGAATCGTTTAGTTAAAAACGTGAAGAGGAAAGTGCTGAATGAAGCAATCGTTCCATAATTTTCTTAACCAACATTATTTAACCGCCCTCTTTAACGAGATGATGAATTAATTTTATTGAAATTGTTCAGACGGCGCACTTAACCGAGTAAAAAAGGCAGAATGTTTTTCAAGTAATCAGTCTTCCGGTAACATTTCCGGCAACCTATTACAAGATCGTGGAATGTAAATAACAGAAAAATAAAGTTTGTAATGATTCAAAGCAGCTGTAGTCCTTAAGTTTTAATGCTTTACGGCCTACCACCGCTATAGATATATCATTAGTCCCTTTCACAATAATTACCGAAAATGAGATCCTACTCGAAATACTACTGTTTTCAATTTCGAAATGTTCATTAGTATACACATCTGCTAGGTGTAATCGACGCATTAATAGCTCTTGACAAAACAGCTATTTGCATACTTTAGTGGGAGGACAAACGATGACACCCAAAATTATGCGGCCATTTTATTCAAGCTGTTGTCCCATTCGAGGAACAAGCGACAGATCCTCAATAAATAGGGCGCTTGGCGGAGGGGTTTTCTGATAGAAATCGACGCACGACAAACGTTTGCGAAATAAACGAGGAGAAGGGAGAAACAAGATATAAACCATGAGCTTCAAATTTCTTGCAGCAGTTATCCTTGTCTTTTGTGTGGTCTCTGAAGCGTTTCATATGGGAAACAGTAGAGTTGGGAAGAGAAATTTCGAGGTAACTTAATCATTTCAATTTTGATATCGTTTTAAAGTAATGTCCTCTTTTGCCAGTCATGCTATGTTATTGTCAGGCTCGTTGTGTCATACGAAACCGCGAAAGAAGTTAAAGGAAAACACTAAAAATTACTGCTGGAAATTGATTGGTTACATGAGCAGAAAAATCATGGTTTATGTACGTATTGTCTATCTTTAGTACGTGATACGATTTACAGCAAAAGAGCAGAATAGCAAGTCCACAGACTTGCCAACTTTTCATTCGATATAATACTTCCGTATATTTTTTTGTGAGGATTTAAAAGATAGAAGGAGGGGAAGGCGTTGTTTCACACTACGCGTTTTGTTTGCTTTTTTTGGTTGTGAACTGTTACCCGTTGAATGTTTTCCTTGCTTCGCCGCCCTGGTAACGTCCTAACTCAGGCCAATCAGCTATCCGTGGCCGCCACTACACGGTTGTTTTGGCTATACGTGTGTATGAGGAGTTGTACTATGTGATCGATGATCCCTTGATAGCGTTCTTTCACTTACTTCGACAAAACTGGAATGAAAAAGTAAAAAAATGACAATTATTAAACGCAACTTGTTTTCAAATATTGAGGAAACGCATACATTCTCGTTTCAGAAAGTTCTACAAGTTAGAAGAGATTACCACGACTTATGTCTTACAGCCATGCAGCTTTGTCAAGAGCCAAGTGAAGACGACACCGCCAGATCTAACTTAAGAAGAGAAATGGCAGAGGCTGAAATTAACTATTGATGTTGTGATAGCCCTGTTGACGTTAAATAATACTTCATTTAATAATGAAACGTAGTACTTTAGCAAGCATACCAAGGCGTTTCTCACCTGTTTTTGTCAGTAAATAAATTATGATCATATGAGTTCATAGTTTCTAACCTTGGACCATTTGAATGATCGACTGTGTATCTAAGATACATTGAACTTGTCAAACTATAGAGAAATAAACTAGTCATTTATTTCCTTTGACCTCTCTTAAATGTTTAGTGCTGACTGGTTTTTGTTTTCCTGCAGACCGTTGTTTCGTGGATCATGGGTAAAAACACGCCCGATTTGGGGGGAGGGGAAGGGCTGAGCCCTGAACTTGCGTTTTTTGTAAAAGCAGTCAATGAGCAACGTGACGCGTCCTTATGCGCCTTAAACAGGTACGAAGTGACCGACAAACGACCCTACCGCTGACCCCAAATCCTGGAGACTCTAAGCTAAGACGGGCTGTAAGCCAGGGGTTCCAGGGTTAGTGGGGAAAACTCAAAAGACATGGCCTGTTTAGTTTGCGAGAAATACCAATAAAGATTTCAAGTGTATCCCACGTAAGGTTACTCAGGGGAAATAAAAAAACCCCAAGTATTTGTAGGTTAAGCTTATATGAGTATACCAGAAAGTTAGTCAAAGGTACTGCAGAGTTTTCATGACATTTGGTAAGTTCAGTTATTTGTCGAGGATAAAAATGGCTTATTGCAATTAAATGCTGTATTATGATCACAACCAAAGTTAGACATTTGATTGTCAGATCAACCTGTATATGGAAGCATGTAAAACCTTTGCTGACGGAAACCAAAGAAGCTTTTCATTGAAAACAGCTTAGTGTGGAGCAACAATACGTTATGAAACAAAGAAAAAAAAGGTGAGGTTTTTATACCGACGTAAACCCTGATTTACGGTTACTCACAAATAAATGAATGTTGGTTCAATTCAAACTACAGGTGACCCAAGCTAACAGTGTGAGCATGGTGATTAATATAAGGGTTTTTATGGAAATTTAACAAATCATCTCTAGAACCGTAAAATAATTTGTGTGCTGAGTGGAGCTTATTTAAGGCTATTTAAGCGACTTTGGTTCATCGCGTACATACTGTGTAAATAACACTGAAAGGTTGGAGCTAGAATCAGTGCAGAATATTAATGAGGGCAAAAGTACGAAAGTACCGGGTTTCAATTTTTCCCCCTAGAAGCAAAGAAGAATAGCATCCTTACCTTTTGACGCCGGTCAGAGGCAAATTATGTCAATCCTTAGGTCACAAATAATCGTAAATAAAGACGATTTGACCCGTGGCAGGCATACCGGGGCCACTGAACGCGGCCGAGACTGGGCAGGAGAACAATTTTTATCCCTACGAGGAGACCCCTGTAGAATATTTGTTCGTGACCGAAAAATATTTGCCTGCTCTCGGAAGGGACAAATTTGTCCATGAAACAAATTTTATCGTGCGCCGGCAATGAAGTAAATATTTTTTCAGTAAACAGCTGATAACGATGAGAAAATGCTCGTCCAAGCAGCCGTGAACAAAACGTAAACTGGCCATCATCAAACTGAATTGGGACCGGTCTAAGCTGAAGAAATTCGCCGACAAGAACAACCTGCTTTCCTCCGAATGGAAGTTTATGCTCAGTCTTACCACCGACAGTTAGCTGGACCACATTGCATATTTCAAAAGTTCGCCTGCTTGTCATTGAGGCTTCGTCCCATATTAAACAATCCACTTTTCTCAGCTGTTCTTGGATGAGGTTATTAGACGCCGCTTTTTGTACCAGTAACTTCCACGGTAGATCCCCCGTTCCTATTCCGTAAAAAGAATGGACAGTACGGACGGGAGTTTTCAAATCTTTGTAAAGTGTACCTGAAATTCCAGTGGAGGAGATAATGGCCACATTTTTTGCCGCTTTGTTCAAGTTGCTGAAAAATTTCTTTCACGAGGAAAGACTTTCCAGTGCCTGCTTGGCCCGTAATAAAAACATTATGTCCACTTAAGGCAGCTTTCAAAGTAAAGGCTTGATCATCTGTTAACCTATGTATTTGCAAATTTAGGATATCAATACTATATTTTAAACTACGCCACATTTAGACTTTGTCATCATCATCGTCATCATCATCATCACATAAGGCTGTGTCAACTGACTAGGTGTTATCCTGTTCTTTTTCTCGTTAATGTAACAAATAGAAAAAATAAAGGTCTGAACAAAAATTCAGCCTTTTGTAGCTGCTTAACATGTTTTAGGTTTAAGCTTTGTCAGGCTTAGATTTCAGTCTCATCATAGCGATATCATGGAAATTAGGTTAAAATTAGTTTGCCTAAAAACTACGTCGAAAAAGCAATGCCTATAGGCCGTTAGAGTAATTTTAAGCCCAGTGAGATTAAAGGAGGCTCGAAAGTATTTTTAACTGTTACATTCTTTATGAAATGAAGAAAGTTTAAGGTGGCCGATCACAGTTTTCTTGTACCTATGCGTTAGCCATCGTTATTTTAAAACCACTCGCAGTTGGGCGGTCAAAATTGGCAAGCTGCAAGTTCAACTAAAAAAGATTAGATTTTGATATGTTTTATTGGACTTAGTACCGTTGCCATGGCAACAGAGCTGGAACTAAACCAGCTTTAAATAATGGGTTTGATTTATTTTCAGAAAATCCAGTCGTTAGATTTTTCCATTTTTTGTCTATAGAAAACTCAGAAAAATAGTGGCCTTTTGACACTGGTCTCGTGAAGTTTTGAGAGAGAGATATGTAATTTTGTGTTTTGCATTCTAACGTTTTCTGAACATGTTCTCTGTCAGATTCCAACTTTTGTTTGTAGGCGAGTTACGCGTGTTCTGGACTAGTTTTCTACCAAATTTCATGACATTCTAACGAGCAATTCCGTAGAAATCAGTACATTTTCACCAAACCACGCAGTCACAATTTTCCGGTTAACTGCGCATGCGGTACATTTGACAGGGTTCTCGATCTTTCTCGATCCATTAAAACAATTCCTGAAAGGCAGGGTATTTTCCAATAGTATTACCTTCAATACACTGAAAGACAAACGTTTTTCATTCACAACAAACTGTTAAGACGGAAAAAACACTTGCACAATCTTCACTGAAACCTCTTTTGCAGGTCGGACAATATTTTAAGGCTGGTTGTGACTTAATAGCCGTTACCATGGCAATACAAAAGCGCACAAATAAAACCTACAAATTTCAGTTTTTGCCAATTATCTGTAAAACTAAGTCGGTGACCAACCCTTTTTTCTTTCATTTTCGTTTCTCTGGCGGTATGGCAAAACATTATTCAGTAGAATTTAAATCAAATTATATCGAAAAAGTCGTTATTGAATTCCACTAAAGAACTTCCCCCCAAACGATAGGTCTCCGAGCAGACCTTGGAGATAAAAACGAAAGTTTCAGGCACACTTTATTTCCGCTTTAAGTGTTTTTACACTGCATTTCCACGTATTTTTCCGTGCGACTTTTCCTTGAAATTTTGATTCACTTCAGTTGACACGTGTGTTCTAGCCATGTCGAGTGCAAGCCACGCGAGCGCGCCTAAAATCCCTTTCGAGCCGCCTTTAACAAATAATTTTAGAATATACACGACTACTTTAACCTCACGTTTTCAACGTACACGTATCTGAAGCTCATATGCAACTGTATTGTTTTCCATTGCTTTACTAGTGTAGTAGAATGACAAATACTTACATCCTTCAAACTAGTATTTCGGCTGTTTCAAAGAACCGTCTGATGATGGATCCATTTGGCAAATAACAACGACTAGCTAGCTAGCGAGCAGGTACGAGGAATAATGGAACAATAAGAAAATATTAAACGAATTGAGCAGGAAAATATTTTCAGTCGGAGGAAAACACAAGGAAAGAATCAATACTGTAACAATCCGGTCTTAACGGCCATGAAAAGTAGAATTATTATTTTTTAATTAAATCTCCAGCGAGAAACAAATTCCGAATGGCTTACGTGCATTGTATTTCTTGCAATACTGACAAATTTTTCCCTTCCAGGAGCAGGCAAATATTTTTCGGTCACGAACAAATATTCCACACGGGTCTCCTCGTAGGGATAAAAATTGTCCTCCTGCTCAGTCGTCTGCGTTCAGTGGCCCGGTATGCCTGCCACGGGTCAAATCGAATCGTTTTAACACGTGTTGACTTTATCTACGATTATTTGTGACCTAAGGATTGACATAATATGCCTCTGACCGGCGTCAAAAGGTAAGGACGTTATTCTTTTTTGCTTCTAGGGGGAAAAAATTGAAACCCAGTAAAGTTTCGACGAGAAAATCGTTCGTACTTTTGCCCTCATTAATATTCTGCACTGATTCTGGCTCCAACCTTTCAGTATTATTTACACAGTATGTGAGCGATGAACCAAAGTCGCTTAAATAGCTTTAAATAAGCTCAAATCAGCACACAAAACCAAGAAACACACAATGGACACAAACTAAGACAAGTAAGGAACTTAATTTGCGAAAAACAAATTATTTTACGATTTTAGAAATGATTTGTTAAATTTCCATACAAATCCTTATATTTATCACCATGCTCACACTGTTAGCTTGGGTCAGCTGTGTTCAAACTTGCGCTCGCAGCATTTTCTTGTTTCCTCAGAGCAACCACCGATTATAAAGGTGGGCATTCTGTTTGAGAAGCTGCAAATGTCGCAAGTATGACGCGATGCATTATTTTCTGAATCGAGAATAGCCACAAGGACAAGGTGTTCGATTCTGTTAGTGGAAGACATGGCATCCGATTCTGTTAGCCTGTTTCAGGATTCAAGCATGATTTATTTAGGAACAGTGAAATACACAACGGGAAGGCGAAAATAAAACGTGTGGGGCTGGGAAGGGAGAGGCCTTCTTTCCTCCCTCTAGTTTGAGGAAAGTGGGCAGATGTATACAAGCTCTCCCACTTAGTATTAAAATTTTAATTTCGCGTTTGATTTCTGTTAATTTTTCTCATTCTTAGTAACTGAGATCCTGCAACAGGCTCGATCTGTTGGAATCAGGGGCGACTGGGGACGAGTAAGGTGACAAAGACGACAATACTGGCTCATAAAACTTGAGTTTAACTAACTCATAAAATGAGTTTTTGTTTGTTAGAGACAATTGAAGTTGTTAAAAACTGGACCGCGTATATTGGATTTCTAGCATTTTCATTGGCTGAATGGAGTTAGGTTATCAGCTTATATACCTGCTTCGACCAAATATGGTCAATGAACAGCCTTGTACCCAGGCGTTCTCCTCCCGCTCACTCAACTTGGAGCGAAATGTCGAATAAGTAGCCAGTCGGTGACGTCAAATTTCGCACCAAGTCAAGTGAGTGAGAAGAGAACGCCTGAGTACAAGGCTGGTCAATGAACACTTAAAACAAAGCTAACAAATCCGCGCAATCAAATTCATTTGAAGTAAGCGTGCTCCATAATCCTGTTGACTGCATGCTGGTGGCGTGAGCAAACTTAACCTAAGACCAACTCGGCAAGTACATGACCAAGAAAAATCACTTTACAGCAGAGTTAAACTAGGAGAAATTACAACAGCGAAATTGCCGCAGAGGAAGGAACAAGGAGCAAGGAACTTCGTTGTAAAAGAAACTTAAGCTTAATTCAGTCTTTGGCGTTGTGTTTCAATACGACTTCTTTCACCGTCGCACTCTCAACAAATGTTCACTAAAGGTAGACTTTATTCGGAAAACGTTTGACACCAAAATATCAAGACATGACACAAAATAAAACAGAGTCAAATCGTCGAGAACCGTTTCATAACAAGTGCCGGCACACGTTTTCGGTGATACACTACTAAAATCAAATTTAAAAAAGCACTGACAACCGGAAAGGACGACATTTTTCTCGGCTATAATTCATACTACACAAAACAACATCGTTTTATCTGCAGACGATGTAGCTCTTGTGTTCAAGCAGCTCCAAATGTTCAAATAAAATAGAATATAATGCAAAATAAGTTGAATGATCGCTCTCCCAGTTGTTTGATCCATTGTTGATTTACCACATTCCGTCCGCGGCCTCTGAACCGAGAACCACCACGTTTTGTGCTCGTTTCAACTCTCGCAGCTACAATGCTGAAATTATGCAGCTCCAATCCGCTTTGGACGATGAATACAACAGTTTTTTCAGGAAACATCAAACCTATACCACATTTTAGAGCCAATAATTGGAAGACGTTTTCAAAAAATTATTCTCGGACGTTCACTTCGGAGCAGTTTCATTGATCCATTCAGCTTTGCAAAGATTAAACGCTGCAACACTTCGCAAGGTTTTGGCGCCTTTTTCGTTCAGTCATGTGATCAAGAAGCCAGAGAAGAAGCTAGAGTTGCTCTCGGCTGCGCCTCGACCAACTCTTACGCTTCTCTCGTGCTCTCCAAACTTCCCGCGTGCATCCATAACTCGATGTACGCACGCTAAAGCATGAACCAATTGTTAATTAACAACAAAGTAAGCTGAAAGCTGGCGAGAAAAATGGACGACAAAAATCACTTTGCAGTGAATTTAAACGAAGCAGAAATGCCAATAGCGCCATTGAGACACAAATCAAAATTGTTCCGGAGTGCCTGTACAAATAGAAATTTAATTTACCGTTGTGTTTATAATTAAGATCAATTTCTTTCATCATCACGTCGATCATTAAAATTCTGCAAACGGTAGGGTTTAACAGGAAGGCTTTCCACTCCGAAATGTCGAGAAAAGACATAAATAAAGACAGTGAAATGAGAGAGAAGCATTTAATAAAACCTGTCTCTTATTCACGTCGAGTCAGTACAAAAATCATGAAGCAATGTAGACAAGCACCGAACAAACTACCAAGACATAAGGAGGGTTTTTTTTTTTTTGCTACACCACCCAAAATTGACACCGGTTTACCTACACTCTTTGCAGCTCTATGTGACAACAGCTCCAAATGTCTGCATACAAATCGGATGCCATGTAAAAGGAGCCTTTACCATTCCGTTCGCAACCTCTAAACAGAGAACAACTACGTTTTCTGCTTTGTGGTTAACAAACTGAGATGGTGAATTCTAATGTTCCTGATGGTGAATTCTAATGTTAATCGTTTTTCTGAACTGCATAGAAATTACCTACTCACGTGATGGCTCCGTTGTGCGAACGGGTTACAAACGTGTTCCTTTTCAACTCCCGCAGCTACTATGGTGAAATCGCACAGCTTCAATCCGCTTTGAACGATGATTACCACAATGTTTCAGGATAAAACAAACACGAACTACATTCCAGAGCCAAAAGTTAGAAGATTTTTCCCCAAACCTTGTGCCAGTTCGTTCACTTCGGAGCAGTTTCGTTGACTCGTTCATTCATTCAGCTTTGCAAAGAAACACTGTAACACTTGTGATTGATTCTTGTTCTCGTTTCATCTCTTCTCTCATTTTTTACTTTCTTTCTTGATTTTATAACAATTAGTGCTTTAGATTTAATAAAACAATTATTCTACTCGGGCTTGCTGGATATCAAATGATTATAACCTACGCCCCTCGCTGGTTACCTATATCATTCGATATCCAGCACGCTTTCGAAGAATAATTGTTAAACAGAAATCGTAGTGAGGTATACATATATACGTCAAACGCATGGATCGGGCAAACAGGCACTCCTGATAGTTCATAAAAATACAAAGGAAAATTCAGTAGAGCAAAGTTACAATAGAGTAAATTAGCCTAAGCTTTGTTTCAAAGCTTTGTTTGTTTGATTTATTACCGAGAAAACACGTCAATGCGCTTTTTAAGAGTTGCAAAGAATGGAAAACATGTGGCTAATTTACGAAAATCTGATAACTGAATTTCCTGCAGCTATTAATTTGGATTAAAAATCGTTTCTACGAATAGCAAATCATTTCATTCATCGTCTTCTATTTGTATCTGAGACGATGATGTTTGCAATTTCTCTTTATTCTCTTTTTCACTGTATTGCATATTATCACAGAGTTAAGAAGGTGAAATTGCCGAACCGTGGTCAGTAATATACTTGAATCCACGCATCGATAATCCGTTTGATTAACCGTGTTTGTTTAGCTCAAACGATGCCGTTAAATGTTTTATTACAAAATTGGGAATGACGGATACAGGTTGATTTCTTATAAACACAGCGGGACAAACTTAAGTTATAACATAAATATCGTATGGACCCTAACTTGATAGCTGAGATTTGTACCGAGGTCTTTAAACAAGTTCTTTGAATTTGATCAGTTCACTTTTGTTCAGTTTTCGACAACAAAGCTGGTATTTTGCAAACAAGAGGCTGTTGTTGTTCAATTTACGACCTGTCTTCCTTTGTGAAAGCTTTCTTGAACTTTGTCCGAAGCTACTGACAAGCTGGATGCTTAAGCTAAGAAGCCTTTTCAAACAGTGTTCCTTTCGTGGGCAGTGTATGATCGTGCCATATCCATATGTTAAGCAGTTCACAGTGTCGTAAAAATGTCACTTTCAAAAGCGGCACTCATTTAAGGTACAGTGATGGAGTATTATAGCGATAATGGAACGCGTTAGTTGTCTTAATGGCAACGTAATCGCCAATGTTTCAAATAAATGATGCTTTTTGTGTAACTTTAATAGATGATATCTTGTTGTGGAAGTTGTCACAGATCCGTGTCCTCTAAAACGTGCACTTTGAAAACTCCTCCGTTAACACTATATTTCTCTGTAGTACCAACCTCTTGGACTTGGAGAATTTGAAACAGAACATTCAATATCGCATGACTCTTGTGTCGTAATGAATCTTTTCGATGAAGCCCTTCTAGTTCTTGCCTGTAAGAAGAATTTTGCATAAGTTTGGCAAACTTTTCCTCGTCACTAAATTTGCGACCTGTGAATTTTGCCAACAGAACGAAACGCCTTGACTTCTCGTTATTCTTCATGGCGTTGCTAACTCAGCGATATTCCTTTAGGTTACTACATCTCCAGCAAGTGCTCTGAGAGTATTGCGTCCTCTTCACGCACGATACGCACGCAAAATGAGTAAATGCCACAAGAGTAATTTTGCTTTGACCAAATATTCATTTAGTCGTGCGTGAAGTTAATTTAGATAATCAGATAATCAATTCCTACCTGCGGAACTGTGAGATAACTTTCGATATTATCAAAGGTCGTTTAATTTCATGTTTTGGTTTAAGGATGGTTTATATTTACCACTAGCGATCCAGATATGTCTGATATTGTACCAACTCACAGTGGTGAGTTGGTTGCATTGTAAATAGTTTATTTCATTTATCCATCTGTTTTATCTGTTTTCTTTAAAACTGTCTTTTCCACGCCTCACTAAATCACAGCGTGATTTTATGAATAAAAGTATTGAAAAGTCTTGAAGTAGTTCTTATTTGGGTAGTCTCAGCAGGTATCCTATGCCTGACGAAAGTTTTTCTTTCTCATGATATCCACGTTTCACCTGACATAGTGCGACATAAGAATGCTGTAAAGGCCCCGGCTAAACTGTCAAACATTTTTCGTCCAACATGGTGTTTGTCATACAAACCGTTCGGTGGCTAAACTGGCAAACAATGTTTGTCCAAACATCGTTCAAAGTGAGCCCACGTAACATCTTTTGCGTATGACTGCTAAAAATTACGACGTGACTAGTCTCTGATTGGTTGCTATTCCCCGCTCGTGCAAGCCTTGTTGGCAAAGGTGGCTAAACGATAAAACATTTGTTCGTAAGGTAGAATGTTGTTTGACCTAGATTAAACATGGAAACCATTTAAGGTGGCTAGACCCGGTTTTTTACCAACCATACCTACTCTCTTTGAACGGGAAATACAGAGATGCCTCAAACGAAACAGGAAATGGAATTATACCTATTTCTAGGGTATAGATTGAAGTTTAAAAAAGTGTTTTTTTCCAGATCGACGTATCCGTAGCAACATGGTGACGTCATTGCTGTTTTTACTTTTCCTTAATTTGTTAGAAATCCAGACATTCGTTTTTAAAGCTACTTATAGGACTTGTAGTTCATGTAATTGTTTTCAGTTGTACGCTTTTAAACATTTTTTATGAGAGCGTTTTCGAGAAATTATTGATTGAAGTTTTTAGCTGCTGCCAAGAAACGAATCATAAACAATTCTTTTCGCGTTCACGTTATTGGAAATCGGATTAAGCGATTTCTTTCATCTATTCCTGTAGGATAGCTGAAATCTCTAGAAACAATCTAAGGCCAAAGTTTTCTTTCCACGGTCAGAATAAATGTCAGTTTGAGGAACTCAACCTCAACCTGTAAGAAGAATTTTGTATAAGTTTGGCGAACTTTTCCTCGTCACTAAATTTGCGACCTGTGAATTTTGCCAACAGAACGAAACGCCTTGACTTCTCGTTATTCCTCATGGCGTTGCTAACTCAGCGCTATTCCTATGGGTTACTACACCTCCAGCAAGTGCCCTGAGAGTATTTATTGTGAAGAACAGCTCCCCTCAACCGACTGTTGGCCGACTGTTGAGCGACCGTTGGCAGACTGTCGGTCATTTGTCGGCCGACTGTCTAGGTATCCAACTTCCTAGATACCTAGACGAGTTTAACTGACGGAAAGTTTATCTAGGCGCCCCCTTCGACAACATGTTAGCTGGCATTGCAGAGTTCTATCCACCGAATTAACTTCGCCTAGTCTAACAACAAACCGCTCTTTTAGAGCCAACAAAAAAAATGAAGCCTTTCATCAACAAATCAGCATATCACGTGTATCGGGTGTTCATTTTTTGAAGCATTCTTTCACGCGCATAGAAATAATTATTGCATATTTTTTTAAACTAATTAAGATGTCCATAAGGTCACTCATTAATACGAATTGCGTATAAACTATTTCTTTTGTTTTTTTTTTATTTATTTAAACACGGAAAATCATCAGTTAATTAAGCTTAATTAAGTAAATAACAAAAACTAATTACAACTGCTTTACATGATTGCCGTGTGGGAATTCAATATATCAGCTATCTTCTTAATAATTTGCTTAAAATCATTAACAGATACAGCATGTTTTAGTCATTTGGGCAAGTTATTCCATAACATAGACCCGCTGTAAGAGAAGCTTCGTTTCAAATAATTGGTGTTTGGTTTGGGTAGCGTCAGCTTTCCCTCAGAGTCTCTCAAGTTATAAACAGAGTGACGCTGAGAGAAAAGTCTTTGAAGATAATCTGGGGCAAGTCCATTCATGGCTTTAAACATCATCAAGGCTTTCTGTTTCTTTCGTCGAAGAAATAGCCTCTCCCAGTCGAGGGTGGACAGAAGGTGGTTTGAGCTTGTATCAAAGGGTGATTTAGTAATAAACTCTGGCTGCACGATTCTGTAATTTTTGGAGCTTATCACTCAAGTAACCACTCAAACAGTCCCAGACAGGGCTGCAGTAATCAAAATGTGGTATAATTAAAGCGTTATAAATTTGAATTGCAGTTTCTTTCGATATAAAGGGCCGCACTCGTTTAAGGGCACCTATAGCCGAAGAGACTTTCTTGCAAATCTCTTCAACGTGTTTACACCAAGAGAGGTGAGCATCAATGATAAGACCTAAAGATTTAGCATGATCAACTCTCTCGATAATTTGGTTATCAATTCCGATTTCTACGTCTTCACATTGAACAGATAGTCTTTGCCTTGATCCAATAATCATTAACTCTGTTTTGGCAACATTTAAACTGAGCTTGTTAGCTTTCATCCAACAACTAAGGTTATTTAATTCAGGGGCTAAAGCCAGCTTAAGCTCTGTTCACGTCTTAGCAGACAACGTAAGATTGGTATCATGGGCAACATTCTTGATACAGCGTTCTGCAGGGAGTTCGGGAGATCGTTAATGTAAATTTAAAATAGCAAAGGACCCAATATGCTGCCCTGAGGCCCGCCGCAACTGAGGGTACGAGCAGTTGATAGTTTGCCGTTGACACTACATCTTTGGGTTTGGCCACTTAAGTGCGATGAGAACCACATTATAGCTCCCTGATCGACACCCAAGTATGGCATCTTACGCAAGATAATCTCATGATCAATGGTATCGAATGCCTTAGCAAGGTCAATAAAGACAACGCCATTTAGAAGGCCCTTGTCGATGTTTACTGACCAAGCATCTGTTGACTCAAGCAAAGCCGTGAGCGTACTATGTAGGGAAGGGAACCCGGATTGGCAACCTAATAACAATTTATTGTCATCTAGATAATGGTAAAGTTGATTATAAACAATTTTTTCCAAGACTTTCGAAACTAATGGGATTACAGATATTGGCCTATAATTGTTAGGATCCGATTTTAAGCCCTTTTTGAAAAGTGGAGTTACTTTGGCCGCTTTCCAGTCGTTTGGATATATCGCCGTGAGAATAGACTTTGAGAAAATGGAGGTAAGAGAAGGTGCGACGATACTAGCAGCCATTTTTAACAAATTACTCGGAATCCTATCAAGACCAGTGGCTTTCTTTTGATCAATTTTCGACAAAAAGCTAAAAACAGTATTTACACTCGGAATTTGCAGAGAAAACAAACTATCAGTGGGCTCCAGGTATAAGACTCGGGATTTACATCGACAACAGGGATATCTTGCGCTAATACTTGCGCAACGTTTGAGAAATGTTCGTTAATAGCTTCCGCTATGTCCATCGGGCTACTACTTACTATTCTATTATTGGCTTCGATCTCCAAAATATTAGCGGACTTACCACTGTTACGTGAAGTTAACTCGTTAATAACTTTCCATGTTTTGCGCGAGTTACCTTTGTTGGCTTTCAGATTGTCCGCAGAAACATAGCGTTTCTTTGCGAGCTTAATTGCGCTATTTGCCTGGTTTCTAGAACGCTTAAATTGATCCCATGTAGCCGAGTTATTGGAGGAGATTGCCCGTTCTTTTTAAAGAAATCTCGTTTTCTGATTTTACACAATAATTCTCTGGTACTCCATGGAGATCGCTTTTTACGAATTCTTTTCAATTTAAGTGGTGCGTGTTTATTAACGCAACCAAGAAACATTTCTTTCCATTCATGCCACATATCATTTGGATCAGAATACAAATGAACATTGGCCCATGGCAATTGATTGAGATCACTTAAGAATTTTCCTCTGTTAAAGTGTTTAAATTGTCGCGTTTCAATAACGCGAGGGCCGTTACGATGGTAATGAGTCCTACGTGTCAAGAAGACAAGAGAATGATCACTTATGCCAAGGTGAATAACACCTGACTTTGTAACCTTCTCTAGGGAGTTTGTTATACATAAATCGATTAACGTTTTTGGGACCGGGGTAACACGTGTTGGTTCAGTGATTAACTGACTAAGACCAAATATGTCGAAAATATTTGTCAAATAGGAAGAAACATATGTATTTGCTTCAGGCAACAAATTGCAGTTGATATCACCAAGTAAACATAATTCCTTATTTTCCGCATCAATTTTGGCTATAACTTTTTCAAATTCGCTAAATAAATTTGGTGGAGAACTTGGGGGTCGATACCAAGTACCGACCAGAAATGGTGTACTCCGTGGCTTACTGATTTTGATTTCGACAAATAGACACTCCAGGTGATTATTATTTAAGTCATTACGTATCCGATAATTCAAATTAGTGCGTAAATATATACATACACCACCTCCATTCCTTCCGTTAACTTTACGATCTTTTCTGACTATTTCAAAGCCAGGTATGTAAACTTCATCATCATGTACTGTAGAGTCTAATTTAGACTCGTTGATTTGTAAAATATCAACTTTTGAAGAGGACATAAAAACTCTAAGTTCGTCGATATGAGACAACAGACTGTTAATGTTGAGGGACGCAATGACTAAACCTCGACCAAAGATTGTGGGACAGTTGGACTTACCGCGGTCATTACCCTTGTGGACATCAGCCGAGTAGGATTCCCAGACGGCAATATCCTAATCTACCCGTAAATGATTAATAAAATTACGAGCCAGGCGCGAGATTCCACCGTTGTTTAAATGAAGACCACTCCGGTTTAAGTGGCTAGTTGCTGAAATGTTTGAGTGGTCAACAAAACCGCAGTTCTTTTGCAAGCAGTGTTCCTTAAGAACTTTGTTTACGTCAGGCACTTTGCAAGCCAGAGCTTCATCATCAGATCTGCTGATGAGACTGGATATAGTAATCATAGCTGAAGATTCGGAGCTGACTGATTCAGCTAGGTCAATCAATTCTACTGCACATTCACGAGGAGTATTGGAGGATCGTAAACTTTTAGTTCCCACATGGATAATTATCTCGTCTGGGTTTCTGCGTAGAAGTGGCTTGATATGGTCTTTCATGTCTTGCGTTGTGCATCCCGGGAAGGTGGGTATCTTAACTTGTAAATTTTTAGACATTTTGTGACCTTGTAGGAATTTAAGAGTCGAATCCCCTGCTATAACAACTTTCTTCTGACTGTTGGGCTGTAAGTGGATATGCTGATTTGTCGAAATGACAGAGCCAGTGTTTTGCGATCTAATCTCGGAGGACGATAAAGATGTTCTGTGTCCTTGGACATCGCTATTCCCTTTTCGATTGCTTGCATTTCTTTGGATTTGTTCATCATCTCGAAGAGGTTCAAATCTATTTCGAGTTTGGATTCCGTTAGCGGGCATTGTTTTCTGGCTGTGTTTTGCATTTGCACTTCTCGGGTGCGGCTATTCTACGGACCAACAATCACTTGATTTTTGGTGATTGTTATCAACATCGCCCTTTTCTCGCATAATTATTGCTAATGCTAATTTTAAAGAATCATTTTCTTGCTCAAGGGACAAAGCTCGGCTTTCAAAGAACAAACATTTTTCTTCCAAATCCTTGATTTCATTGTCTTTGTTGGATATAGTAGATAACAACTTCTCGCACCTCTTTTTGTAATCGAGGAGCTCGACACCTAAAACCTTTTCATCTTGTTTTTGAATATTTTCCATCGACAGAAGCTTTGTATTTTCTTCAACTTGTTTCTGAAGGATCAATAAATCGAGTTTTAATCCTTCAATGTCAGAAATAATTTCTGAAGTTGATTGAGCTTGAGTACCATTTAGTGGACACTCGCCATCAGTCGACGTTTGTTGATCACGTTGACCACTGTCGGTCTCCTGCAATAGTGTCGATGATTGAAATGATTGTTCGGTAGAGCTCAGAGAAATGGCATCTTGCGTATCGGTGGTCTCTCCCAGCCTCTCGTGAACTAATTCTAGCAGCTTATCCTTTAAAGCGGGACCATCGCATCCCTGAAAATTCAGAGTATGTTGCTTCTTGTAGTACCAGTTGATGATAACATTGCCGTTTGAACTTTTAAATTGCTTTGTACTCCCAGCAGGCGTAAGCCACTTTCCTTGCAATTCTAAAGCATTTTCACGAATTTCTTTGGTGATTCCAAGTCATTCTTCCATACCAACTTTCCATTGATAAGATGAAGATATTCTAGTTCACTAGACTCCGGATTGAGCGAGAAAAACTCGGTTTCAACAACGTGAGCAGCGTCAGCATCAGAGCTACAGGATAAACGTCCGCCCGCCATAGTGACCAGGCACTGATTCAATATTGAATAATAATGTTAATCCAATATTGAAGGGAAAAAGCTCAACAGAATAGAATACGAAAAGCCAATAGTCTGACTGGTGCCACTGCAACCTGTAATAAGACTAGTAAAAAGATGGCATCGTTAGTAAAGATGAACATAATGTAGACACACATGATACACCTTTTTATATCACAAGAGGTGCAATGCATTATAGGCGATCCAAAACGGCTTTCAAATTCTCCAATCGCTGTGAAATTACTACGAAAGTTTTCGATCAAACAGTGGATAAGTTCACTTCAAAAAAGGTCAGTTCTCATATTCGATGTTCTGAACGTACATGAAGTTAAGAACAGAATCTCTCTATGAAGAGTGTGTCTTGTTTCCAATGTAATTATCTGAGTACGTTTTCGGATAGTTTATCGACTGTTTAAGAAGAGCCTGTTATATTAATACGATTATTTTACAGTGAAATGCATCTGTCGGTAACTTGTCGGTCAACTGTTGGCCTCCCGTAAGTATCCCATAAAACACCATCCTACGCCAGCACGTTGCACATGCGCACAGCCATATCAATATAACTAGGAGTAAACATAGATTAGGGAGTGCGTTCGACATGATTAATAGGAGTTGTGAGTAACAAATAAATGAGCGGTGAAGTAGGTAAAGCAACTGTGAAACTGTGAGTGGGAGGGGAATGTGAGTTGATAAAGGTTGCATACAAGATCCCAAAATTTGCACAGAGGTTAAGTCACCGTCTACAGTAGATCGAGTATTCATAAATACTAGACAGAGGACGAAGTAATCATAACTTTGAGTAGCCTCTAATTAGTACTTATGTATATTATATTACTTCAGATTGAGACTGTGTGTAAGAGGATATCCCTAATACGATGTGGTTAGTATTTGGTGGTCTTGGTGAAGTGGAAATTGGATAAATACAACCAACGGCCTTTAAAGAACATTACCTCTGATTTTAAAAAACTATAAATTAAAAAAAAAATCTTTTCAAAATCCTTTGAAAAAATTCCACAGCTCAACACAGCGCCACAACCCGCCACAACGAAGGAAAACGTCACAACGCAGAAAAGCATTAGGCGCATCCACGAAAACGAGGCGTTCATACACGAAGCCGAGGCTGTAAAGGCTGAGAGTGCGCAAGCCCCTGCAAGCCCCTGCAAAAATATGTGGGGGGCGCCATTTTGGTCTCCTTACAGGAATGTCTGGAATGTCAAAACGTCCTGGCTTTGTAGGCCACAGGACAGCACAGGCCACCCAACAAAAGACTAGGGGTTTCATTCTCCTTCGTCGAACGCAGTTAACTCTTCGAGTTGTAATACGCTTTAGTTGAGTGGAACAAAATTTTATGAGTTAAACTGGTATTATAAATTTTCAAGGTTTAGACCACTGCAAAACCGTGTACGATCAAAGCTTGCTCTACGTTGGATCACTAGATCGTGACCAGTCAAAAGAAGATAAAATATGGAAATAATGCCTGAAGAAGGCTGGTGTTGGCCAGCCGAAATATTGTATTTACGCCTCTTGCACATTGTCTGACCAGTCTTTGCATTATTTCCATATGGTATTATAAGTTCAAAGTTCCATGGGTGTCATTTGAAAGCGATTTGTATTTTCTCAACTAATACAAATTTCTGCCTAATGAAGAAACAGCTTAGTTCTCAATTTAAGCTTTTTTCGTATTTTTGCGTTATCCTAAATTGCAACCTTCCTGCTATACTTAGTCGCAAAGGCTCGAGCGATTGACTGAAAACTTGATTGGTTACTTTGAGTTGGTTTTCTCTGACCCATCCTGGATTTTAATTGGCTAGTATGCACGAAAGCAGGCGAATTAATTAAAGGTGGTCACACTTTTGAGCGCCGTGCTGAACAGTGAAAAAAACTGTCAGAACTGGGAGAAAAATATATCCATTATGCACAGAAAAATATATCCTTAATTGTTCGAGGACAACAACTTATTTATAACTCTTTTTTGTTTTTTTCTAATATGTATTTTCTACATAAAGGCGTCTATCTATCTATCTCCCCTTACTAATCTCGCATTTAACAAAACAATTTCGCATTTCTGCTGTGTTTTCCTTCCAGTTTACGGTTTAAGCGTTAGTTCAAATCCCAGTAATGGCGATGGGTTTAGAGGGGTAGGGGTGCGCTAGGGGTTTATGGAGGAGGGTATGGTTGAGGGCTCGCATTTTTTGAAGGATGGGACGGTAAACAAATAAACCCAGGCTGAACACTCCAACGTTGTTATATGGCACGTCCAACATTTGTTGTCGTCATTTTTTATCGTCTTTCCGAGTCCTTGTTCGTTTCGGTGTTTGATCTCCAGCCCCGCCATTTTGAACAGCCGATGTTGCCGGACTGGGGACTGGGTCCTTGAATATGATGGATCATTGATGGGTCTAACTTGAGGAGAGCGATGATAATTAGACCCGGCCACGCTGGCGGCGTCTCCGTCGCTTTTGTCTTATATTTTCTGTTTTACTGCTCAGTTGGATGCCTGAACCATGGAACGGTCTGTCTAAACATCTCGGGCACTTCCTGCTGTGATCTGCCAGATCAATACGGCAAGTTCTGTACGGTAAACTCGACTTTTGCTGCTTCATCGGGGTTAATTCTGTTTTATGAAGAATTTGGCGATTATTCAAGAAACAATCTACTGGATTCCAGACATAATGACGCTTTGTTACCTCGATCATTGTTAATTGTTCAACATAGTAACATAGTAACATCCTCATTGCATACCTACTACCACATCACGGTAAGCTAAGCTATGGGAGGTGTCCACGGCCACCGTGGAAACAGTGGCGGCGGATCTGGAAGACTGGCAACGATCAAAAGCAAATGACAGGAACTTAAGGAAGCGCAAAGCACCATGCCCGCCCAATACTACAAAATCACGGAAGAATTTGGAGGATTAAACAAAATTCTGCGATATTCGATTTATTTATGCAGGGAGAATAGCGCTAACGTTGTGAATTGCTGGCCAAAATGTTTCATCGAAATCAAGCCTTTCATTCAACAAAAAATGTTGGTCATACGTGGGGTGTTAAAAGCTCCAACATTGTTGAATCAATAAATCATGTACAACATCCTTAGATCGCTTAGTCGAAGCTTTAATTTCGACATGTTCTTTTTTCACTTGAAAATTAGCTTCTTCTTTTCCAATTCTTTTTTTGCCAATCGATTGATATATCGCCCCAAATAGAATCGATTGTGCGATTGCGTTATAGTAATGTAGATAAATCGACAAGCACGGTAAGTTTAATAAATAATGGCACATGAGCACACATGCAGGCAAGCGCATCTGGCGTTTTTTTTTGGGGGGGGGGAGGGGGGAATAAAAGCTACACTAGCCTTATAGCACAAGCAGTGTCGAGCAATCGCAATGAAGTAGTTCGCTTATAGTTTGATCACCAATCGACAATAATAATAATTAAAAAAACATTCACTAACGTGCTTTCGCCTTTACAACTGTACTGAATCTGAAAAATTTGACAATTTTGAAAATAAAAAAAATCAAAGTTAAAACCAAGTGAATGGCCAAGCAATGAACATTTCATGATAAATTGAATCCATCAAAGTGAAAGTCGACATTAGTTTACGAACAGCACTGCGGGGAATTACTCCAACTGTCTTGATTTTATTTTTTTATTGACTTGAATGCCAGTATACAACTGTTGGAGCAAATTGATAGGCGGCTTTTGTTCTTTTCACCAACGTTTTATTCTGTAAAGTCCTGTAATATGGTTGAGTAATACGTAGCGAAACAAGAGCCCCAGTATAAATCAAATATGAAATACATTGTTGTTCCTAGAAATTGTCTTGGTGGTCTGTCTTTGTAACAAAGGACGCGACAAAAGGGAGCAAGAGAGTGCCGAGTAGAAATTGAAAATACGGCCTGTATCGCAGCGCGCACATTTGTGATTGTCGCACTTGGCTTATGCTGAAGACAGGAAAACTCATGAAACTTTGAACAGCTTGCGAAATTAATGAAGTTCGTTAAACCGTGTGTTTCTCTTAGCTTTCTTTGGTAAGTGCTTTGGCTTGTATGTGGTAAAATTTTTAAAACAGTCTGCTTTGGCTGTTTCTGGGAAGTTTGGCCAAATTGAATGAAAACAGTATAGTTTTCGTAAATCTAGAAAAACTAAAGAAAAATGGTACGTTTCAGCATTTTTGGAACTCGTGAAGGTCTCGTGTTTAAATCCCGTCCAAAGCCTCGAAATTTTTTTCAGGCTAAATCGCAATTCCTATTTATTGCGTACATCACTGATTGTTAAACGCTGCTAGGGATACTTAGTGGAAGCAGCGCTCTATAAATGTGTAATTATTATTAAACACAACGTAGCAAAAAATTGCGATTTTGCTAACACCAAAAGCGCGTTGTACCAACAATTTCAAAAAGTCGAGCTATAAAAATTCGAGTTTCCTTGCTGCACAATCAAAAACGTTACAAAGCAGCCGCATACACATCATAAGCACGATTTCTGTTTGAATCACTTAAATTATTCACAACAAAATATATCACACAAAAACGAGAGGCAACATTTAAATTCAGAATACACAGTTCACTGCATTTCTTCGGATAAGTGAGTTCAATTCGAATGCAACGGATACATTCAAAGTATACATTTGTCCTATGAGCATTTATTTTTTAATCTAAAGTTTTCAATTTTAGCGCCAACAACAAACAGGCAGTTTTAAATAGCTCTTTAAGGGAGTGAGCGCCAGTAAGACAGAGCCAAGGTGCCACCCATCTTCAAAAACTTCACCTTTTCTTCAGGACCTTCCTTTCTCTCGCATGCTACAGGAGTTCATAGAATTCTAAGTCGTACATCCTGAAAATTTCTACTAAAAAAAGGTATTAATGTTGGCAACAGAGTACTGATTTGATGTTCGTCTTTTATTGCTTTCATTGTAACCAGAAAATATCAAAATTTTTCAAAAAATGATCATATTTCCTGCGTCCAATTTCAAAACTCATTTAGCGTCTTTAATGTACCTTTTGTTTTTGGTAAGTGTCACTTAACCATGTTTGAGAGCTAACGGAAAACAAACGTCACAAGCAATTTTTCATTGTTTGTCTACCAAATGAATTTCTTTCATTTTTATTTTAATTCTACAAAACCGTTCAGCCTTTATGTTTGAAAGCTTTAAGTACAAAAATTAACAGTTTATGCTCCGTCTTTAAATTGTGTAAAACAGACTTCTTTTGCAAGCTTACTGCACCAATATGTACCCCATGGTTTTGATATGTTTTTCACCATTATCAGATGTGTGACCAAGCAAAGCCTCGTTTCCACACGTGTTGGAGTCATCGTGAGCTCCTCCAGTGCCAAACCCGATTCTGGAGTCGCAGGTGTCACAATCTTTTTCATTGTTTGCAATGATGCCGATTCTTGCCTTGGAGTAGGCGTTACGAACACAAGCAGCGTTAAACCCTTCCTTGTTACAGTTGATCTGCAATGACGCCTGAGCACCAATTAGTGTTTTCCACCTGTTTCGACCCAGTGAGGTGGCGCGGTATTTCCCGTCAGCGATCACTGAGTACAGAGAGCTGGCCTGCTTAGTGACGACAAGAGATCTAATTTGCTGGCCTATCTTCATAGCGAGGCAGATCTTGGAGAAGGGAGTGTTCCAGTAGGTCGGCAACTTGGTCTCGTGAGCGTCAAACCCAGTCCTCCCTGCTGGAATGTTGAAGTCAACCTTGTTGCTCCAAAATTTGGAATCGTAGTGAAAGGTTCTCTGGGTATGGAAAAAAAGTGACAAATTTACAATAACAAGGGCCGGATGTTATTTTTGACAGTCATTGTCTAAACCAGTTTTTTTTTATTCGCAAACAATGGTTTCTTCTGTTTACTGCCAAAACATCTGTTGCCTTGGCGTACACCTGCATTATGCCTTGGGTAACAACAGCAAAAATTTCAACACTGTAAACGTTTTACATACATGGTTAACTTTCTGTTTGCTCGGGAAAGGAACAAGAGCAACACTAAAACCTACAGTCATTACATTGCGAATGTGTACCTTGGTGCCATCGATCTTCATGACCAGCGTCCATCCACCTCCTCCGCATGCACCAAGCCCGGCGCTGGTCATGTGACAATATACCGGAATCTTCTTAGACTCCAAATTCAGTAAGTAGGCTTTGTTTTCGTCGGACCTGATAAAGGAGGACAGATAGTACAAGTTAAAGTAGATTCAATTGTGCGTGGGACAGATCGAGGTACGTTAGCTTTACGAGTACCGAAAAACGCTCAAATTGATCAGCAAGGATTTTCAAAATGGCAGCAGTTTCCAGTAAGTTTTTCCACGTTAGAAAAACAGAGCTAAAGGTAAAGTTAGGAGTTTGACGGTTGAGAGTTTTCTTTGCATGCGTTTTAGGAGGCTGGGTTCAATTTCTTCTAACTTTAGTTAGGAGCAACTTTCGTTTGGGCCGGATCAAGGACAAATTGTTTCAAAATTAAGTGCGAAGGTCCTGGTAACGAGTAACGGCAACGTAAGGAATATGTGCATTGCGCTGTTGTTGGCAGGGCCAATGACAAAATATTTTCTGATGTCCACAGGCAAACCCATCTTCGCCTACCAACACTCTGATGGTGACATCGAAAACATTGTGAGGGAGGGCAAGCTATAACTTCAATGAACTGGCTATCTTTTGTTTAGGTCTGAACATGAACATCTCTTATATAGAACAAGTAGAGTTCTACAGTATAGCTTGAGGTTTTTGTGAAAATAACTCTGATTGGGTTCTTACTCTTAAACATCAGTCATGCTTTTGATTTGAACATAAATAGCAAACGTACTTTATTTGCCAGTGGTTTTCTTGTGCAACTAGGCAACGCCTCTGATTGTATCCAGATATAACTGTTTTTTATTCCAAGAAGTGAAATACATATTCTTTACCAAGGAAGAACACAAAGGTCATAAGAATGGACTTAGGGTTCAATGTATTTAAACCTTGTCTTAGTCAATTAATTTTACCCTAGTGCTCGCAAATGTTTAGCTCCAGCCAGTCCAACAAGAAAGTTAACATGGGGACTGGCCACGATGTGTACGGAGTAGGTCGTGCCCCGCGAAGCGCCGTAGCGCTGAACATAATTTTGGTTTTTTAAAATATTAATTTGATGGAAAAAGCGAAGAGAAAAGAAGGACCGTCCAGCGAAAACGGGAACCAAAGTTCTGTGCCGGCTGACAAGCGTCAGAGAGACAAAAGTGGTTCTTCCGAAGGTGACGAGGTTTTCGAAGCTTTTAATATGACGGAGAACATAGGTGCGAACATTCAGCAAATTCTTACAAAACTGCAGAAACTGGACAGCCTAGAAGCCCTCATAAATAAAACTCTAAACAAGCTGGAAGCAGTTGAGTTACAGGTAAACCTTCTTGCGATCAGAGTGGAGTCTGTTGAGTGTAAAAGTAAAGCTGTTGATGAAGCTGTTGGCAAACTGAGAGTGAGCGTCGATTTTACTTCGAATGCCTACGACACTCTGGTGTCAACGCAGACTCGAGATAAAGAGAACTCCACTAAAGAAATAACTCAACTTAAAAAGCAAATTGCCTATTTGGAAGCCTACTCAAGACGAGAGAATTTACTCTTCGAGGGAATTCCTGAAACCTCAGCGACTGAGAGTGAATCAGAATACGAAGACGCTGAGTCCGTTTTGCGCTCCTTCATAAGCTCCACCTTGAAAGTTGAAGATCCTGATGCGATAGAGTTTCAACGTGTTCACCGCCTAGGCAGTAAAAAAACTAAAGGTCCAAGAGTCATCATTGCCCGCTTTTTGCGTTACAGTGACAGACAAATGATTTCACGACGTGCGAGAAAGTTGCAAGATGACACTATACGCATTTATCCAGATTACCCGAAATCAATTCAGGAATCAAGGAAACGGCAATTACCAAATCTAAAAGCTGCCAAAGAAGCGGGTAAAACGGCTTTCTTTAGTCAGAGTAAGCCAGATGTACTCTACGTAGAGGGCCAGCTTTTGCCCGAATAACTTTGTACATTAGAATATTTCTTTCTTTTTCCCTGAAGTAAGATTGCAATGCCATAAAGCGTTTATGTCTCGTAACAACATTTCCATTTTCTCTCGTCCTTTTGACGAAATATGTTAACGTTTATTCTTCAATGCAATATTTCTTGTTTCTTTTTTCTAGTCTTTTCACTTTTTTACTGATATATGTTGAAACATCTTAATTGAGAAATATCAAGTACAATGAAATTCAGCGTAGCGGAGCTTCAAAAAAGCACATGGGATGGCTCTTACTGTTCATCTTTTGTGCTTTACGAGGTGGAGATTGTTTGTTGTGTTTTATGTTTGTGTTGTTAGTCATGTAATTAAATCTTTGTATATTGTTTTTGCACCTAACAAGCATGTGAGCTTTATATTTCACAAGTTTAATTTATGTGCTCAACTGATATTAATAATTCATGGTTGCTCCTTCTGCCTCCCAAACTTTAGAACAAGCTCTTTTACTCGCGTGCGATGTCAAAAAATAATGCTAAATCCAAGTTAGTCTCTTTGAATGTTAAGGGCATTAGTCACTTTAAAAAACGGCGCACAATTTACACTTGGTGCCGCAGTAGAAAAGCCGAAATAATTTTCTTACAAGAGACTCATTCAAAGAAAGAAATTGAATTCCAATGGAAAAACGAATGGGGCGGTAAAATGCTGTTTTTACACGGTAGGTCAAATTCCTGTGGAACTGCAATATTAATAAAAAATACTATAAATTGCACGATTATATCCACTATTTCAGACCCTTGGGGTGATACATTATAGCAAAAATTCAAATTGATGACAAACTTTACGTTTTTTGTGAATGTTTTCTTCTACTTTTAAGTAGAACTTAGGTGTTTAATCCCTCTTAATTTTCTAATATTTAAATTAGCATTTTAGTATTTTAGTTAATTTTATCTTGTTATATTTTCACAGTGCCCTATTGAAAACCACCTTGTGTGATATAGGCCATCTGTATAAAGAATTGTATTATTATTATTATTATTATTATTATTATTGTTATTATTATGTTTGCGCACCAAACAAAGATAAGGACTCAATTCAATTCTTCACGAAACTGTATATTCTCCTTCGTACAGAAGACCTAGATTGTGAGGATAATATCATCTTAGGGGGTGAATTTCAACTGTCCTTTAAATACCAATCTAGACAAACGTGGTGGTGTAGTGATACCAAGAAAAGTGGTTATTGAAAGTATTGAATGTTTGCAAGATGAGTTAGACTTAGTTTACATTTGGAGAGCAATTTTTTGTCGCTTAGATTATTGGTTAATTTCTAACAACCTCTGTAACTATGTTCAATCCACCGGCATAACTCCAGCTGTTAAAACTGATCACGCAGCGATTGATTTGTGCATTAGTGATATAGTAGACGAGGTGAAGGGTCCCAGCATGTGGAAATTGAATATTTCTTTACTTGATGATGAAGATTATTTCAAAGATTTAGAACAAAACTTACCAAAGTGGAATCAAGAAGGCGAGGAATTGTTGGATAAACGCGGTTTTTGGGATTGGATCAAGTACAATATAAGAATGCACGCTATTAGGTTCTCTAAAGAAAAAGCCAAACAAAGAAATGAAAACGAGAAGTTACTTCAAAATGACTATGAAAAAGCTACAAGGATATACGAAAATGATCCAAGTGATATCAACAGAGCTCGTGTTGAGGAGATAAAAGGTAAATTGGAAATGATGAACAACAAAAAAACAGAAGGAATTATCATATGCGCCAGAGCTCGGTGGCATGAACACGGCGAAAAGAGTTCTTAATATTTTTTAAACCTTGAGAAGAGAAATCACGTAAAATAACACATTAGAAAATTGCTTATCAGTGGCTCTGTGACCACCGACCCTTTTTGTATTCTCTCCGAAGAAAAACTATTTTATAACAATCTATACAAACCAGTGCAAACGTTGACAATGAAGCCATAAAAAAATCTTAAATGAACTCAATATTCCAAAATTATCAGAAGAATTGAAGGAATCCTGTGAAGGTGGAACAACTATGGAAGAATGTAAAATCAGTTTGGAATCATTTCAGAATAATAAATCACCTGGTAATGACGGAATCCCAGTAGAGTTTTATAAAAAATGCTGGAATTTAATTTGTAATCCCTTCTTTGACTGTGTAACTGCGTCGTTCGAAAAAGAAGAATTGTCCAACTCCCAAAAGCAGGCTGTTATTACTTTGATAGAAAAGAAAGGAAAGGATCGCACACTTTTAGAGAATTGGAGACCCATTTCACTTGTCAATGTAGATGCCAAAATTATTTCAAAAGCTATCGCCAATAGAATTAAGAAAGTATTGCCTAACATAGTCCATCACAATCAAACTTGCTACATAAAGGATCGTCTCATTGGTGAAACAGTTCGATCAATTTTAGATGTTATGGACTTCACCAAGAAAGAGAACTTACCTGGCCTTTTGATTTTCATCGATTTTCAAAAAGCTTTTGATACTCTAGAATGGAATTTCCTTTCTCAGTGTTTTAGTTCCGTCAATTTTGGTCCCGACTTTATGCGATGGATAAGAACTTTTTACAAACACATTCAGAGTTGCGTGATCAATAATGGATTGTCTTCAGATTATTTCTATCCTACACTTGGTGTTAGACAAGGTGATCCTCTATCTCCCTACCTTTTTCTTTTAGCTGTGGAAACATTAGCAGTTGCTGTTAGGGAAAACTCCAATATAAAAGGCATCACAATAGAAGATGAAGAAACAAAAATTCTTCAATGCAGACGATACGACCGCTGTTCTCTCAGACACAAATTCAGCTAATGCATTCTTTAAGCTTTTGGATGAATTTGGGAATCTGTCCGGTTTAAAAGTCAATAGTTCAAAGACAGAAGGAATGTGGTGGATAGGGTCTTTAAAAAATAATGAAGAAAAGCCATTTGGAATCAAATGGCCCTGTAGTGCAATTAAAGCCCTCGGGGTCTTCTTTTCATATGATGATGATCAGTTATGTACAAAGAACTTAAATGAGAAACTTGACAGCATCAAAAAGAAAATCAGCGTTTGGTCTTCTGGGGGACTATCCCTCTACGGGAAAGTGACTGTAATTAAATCGTTTTTAATACCTCAATTCGTCTTTATTTCGTCTTTGTTACCTACTCCAAACAAATTCATCAAGGATTTGAATCAGTTAATCTTTAAATTTCTCTGGAACGGGAAAGATAAAATAAGGAGAATATCTGCCATCAATAATTACGAAGAAGGAGGGGTTAAAATGATAGATGTTGAAAGTATGATCAAATCACTTAGGCTTGCTTGGCTTAAAAGCTTTAAAAGGATTTTTAGCACTGATGCAGGCACATGGAAAAATCACCTTACGCATCTTTTGAAAGAGTCAGGAGGCCTTTTGCTCTTTAGCTGTAATTACGATGTTAAAGATCTCAGCATCAACAGTCAGTTCTACATTGAATTGCTACTTTGGTGGTCTAAGTTCCGCGATGATTTTGCCACCAAAAAGGATCAGCATGTCATTATTTGGAACAATCAGGCAATCAGAATAAATAATAAGCCAGTCTTTTACAGGAAATACTATAGCTCCGGAAATTCAAACTGTAGATGATCTTAGATTTGATCTTAGTAACACCAAATCTTTGCTAAGAGTATAGAAAAGCCAAATGTTCTTGAATGGGCAGGTCTTCGACACTGTATACCTTCAAGGTTAAAAATACATGGGAATGAAAGTTATACTTTAAATAATGTGCACTTGAATTTGTCTTTCAAGACCGTGAACGGATTATTATGCTCTTCTAATTAGTAAAAAAGCACTCTCTCCGTGTATTGGGCAAAAGTTGATATGTGAATTCGATTTGTCTGATGACGAATTGAAACAAGCCTTTTCTCTGCCCCACTCCATCGCTTTTGAACCCTACGTAAAGACCTTTCAGTATAAAGTTTTGAATTCTATACTTTATACAAATTATAAATTACACAAGATAGATTACGTTGAAGACAATACTTGCTCCTTTTGTAAACTTGAACCTGAAACACTGCACCATTTTCTTTTCTACTGCTCTTATGTTCGATTATTTTGGGATGAATTTGAGACTTATTACTTAAGCAGAACGAATCAGCCAGTACGCCTAACTTTGAAAGACATCTGTATCGGAATAATAAGTTCAGAGTGTCCTTTACTGAACTATCTATTACTGATAGGAAAATTGTACTTATGGGATTGCCGAAGGAGCAACAAACTTCCAGATATAGCAGGATTTAAAGCGACAGTTGACATCAAATACCATATAGAAAAATATGTGTGCACAAAAAACAATAAATTGGCTAAATTCGAGTGGAAATTGAAAAGATAACTTTGAAGTATAGGTACATTTATTGTAATTAGGTGTTATAAGTTGCTGATGTAATCAGGCAGTGCATTACTTAATTTAACAATCCGTTTCTTTAAAGCCTACGGACTTGCATGTGTGTGTGTGTTTACGATGTTTATCTATTGCACAAACTATTATGTATCTTTGTTTTTACGATGTTTATCTGCTGCACAAACTATTATGTATCTTTGCGGTGGTATAAACTAAGTGCTTTACTTATTTTTTTCTTTCATTTTTATTTACTTATTTGTTTAATTATTTCTTTATATCTGTGTATAGTATAATTTGTATAATTTGAATTGTAAATGTTATTAGTAATGTTGCCTTGATCTGCTATGCTTACATGTACATCTCGTGAATTTCCTTGCACGTCAAAGCTGAGGAAAATAATATTTACCCGTATCAACTTCCACTGGTATGATTGTTAGTAAAGAAACAGGAAGAGTAAAATTTCTATAAAACTCGAAATAACAAGTGTGATTTATATGAATGGACTGTGTATAGTTCTTTTCTGAGCTAAAGAAGTGTACTCATAGTCACGCCTATAAAGCAGCCTTTAAACTTCACATTTCTATTTTATTACCTTGTTTGCTAACATTCTTGCCCTGCAGTAGTTGAATTATCTTGTCCAGCTTTTCTCCGTTTTTTGATAGCTGCTCACTGAGTTTCTTTATGTCCTCCTGAGTTTTAGCGTCTTGGCCCATGTAAATATTCACTGTTTTGCTGCCTTGTTTGGCGGAAACTGCAGCCTTGTTGTCTGTGATGTTCGCGCCACTTGCCGAGTATGCTACGAGCAGAAACAAGAAAGCTATCATAAAACAGAGTTGCATCTTGCTGTAGGCTGTTCCTTTTTAGACTTCTTCGTAAAAAGCAGTTCGGATGTGTGATCTTGCAATAGCCTCATCTGAAGTTTTTATGCTTTATGGTGTCGAGATAAAATCTAAATAATATTTGCTCATGTTGAAGGCCAAAAATTTTTTTTTGTCTGAAAATTAAACAAATGAGTTGGCACAGTCCGAATAAACATAGTCTGTTTTGTCATGTAATCAGGTGTCTACAAAAACCATGCTATATTCCTTTCTGATTATTAGATTTTTGACCACTATTCTCCTGGTTTTAGTCGTGATTAAAATGTCTACTTATACCTTGGACACTTTTATTTGGGTAATTTTTAAAACCTTTTTGGGGGGTCATTTTTATTTTATTAATGGCAATATCATCACCACTTAAATAGACACATCATTACAATTTATTTTCAAGTATTTTGGGCTGTTAGACAAACTCTTTCAGTACAGATCATTCAGTGCATACCTTCGAATCTGCGCATTGATTTAATTCCAAGAAGCGATGGTCATATCCGCAGATTGTGCTCTCGTGTCTTAATCTCGAGGACTGCCTCCTTCAATCTTTTCTACTGTCTTGACCTGCTTTCGTTGCACCTTTGGACTGCTTTTACTGACTTCTTTACCAGTTATTTAACAAAAGCAATTGAAAATGGAACTAGTAATGTAATATGTCTAAGACGATCTCTCGTAATATAGACAAGACGTGATGAGTACGAAAAGTGCCATCACGCACTCACAATTCGCAGTTTGTTTATGCTAAAAAAGCGCTTTTTGCTTCATCGTATCCGCCTTACCGAGTAGTCAAGCTCAAATAAATCAGTTCTTATGTTGGTCGATTCTTGACGAAAATCGCTATAAAAGAAGTCGTGAACGTGCTGTGCATTGCGTGCGGCTCTTGGCGCAGATAAGTAGAAGGTTCTTGTACATGTCACGATATAGATTAACTGATGCTTGGGACCATTAGTGTCGAAAATGTATGCACGCCTTCATCCTGTAGCACGTCAGTGAATTTTTACCGAGCTTCCTTCGATTTCTACCAGCTTACTTCCATACATCAAGTACTTCAATCTGTGCCGTCAAATTGTCATTATCTTATCATAATGCCAAGTCTCCTAGGTGACAATGCCCTGCCGTGTTATAGGGCCATTAGAGTCTTGCGCCCCTCCCACCCGACCCTGTCTTCTCATTCTTATGTTAACCGTCTTATGTCTCCTGTCTCGGGCTTATGTCTTAAGCTAACAAAGAATAAACGGCTCAGCATCAAAATGCTTTGAAAACTCGACCACGAACAAACTCTATTCAAGTTTTAAGGAGGCTCTGCTGATCCCCTTTCTAATTCCGTGTAGGCCGACTGAATGTGAACCTTCCTGGCTATAAACCTCCGGAAAAACCCCAGCGAAGCTTTAAAGGCCCAGAAGATCTAGTTAAGAAATTTTTAATTAGCTCGTGATCGTTATTAATGTATTGTATGTTATAGGTCTACATGCTCTCCAATTTGGAAATAACTGAATAGACAATTTCTGAAGGATGCAACATTATATTGTAAGCCTAAAATCCCATTAGTAGTAAAAGTAGTTAAAGGAATTCTAGCAAAATTTCCACTCTCTACAAATTAACTGTTAATGTTGACACTGACGATACCTGTTGTTTCATTTGGAAAACTCGGGTGCTGTGCAAATTACCAATTAAGTTAGATAGCTTGTTCTCGACCAATGAAAACACCCAAAACACAATAGAAGTAAAATTGAGCCAATCAGTACCCAGTACGTATTCGATGCAACGGCGCGAAAGTTGTGGAAATTAAAATCATGCAAGGGATTTGAGTGTTTTTGTATTTAAATTATTTCCGAGTTATTTGAGTAAAATGTTCGCCAAAAAATGGAAAAAATGTACACCTCTTGGTTTGAAAGTAAAGACAAAAAGGATTTGAATAAGATGAGAATGTTTTAACAAGTATTCTTTGTAAAGGCACCAAAACAATATGAAAACACAGAAAAGGGCCTTTCTCAGTATTTTCGTTGAATACTTATTTGGTGGCATGTACGCCATACTCGCCTTTTATCGCTACCAATTTGAACTCAAAATTGTCTTCAGTCATACTACAAAAGCCTCGTCAATTTGAATGACACTTGCGTTTTCTTACGTTTTTTAAAAATTTCTTGTCCAATTGTCCTTCTCTCCAAATTCGTATTTTTGTTTTGGTGTCCTAACTGCTTAAAACTTATGCAATGGTTGCATATTGCGAAACAGAGCGTTTCCATTTTAAAGGGGTGGGGATGTTCGTTGGGAAATTTAAAGGAGAAAAATCTGTAGGGCGTGGCCTTAGCTTAAACTAACCCCTTAAAAATACCATTCATAAACAGACAGACAAGTCAGCGCTGTAGAGACTTGTGTAGACCACCTCCACAATTTGATACCTCCAAAGCCGAGATATGTGGAAAAGTAGTTCCCACTGATCCTTCGCACGCGCGTTTTTGAGCTTTTATTGCGCCTAACAGGCAATTTCTCTGCCTTTAGAAGCATTTTGACACTACGAGCCTCCATTTTCCACGGTCAATGCGAACTCACTACTTCTGCTCTACATTTTCAGCTGCACGTCGCAATAAAACTACTGCTTCCGAGTCAAAACTTAAAATTAAATGATATAATTTATTTTGCCTTTACTTGGAAAACAAGTCTTTTATTTTTGTATATTTCAATTACTTTGTCGGTGCATCTTTTCAGTCCAAAAACCATTGCCCGGTACACAAATAAGGACATATTAGGACGGAATAAAAATTTGTGAAAAAAGAACAAAAAGCGGGTGATCAGTTTGCGCTAACAGCTCTAAACTGGCATGCTCTGAAACTCAGCTCTAAACTCATCAAACAGCTCTAAACTCATCAAAACACGATGACAATTACAACTAGCATTGACTTTCCTTCACTTTAATGGAGCTCAATTTTGACATAAATTATTTCACTGTTTCGCTGCTCGCTGTTTTTAACTTTAATGTTAGTTTACACTTCACAAATCTTTTAGCAGCTTAAGTCTAATACAAATAAACAGCCTTTATCTTGTGTTAAATTTCGACACCATCATCAATGTTATTATGACTCCTTTTGCCAGCTTACTGCACCAATATGTACCCCATCGTTTTGATGTGCTTGTCTCCATTATCTCCTGCAAATGTAGCCTCGTTTCCACACGTGTTGGAGTCATCTGGAGCTCCTCCAGTGCCAAACCCGATTCTGGAGTCGCAGTTGCTACAGTCTTTTTCGTTGTTAGCAATGATGCCGATTCTTGCCTTGGACCAGGACCTGTGGACACTCTCAGCGTTAAACCCTTCCTTGTTACAGTTGATCTGCAATGACGCCTGAGCACCAATCAGTGATTTCCACGTGTTTCGACCCAGTGAGGTGGCGCGGTGGTTCCCGTCAGCGATCAGTGAATACAGAGAGCTGGCCTGCTTGCTGATGACAATAGACTTGATTTGAACGCCAATCTTCATAGCGAGGCAGATCTTCAAGAACGGTGTGTTCCAGTAGGTGGGTAATTTGGTCTCGTGAGCGTCAAACCCAGTCTGTCCTCCTGGGAGGTTGAAGACAGCCGTGTTGCTCCAGAGATTGGAATTGTAGTGGAAGGTCCTCTGAATAAAAGAAGTGATAAATTCTCAAAATAGAAGATGTGCATTTTTTTGTATTGTTATTAATTGCTTAAGTTATTATTGTTTACAAAGATAACACATCTATCGTTTATACCTTGTTGCCATTGATCTTCATGACCAGTGTCCACCCACCTCCTCCGCATGCACCGCTCCCGGCGCTCGTCATGTGACAATATACGGGAATTTTCTTAGACTCCACATTCAGTAGGTAGGCTTTGTTTCCCACGGACCTGACGTTAAAAGTAGAAAGGATAGGGCTAGACACAAATATCAATGAAATCGCCCAAATATTAATTCGGAATTTCTTGACAAAAGTTCTAAATATCACAAATATTTTTTTTCTAAATATCTCGAAAAACTATCTAAAAATGTTCGCATATTTCTTGTAAACATGAGCATTTTGCCGGACTCAATGAGGGCAACATTTGCACTTGTGGTGCTCAGAGAATCCACAGTATGAAGGCCATCTACATTCAGAAGAAGGAGAAGAAGAACCAGAAGGCTCAGGCTCCTCAGCATACGATATTTTAAACAGTGGTGCTACCATAATACTTAAGGGATATGTTATTCAGGATCTGGATACCGTTGACACTGAACTAAGTAAAACAACTTTTAAACAATTAGGTTTTAAATATATTCTAAATAACGTTTCTCTAGCTAAGTTAAGACAAATTGAGAAGTTAAATTTATAAAAAGCAAATTAAATAAATATATGAAATTTTTTAAGAGCTTTGTATCTTGGACGTTTGGGGGCCGATTCCGTTGAAACTTAAACAGAGACCTTGGATAATGGTGGAAGTGTATCAGTTCAATTTATTTGACAGATGGTGTTTCTCGGTGATGATTTCAGCTTCCCAACTTAAAATTTGGAAACACGATATTGTGTCCACAGAGGAAACACAACGCCTCTTTATGGTGCCACTCATCCATCAGTTACATTCTCTTTGTGTCACAACAGACAACAATTTTGTGATTTTTTAGTTTCATTGAAAGTTGTAAGCTTTAAAAGGAGCGAAAATTGTCCTTGTTAGAATTTGAAGCCTTCGTCATTCTGTTAGAAAGGCTGCTGAAGAAAACTGCTTCTGTTGTGACAATCTACAATACACCTAGTTTACTTCCTTGCAGTGTCAGTTAAAATTCTATATCCGCACGGAATTCTTTTACGCAAAATTGATTGTTTTGGGCTTTAGAAAGGCTCAACGAACACGATTGCTCAGCGCTATGAAGTTAGTTAGTTATAGTAATTAGGAAAATTAAAATCCAGCAGCTGTTGTGAACACTCCAAGAAGAACGGTACGTTACAAGTTTAAAATCGTATGTTTTCCATGGAATGCAAAGCACTGTTGTGTAGCCAACTGCTGAATTTTCAGGATTTTTAAAAGCTTTACTGTCGAAATATATAAACAAGAATTGTTTCCGCTTAAACTAATTTCTAAAACCAAAAAGAACAACAAAAAACTGAATCTTTCTTTGATAAAGTAGGAATAAATTATTGTTTGAGTTTATCGGGCCAGAAGCATCTGTTCATGTATGTATAAAAATGCTCTAAACTGCTTTAAAAAAAACTCACTTCCTTGAAAAATATTTGGATTCAATTATGTTAGTGTTTCCAAATCTCCAGGTTACAATATTCCAAAGCAGGTGAACTGAATGACAACTTTTTGCATAAGAGATAATAAATACTATATTTGTTTTTGTTTTGCTGGAAAACGTCTTAAAACGTTTCTAAAAAGGATGGGCTTTGACAAAAAATAACAAGCTAGTGCTCAATGCATACTTTATTGATTTGATTTAAAAATGCTTGAAGTAGACAAAATATCCGCCTCACACGATTTATGACGCAGAAAGCGAATATTTAACTAAAGAGCCTATTAAGTGTCGTTATTCGTCGCACTTCGGTTCCTGAGTAATTTGGCACGCCTAAGATCTCATCTAGATTAAATGTATTCTATTCCAAAGCACTGGAAGACTTACGCGTTCTTTACTTAGTCGAAGAAAGGTCATAAGAAAAGATATAATACAATTAATCCTTTTCTTGGTTAATAAATTGGTATGCTATAGCGCTAATTGATACGCACTTAGATCAAGTCCAACAAGAAAGTGAAGATGTTTCTGTAATGGATAAGTTGTGATTATACTTTTTAATTCTTAGTAGGAAAAATTGTTACATCTGCGATACTTACAGGCCGTTGTCGTAAATTTCCTTGCACGTTGAAGCTGAGGGAAACAAGATTTACCATATTAATTTTGTCTGGAGTTATTGTCAGTAAAGAACCAGCAAGAGTAAAATCTGTATAGAAACTCAAAAGGTGTTGCTCACTTGAAATTTACTTTTCTGAGCTACGCATATTCCTCTAGTCTTACCCATAAAGCGGTATTGCTTCAAATTTCTAATACATCACTGTACGCTTTTATTACCTGGTTTGCTTACATTCTTGCCCTGCATAAGTTGGATTAACTTGTCCAGCTTTTTTCCAGTTTTAGATAGCTGCTCACTGAGTTTCTTCATGGCCTCCTGAGTTTTAGCGTCTTGGCCCATATAAACGATGACTATTTTGCTGCCCTTTATGGCGGAAACTACACCAGTGTTGTTTGTGATTTTCGCGCTACTCGCCGTGAACGTTGCGAAGAACAACAAAAAAGCTGCAAGAAAACAAAATTGCATCTTTGTTATAATCTGCTCCTCAACTTCTTTCTAAAAAGCGGTTTAGATGTGTAAGCCTGTAATAGCCTCGTCTGAAGTTCTTATGCTTTTTAATACCGAGATAAAATCTAAATAATATTTGCTCATGTTGAAAGCCAGAATATTTCTTCCGTCTGAAAATTAAGCAAATGAGTTGGCATAGTTCGAATAAACGTAGGAGACTGTTGTGTTATGTAGTCTGGTTTCTACTCATACTATACTAAATGCCCTTTTTATTAATCGATTTTTGAACACTATTCTCTAGCTTTCAGGCCAGATTAAAATGCTTACTTACACTTCGGATGCTCTTTCAAATGGAAGACAACTTTTTTGTCAGGTTATTTTTGTACTTGTCCCCTCCCGTGTACTTTTATTGTTGGCAATATCATCACCACTTAAACGGATACACCATTTCAATTAACATTTTGGCTGCAGTTAATGGAGCTCTTTCAGTACAGATCGTTTAATACATGTTCAATTTATATTGATTTATTTCATATTTCATTTATTTCATATTGACATATTGATTTAGTCGCATCAAGGATATCCAGATTGTACTCACATTGGTTGATCTCGAGGATGGCCTTTTAGATCTTTACAACTTGTTTTTGACCAACTTTCGTTGCATTTTTTCCACGTGCTTCTTTTTTTGCTTTTAGTTGCTTATCAGTTGTTTAACAAAAGCAATCGAAATGGGACCATTTCATCTGATATGATGTCTAGAAATTCAGACAAGGCGCGATTATTATCAACGGTGCCACCACGCACACACAATTCTGACAATTGGCAGTTTGTTAAAATGCTCTCTTTTGCTGCATCGTATGTGCCTTACCGAGCAGTCAAGCTCAAATAATTCAGTTGTCATGTTGGTCGATTCTTGACGAAAACCGTTATTAAAGAGGTCGTGAACGTGCTGTGCCGTGCGTGTGGGCTCTTGGCGCAGATAACAAGAGGGTTCTTGTACTTGTAGCGATATCTTGCGACCATTAGTGCTAAAATTGCGTGCACGTAACGGTAAGTACCATAAGAGGTTTTAGAGTCCTAAGCAGAGATTGGACTTTAAATGGATAAAGAGGTGCCCTAATTTTCTAGGACATCTGTGAATTGTTTTTTATAAAATTTGCGAATTAAAAGACGTTTCTTTATTATATATATAGCGCGAATTTTATACCGTAAACGTTGGAAATAGAATTCCATATTTGCTATATTTCACATGCGAAGAAAGCGATACGTCCACTCAACTTCGCGTACAGCTTTCTTCACATGTGAAAAATATAACCAATCAGCATCTAGAATGGAATCACCTAGCCAATCAGAGCAAAGCACTCAAATAGCTTCCGAGGCACGTGGTTTCAAAAACAGCGCCAGCTCGAAGTTTGTGTTTCGAAAACATGGCTTCGGCTTCACGTTTTGTTCCTCTGGAATTGCCGTTAGATGAGTTTATCGAGGAGCGATCAAACAAATATACATGGAGTAAAACAAACAGGAACGTCTCCTTGCTCAAAGAATTTTTAAGAGCGAAAGAATTCGATAAAGAGATTGAAAACTTGGAAGCGCAGGAGCTCGATGAAGTACTGTGTGCATTTATCGTGGAAGTTAAAAAAAAGGACGGAGGAGAATACGAGCCAACAACATTGAGGTCGTTCATTTCAAGCTTCGACCGCTATTTACGAAAGAAGGGCTATCCCACAATCATCATAGACGGACAGGAGTTCAGAATAACCAGAGAAACACTAGTTGCAAAGCAGAAGGAATTGAAACAGGCTGGCAAAGGAAACAATTCAAAAGCGGCCCGCGCTCTGACTGACGACGAGGTCGATATTCTTTACGGCAGAAACCTTTTGGGTCTTTCGTCTCCGGAGTCCTTATTAAACACTTTATGGTTGAACAACACCCAGCACTTTGGCCTGAGAGGATGCCAAGAGCATAGAGATATGAAGTGGGGCGACACTCAACTAAAAACCAGTGCAGATGGAGTCGAATTTCGCGAATATACCGAGCGACAAAGAAAAACAAGAACCGGCGCCGAACCCAAAGATATTCGCGCAGTTAAACCAAAAAGTTTTTCTGTCCCAGGCAGTGACAGAGATCCTGTACAAGCCTATCACCTGTATGCTTCCAATAGACCAGAGCAAATGAAGTCAGACGACAGCCCGTTTTACTTGGCCATAAACTACACCAGAGTGGCCAATTCCTCAAAACCCTGGTTCAAGGCAGCGCCGATGGGCTCCAACAAATTAAATTCACTCATGAAAACCATGGCTGAAAAAGCTGGTTTGAATGCACAAAACCTGACCAACCACAGTGCCCGGAAGCAAACGATCCAGAAGCTGATCGACCACGAAGTACCTCCGACTCATATTATGCAAATCTCTGGGCATAAAAACGTTTAGAGCCTCAATAATTACAGCTCACTTTTGGAAAAACAGCTTCAGGATCGCTGGCCATTCAAGAAACCGAGGAAGTCAGATTGTCGACGGGAAACCAGCAATCGCCTCAGCAAGCATTATCTCTCTTCCAAGGGGTCAACATACAAGGAGGAACATTTAAAATTTCAATAAACAGCGTAAGTCAACAGAGTCCAAATTTGTCCTTGCACAGCGCGAAGCGCCGCCATTACACGATTGAATCAGACAGTGATTAGGGACAAGCGAAAAGATACTACTTTTTGTACTTGCGAATTCACGCGTATTTTTTATTTTTATAAAAGGAGCTTAATATCTCAACTTTATTCCGGATTTAAAGTCGGTTTTTATTACTCCCGGTCATTTAGATCAGTCTTGAGCTGTTTGCGTATATAAGCCGTTATGGTGTAGAGAGAGAAAAATAAGACTGACTTGAAGGTTATGTTTAATTCTCGTTATATATACAATAAATAAATTTCAGCTTTGAAAAACTCTCTCGTTCGCTGCGCTCACTCGTTCGTTTTCCAAAGTTTTGCAACTCGTGAATAAAAATCCGTACGTCACACTTTCTATGAAGTATTCTAGCTTATTCTATATTTATTTACTTCCTTCTAGCCTTCGAGGAATTTGCAAGCCTTCATTTCATTATTTCATGTTTGTTTTGAAGGATAGTTTGGTATCCCCTCCCACTCCACCCTGTCTTCTTAGTCTTACTTTTTTGCATATCGTTAGACTAAATCAACAAAGAACAAACACTTCACGATTGAATTATTTTGATAGTCGTTTAGAATACGAACAGACTCCATGTGCAGGGACAGGCGCTTTCAGTTTTGAGAAATTTGTGTCGATGCCCCCTGACCTTCCTAAAAACCGCAGCAAAATTTTAAAAGCCAAGAAGACGCAGTAAAGAACTCGTCAATTGATTCGGATTGTTATTATATAATTTAAACTGTTGTTAATGTTCTCTGTGGTTTATGTCAAACCCATAACTCATTTGTCATGGGCTTTGTTATCTCAAGGTTTCAGTTATTGGGCAATAGTCTGGGGGCAATGTCTAACCGGAAGTAGTTATTCTGTTACTCTCTAAACCCGTATGACAAAGCTCCTAGTATTTTTCCTCTCACGCTTCCATGTGTTCTCGGCATGCAATCAACAGTCAGTAAAATCCCCTTGTCTTGTGACCCTGTCTCAGTTGTAAGCTACTGTTCAACCTAGGTTGTTCTTTGCTTTCCCTCCCTCCCTCCCTGTATTGGTAGCTTTGTCATTCCTCATCTTCTCAATTGTGAATTTGGAACTACCATTCACAAGTAAGCAAGGAGCCCTTATTTAAGATTATGTTATCTACTTGGAGCTGTTTCATTATTACTGTTGTCAGTTAACCTTGTTGGTTAGTTAATAAAGTTTTTGGTGGCAGGGAAGTGCACCCTAGGCTGCACTTTTCCCACAGTAAGTGCTATAGCCACCGTTGGAAATAGGTCCAGATCTCTTCCAGGATGGTACCATCGTACTGTCTGACCTATTGTCCTCTCAGAAGGGCACCCCTCTTCTGGTCCATCCTATATTACACCCTAACATGGGTTCCCCTAGAGACGCCGCTACTCTAGGGGAGATAGGCTCTGCCTTTCCTGCCACCCAAGTTTTGCCACAACAATCAATTTTTCGCATTGTTTTCCTGTGTCCACCCAGCATGGGGGGTAAAGTCCAATATCCCCCCCGCCTGTAGTGCAACCAAGGGATTTTAATCATAGTTGCGAGCATCATCAAAACCTGCTTCCCCCTCTATGTTTTTGGCGTGAATTCCTTACAGTACAAACCGCAGGGGCTCATTAAGCACTATATATTACTACACTATTTAACAATTATTATATGTAACTAGACGACCTGCTGTGCAATTTGGAAATAATTATTTGAAAAACTGAAATTAGTGACTGCCAAATTTCGCCCAAGTGCAATTTGGCAGAGGAAATTTTTTTGAACCGAATTATCTGCAAATCGGACAAACATGTGCCCTGCTGATTTGCAATCATTCTACGAGTGCGTGCTGGATATGAAGTGAAAAGCAACACACCGAGTTTGTTATAATTGTTTCGTTGGAAACGAATTCTTAATTTGTGACGATTACGTTACAATCGATAATTAATTGTAATTAGTGACATTGCGAACGACAATTGAGATTACCGCCGGTTTTCCTCCCGAAGATAAAGAATTTTAAAATAAGAGCCATCGGGTATGTAAATATTCAATCATTCAACTTTGGCAATATTGTTGTGTATAATTATCGTTGTGATGTTAATACAGGTTTCGAAAGACTCAAAGCTGTAAACCAGGTGCAACCCTATACGAGACAGCAAATAAACTGAGAGTCCTTTGACACGTTGGTGAACTTATTAACCGCTTCGGTCGAGGAAACATTCGAAACCCGTCCCGCGAGATGGCAGAAGAAGCCAAGACCATTCGTCGAACCGCAAAGACGAGATTCACGAGGAAAAGAAACGAGCTCCTGAAATCTATTTCAAGCAAAAGCAACCGCGAACTCGTGGAAAGCAATTACGCACAACTCGTCGATGCGTGGAATATCCTCGAGAGTAAGCACGACTTGTACACGATGTATCTAAGAGACGATGAGCTTGAAGACGCCGACAGGTGGATCACAGAGAGTCGAGATCTCTTCTCTGAAGCAACGACAGCTAAGATCAACTTTATCAAGGATTTATTGATAGTAGAACAGAATGCGCGCGCGGAAGCAGAGCGTACAGAAGTCCTCAACAAAGAGCGCGAGCGAACGAAACAACTGTTCGATCAAGCAATGATAAGAAGAGACACTGGGCGAGCCGTCTTTGAGACTTCGCATCGGGGCGCTACGCATGTCTTAACGTTAGACAAAATCCCTGCCGCTACGGTAAGGAAGCTGCAAATTCAACTCGAAGATACCTACACAGAATGTAAGCAAGCTAATAGCGCGCTTCTGAGCTTATTAACGAGAGAAGCAGCCTCATCTGAGATGAATTGGCTCCCAGCCATTCAAGCTAGCTATAATGACATAGTCGCTAAACTGGAAGCGCACCTAGATATTGAAACGGTGGATGAATCCAAGAACCAAGTTAAGGCTGAGAAATCCAGCAGCGTGCAATTGGAAAAAATCCGAATGCCACGATTTGATGGAGATTTGAGAGAATATCTCACCTTCAAGCGAGACTTTCAGAAACAAGTGATGCCACATCTGGCCGAGGATACCGCACCCTATACGTTACGATCTTGCCTGGGCAAGGAACCACTAGCACAAGTGAAAAGTGTAGACGACGATATCCGGGACATGTGGAAAAGACTAGATGAGAGATACGGAGACCCAGCCAGAGTCGCTGATGCAATAATTAATGACATAAGAAGAGTCAGAGGCATCAAAGAGGGCGAAAACAGAAGATTCGTCGAATTCGTTGGAATCATAGAAGATGGGTACAGAGATCTCAAGAGACTCGGTTTAGAAACTGAGATAACCACAACAAGTTCCGTAAGCATTATTGAGAGGAAGCTACCGGCAGACGTAAGAAAGGAATGGGCAAAGCTTCTGAGCGCCGATGAGAGTACGGTCAACAAGACTGACAAGTTCTCTAGCCTTCTTAAATTCCTTCTTGCTCAAAAGCGAGCGGTTGAGTATGACTCTTCAGAACTCCGTGCGTTCGGAGGTCCTGTACTAGCAGCAAAAGGGACAGTCAATCATGCCGCGGCGGATGAACACCGCGATAATCCAAAACAGAGATCTCGCAGCAAATGTTTAATCCATGACGGTGCCGAACATTCAACAAACGAATGCAGACTTTATCTATCCAAACCGATGGGAGAAAAAATGGCATTGCTAAAGGAAAAGGGCGCATGCTTTTCCTGTCTGAAGTACGGTCATCGATCACGCGATTGCCGGAGAAAGAAAGAGTGCGGGATCAATGGATGTAAAGGGAAACATCCACGTGACGCTACACGAAGACAAGCCTGCGGAAACGGAAGCGCCAGAGATATCGGGAGCCTCTAGCACATGCACTGATCAACTCGGTGATACATGTCTCCTCCAGATACAGACAGTTAGAACACCAAGAGGATGGGTAAATGTCTTGTGGGACAACGCGTCATCCATAAGCCTCATGACGCACGGTAAAGCAAAGACCGAAAAGCTTCGCGGCACACCAGTGGAACTTTCCATCACCAAAGTAGGAGGGGAGGAAGAGAGAAAGAAGTCATCAAAATACCGACTCTCCCTTATCGACCTCCTGGGCGAAACAGTCACTCTCGAAGTTTACGGGATCGATAAAGTAACTTCCGACATCCAAAGCGTCAGCATAGACGGAATATCACACATCCTCGGAGTCCCAAAGAACGAAATTGAACGACCTCATGGAACTGTGGACGTCTTAATCGGATACGATTACGCCGGATTTCATCCAGAGAAGGAGAGCAGCTCTGGGGATCTACTGCTACTAAGGAATCGTTTCGGACGCTGCATTGGCGGAACTCACCCCTCCATCCGAGGATCAATCAAAAAACCAGCGCTAGGCGAAGTTAAACCGGTGCACTATGTGAAAGGAGTCAAAATAGAGGACTTCTACAACATCGAGAATCTTGGAATTAATTGCACCCCGCGTTGTGGAGGATGCAAGTGCGGCAAGTGAGCGCCGGGAAGCAACAACTACACTCTCAAGGAAGAAAGGGAGTTAAAGCTCATCGAAAAAGGCCTTCAATACGACGAGCAGGACAGTTGTTGGATCGCCGAATATCCCTGGATCAAGGATCCCTACTTATTACCGAATAACAAAAGGGCCGCTTTTGGCCGACTTTTATCTACAGAGCGAAGATTGGCAAGGAATACACAACACGCGAAGGTCTATCAGGTACAGATCGAAGACATGATCGAAAGGCAAGTGGCCAGAAAACTTACCCAGACAGAAGTTGATAACTACAAGGGACCGATTCACTACATCTCCCACCACGATGTTTTGAAACCAGATTCTAAGTCAACCCCAGTAAGAATAGTCTTTAACAGCAGCGCAAGCTACATGGGACAAGTACTAAACGAGTACTGGGCCAAAGGGCCAGACCTATTAAACAATCTTCTTGGAATCCTTGTACGAGATTGGCTTTATGGGTGATGTGAAGAAAATGTACCACACCGTAAAGACAAGAACCATTGAACAGCACACCCATCGTTTCTTGTGGCGTGATATGAACATTAACAGGGAACCTGACACGTACGTCATCCAAAGAGTATCATTCGGAGATAAGCCATCCGGCGCAATAGCAACTATGGCTAGGAGAAAAACAGCCGAAATGTCAAGCAAGAGATATCCACAAGCCGCAAGGACCATAATTAACAATTCATACATGGATGACATTGTCGACAGCGTGCCGAGTAAAGAACACGCCAAACAGGTTACGGATGAAATCGAGAAGGTATTAATTAAAGGAGGATTCAAGATTAAAGAATGGTTTTACTCGAACGATGAGACTGCCAACGATATGACCTTAGAACCGCACCAAGAGACCTCATCCACTGAAAAAGTATTCGGTGTCATCTGGAATACGAACAAAGACCAATTCCGATTCAAAGCAAACGTGACCTTATCACCTATAGGGAAGGCTAAAAGCCATGGTACAGAAGCCGCCATTCCCACCACAATAACCAAAAGAATGATTCTCTCACAAATCAATCGTGTTTACGATCCGCTTGGTCTTGCATCTCCGGTCACTGTCGCAGCCAAGATCCTAATGCAACAATTATGGACAGCAGAAGAAAGTTTAGACTGGGATGATCCGATTCCTGAAAAACAGAGGGATAACTGGCTAGAATTCTTTCAAGACCTACGTAACATGGATTTGGTCATCTTCCCGAGATGCCTCAAGCCATTAGGTGCAATTGGACCACCTATCCTTATTATATTTAGCGATGTATCCGACAACGCATATGGAGCGTGTGCCTACGTCCGATGGACCCTACCAAGAGAGAGATTCGATGTTAGACTAATAATGTCGAAGAACCGACTCTCACCAAATAGGAAGATATCAATCGATCGCGTAGAATTATGCGGTGCTGTCTTGAATAAAAGGCTTAAAACCTTCTTGGAAAAGGAATCCCGATATCAGTTTGCGAAATACTACCATATCGTCGACTCTCAGATAGTGCATGGAATGGTTCAAAAGGAATCTTACGGCTTTAACACTTTCGCAGCGACCCGGATTGGTGAGATACAAGAAGGCACTGACCCTCAAGATTGGTATTGGGTTGAGAGCGACAACAACATCGCGGACTGGATAACTAGAGGTAAAAGACCAAACGATATCGATGCCGACAGCGATTGGCAGAGAGGTCCAAGATTTTTAAGACTGCCCGAATCCGAATGGCCGATCAGCAAAGTGATCTGTAAACAAGAATCAGCAGACCAGCTTAAAAGGGCACCGACAATGCATACCACAACGAAGGATGACTCACTAGCGGAAAGAATAAACATTAACAAGTACTCAAGCTATAAAAAATTGCTTAGAGTAACGGCACGAGTGGTATCCCTTTATAAACGAAAACCATCAACAAGTTTAAAGAATGCAACCAAGACTTTGATACCTGATGATATCGCAAAGGCCAAAAAGTTCTGGATCCTAGAAGCGCAAAGGTCCATGGCTTCTGATGTAAAGATAGGGAAATACAAGCGATTATGCCCAAGAACAAGAGAAGACGGAGTAATTGTAGTTGGCAGTCGAACGAGCAAATGGATGCACATGAGCTACGACAAGAGTGAAGTGATTCTCCTGCCTCGAGAACATCGTTTTTCCCTACTCTACGCGGAGCACGTACATGGCATTGGACATCACGGAGTATCGACAACCGTAAGCAAGATCAGGTTAAGATTTTGGATCCCAAAAATCCATAACATGGTTAGCTCCATCAGACACAAGTGTGTCATCTGCAAGAAATTGGACGGAAATCTAAGTGTACAAACCATGGGACAACTTCCGGAAGAAAGACTCAAGCCGTCCCCTCCATGGCACAACACAGCAATCGACTTATTCGGACCACTGAAAATAAGAGATCAAGTAAAGAGACGGACGATTGGAAAATGTTATGGGGTTTTATTCAATTGCATGAGTACAAGAGCCGTTCATATTGACCTGGCATCTGATTACAGCACGGAAGCATTCTTACTCGTATTGAGACGGTTTGCATCTCTGAGAGGGTATCCTGCAAAGCTTTACTCAGATAAAGAGTTTGGAGTGATCGAAGGACTAAAGTGGGAATTTACACCAGCTGACGTCCCCTGGCAGAACGGAATCTCAGAAGTCCTTATAAAATCCGTCAAACGAGCTATCACCGCAGCAATCGGCCAGAACATCATGATATTTTCAGAGCTCCAGACAGTCTGTTTCGAGGTCGCCAATTTAATTAATGAAAGACCAATAGGGCGACATCCCACAACACCTGAAGATGGAGCATATCTCTGTCCGAATAATATCTTATTAGGACGTGCATCTGCAAGAATCCCCAGCGGACCATTTGAAGGAGACGCAAATCCTCGCCGCCGTTTCTACTTTGTGCAAGGCATCATAAACGCGTTTTGGAACAGATGGACACGTGACTTCTTTCCGAGTTTATTAATAAAACAAAAATGGCATACATGTAAGCGCGACGTTAAGGTTGGCGACATCGTGCTAATTCAAGATTCGAATCAAGTAAGAGGTAAATGGAAACTCGGACGCGTCGTAACAGCTAATCCGGGAAAGGACGGCAAGGTCAGAAAGGTTGAGATCCAATACAAGAACCCAGTGCTAAACGAAAAGGTACAAATCTACAAAGGTCGGGGTTATGTGACAGTAGAACGACCCGTAGAGCGACTTGTTGTGATTGTCCCCGTCGACGAAGAAGACGAACTCCATGGTCAAGATTAAAATATTAAAAAAAAGGGACACAAAAAACTAAGGACTCCGTATTTTACACTTTCAGAGAGTGGGGAGTGTTTCGTTGGAAACGAATTCTTAATTTGTGACGATTACATTACAATCGATAATTAATTGTAATTAGTGACATTGCGAACGACAATTGAGATTACCGCCAGTTTTCCTCCCGAAGATAAAGAATTAAATAAGAGCCATCGGGTATGTAAATATTCAATCATTCAACTTTGGCAATATTGTTGTGTATAATTATCGTTGTGATGTTAATACAGGTTTCGAAAGACTCAAAGCTGTAAACCAGGTGCAACCCTATACGAGACAGCAAATAAACTGAGAGTCCTTTGACACGTTGGTGAACTTATTAACCGCTTCGGTCGAGGAAACAATAATCACCTGATAACCAACAAGCGCACGTGGAATGCTCGTTTGTGATTGGTTCTCCGCGCGCCTATTTGATACGTACTTGGAGGGTAATCACGTGGGTGTCCAATAGACCATTTTCATTATGACGTCACACACGCAAAGGTTTCTGTAGTTGTAGTATAGATAGCACGCAGGGTCGCTCAATCGCGGGAAAATCCAAAATGATCCACAAAAGCCACAGGCGGCCCAAGCTCAAAATGAGAATACGATCGAGTTGCGAAATATGACCTTCGCTATAAGATTTTGTATAGGAAATTCACTTTGGTTCTCAAAATGATAAAATAAAGTTATGTAATTATGTAATTTGGGCGCAATTCGTGGCCGTTTTAGGCGAGTTTTTGGTTCAGTGTTGTTCGCGGTGTTGTTTCTCCACTTAAAACGAAGGAAGGCAGGTGACTGGAGACGACCGAGTCCAACAAATCGCTCTCGTGTCACTACGCAATGCAGAGAATCGCCATAAAAACACCATATTCATAAAGCCACGTAATTTCTACATCCCATTCAGCCTTCATGGTGATCGAACGGCAATTCTGGTCTGAGAAAATTCGAAAAACATTCAGCTATCGGCGATCTTCCCGTGCCCTGGGCTTTTGGCGTGGACACGGCCAGACAGACAGACAGACAGAGACAGACAGTTGGTTGTTGGCACGTGACCGGTGGTTTGAATTGACCAATGAGAGTGCAGAATGCGTGCAGCCTGCAACGGCCGTGTCCACGCCAAAAGCCCAGCGCACGGGAAGATCGCCGATAGCTGAATGTTTTTCGAATTTTTTCAGACCAGAATTGCCGTTCGACCACGGTGAAGGCTGAATAGGATGTAGAAATTACGTGGCTTTATGAATATGGTGTTTTTATGGCGATTCTCATCACTGCGTTGTGACACGACAGCGATTTGTTGGACTCGGTCGTCTCCAGTCACCTGCCCTCCTTCGTTTTAAGTGGAGAAACAACACCGCGAACAACACTGAACCAAAAACTCGCCTAAAACGGCCACGAATTGCGCCCAAATTACAATCAAGACACAAAGATGACCCCATGTTAAGGTAAGTGAAGTTTATTTCCACATTCATAACTTTATTTTAGCATTTTGAGAACCAAAGGGAATTTCCCATACAAAGTCTTATAGCGAAGGTCATATTTCGCAACTCGATCGTATTCTCATTTTGAGCTTGGGCCACCTGTGCAAAAGCGCGAAAGCACATGCAATGCAATGGCGGTCGAGTCGGCCAATCATATCACGTCTATAATGTGCATAATTGAGAGGATCTCGAGTGACATAAGCGACAAACCTACTTTTACCCCGCCAGGACACATCAAGAGACAAAATGGTAAAAGTAAGGAAGCATTATTTTGCAAGATTTTCGATTTTTTATCGTATCGTACTCGGTGCGTTACAAAACTTTTTAGCGGATGGCTTCGATTTTCAGGCCGGTAATTTGACATGCATCCTTAAGATGAAGTCTTTTGAAGACATTTCTTTTAAGAGCTTGTTGCTACAAGGAAAAGACCTGAACAATAACCGACGGCAGTTAAGGACGAAATTGGACAGCTTAGAGCAAAGAAATCCTTGTCCGAAAACAGACTATATTTTCAGTGTTGTTTTTCCAATTAAGGACAATTAACGATATATCAAAAGTATTTTTTCCACTTCAACGTAAGGTAAATTACATATTTGACTGTGGATTGACTTCGTAAGAATTTTTTAACGGAGCGATTCCACATTTACAATAACTTTCTTGAAATGTTTAAAAACTTGCAGAAGTTTGGTACAAAACAGCGTCTAGTTAAGCGGAATTGTACTCTAGGCATTTAATTTGCTTTCCCAGGACAGCAAGTGCTAATCTGAATAATTTTTTTCATACCTGAAGGCTTGTAATCCCTTTTCCTAAGTTTATCTATTTATGGAATTTCGTATTAAAACAAAAATAAGCGATCTGATTTTGCAATCGCAGTTATTACAGTCAATCATGGCGAGAAAATGTTGTGCGTATAAACTTTCAAGATTTTGTCTTTGTAATTGTCTTTGTAGGTTTTGTTTATTATTTCTTATTTCGCAAAATGGCGAAAATAATTCAAAAATTAATAATAGTAACTATTCTAGACTGAGTTAGTGTTTTTTCTAAAGCCAGTTTGCTTTCCTTTGGCACCGCACATTGGGTTGTTTGAACGCAAAAAATCGTTCGGCCGTTTTTCTGAGTGCGAAGCTATAAATATAACATAACTTATATAAAGTTTGCATTTTCATCTTAACATGTTTCGCGTTAACTTGTAGTAGTGAATGGTATTTCTCTTCTCTTAACGACTTAACTTAGAACTGCCGATTCACTCGAAGAAAAATATTTTTAAAATATAAATGTTTTGTTTTGTTTTTATTAAATCTCAAAGCGAGTCGCTCAAAGCATCTCAATGGTTTCCTCGTTTTATTTTGCATTATTCTAGATATAAAATTTTTATTGCTTCAATCTCCATTTGTTCTATTGTTTAAAAGTTCAAGTGTTCTTCTTGTTTTACATCTCCTATCTCAGACACTCCATCCTTCCCTTCGATTCTTTTTCCTCATGAGGGAAATTATATTGCCACATTGTTATTAAAGACACGTTTTCCTGCTACACACTCGTTACCGAAAAAAGTTTTCCATTGAAATGTTTCTTAACAACGCTCCCCGTAATTCTTCGTCCACCGAAAAAAAAAAACTCCACACTGAATTTCTTTGAATTTGTATAGCAATCCAGCACACAACTTTGTGAAACCACCTGATTGCTTGCCTTGGCCGACATGGCGCTTCTGCTGATTTTTTTACACTCTCCCGACGATTGCGCCACACTGGGCGCGATCTTTACTACAACTACCAGAAACCTTTGCGCGTGTGACATCATAATGAAAATTAACAAATTGACGTCAGTTTTTTATGCGTCTGTCCCCTTATTGATGATAAATTTCGTCATAACATTGTCAAAGTGTTGTAGTGTTGTAGTTTTAACCCATAAATTTTAGATGATTTCCTCATTGAAGACTACTAGATTTGTGGTATAATACTCGCCTCCCCAAGTGAAGCGCTGAAAAGTTTGACAAAACTTTTGCTGATTGCGTCAGCTTTACGTGTTTCATCCGTCTGTACTCTTATTGACAATAAAAACTAGCCAATCAGCGCGCGAGAATTCGCTCAGTTATTGTAAAATGGTCTATTTCAGCTTGGATAGCTGTAATCGGACAACTACGTTGCGCGTGCGTCAATCAGGTGCATTGAAATGGGTTCTTTTTATAGCTGTTTCTCCACTGCTTGCAAAACTGACAATTAAAAATATGTTCCCGAAGGGCACGTAGATTTTATAATCCAGCTTTTTGTTATAAACAAAAAAAAAGAAAAACAACAACAACAACAACAATCAAACAAACAAAAATGATGACTTTGCCAGGAATCAACCATTTTATTGTACAGACATTGCTGCATACATTAGGAGAAATTGGGTTCAAATGAAAATTGCTGGATATTACAGAAAACGCGAAACTTTCATGATTTCGGTAAAATGTCTTCTTTTCGCCTTTCAACAAGGAATTTTCTACATACTATGCAAAAAGTGTACAGTTTCAGCGTGCCTTTCTTTACATAGTTTTAAGACATTTGATTGAGGATTTCAATTTTCTATGTTAATTATATTTTCATCCTCAAATCCCATTCAAATTCCCACTCCCTATTTTCTAAAGTTGCCAATAATTTCCCAAACTGGATACCACGTGCCCCCGCGCACAATTCAACACACAATAGGACTACATAAACTTTAATTTTGAAAATAACTCGATTAAAAAAAACCTTCTGACTTACAAACTGTCTACGTTCTTGCCCAATTTGATAGTCCGTCAGAATTTTTAACGTACAATTATTTCAGTTCCAAAAATGGGTACTAATTAAGTAGTCCTGTTACATTTACGGACTAATTCTATTCTCCTTAGAAATAATAAGATATCCTCCAGTTCTTAAAGTTTTACGTTTGAGTTCGTAAACTCATTTATTCAATGTCCAAAATAAGTTTTTGTTGGGAAGTACTAAAACTGTCTGGTTTGAGAAAACTGGCTAGATCTAGACCTGAGAGTAATAACATCGGAATACAGGTAAACGCCGAACGCAAAACCTTCAAAATCGCCAATATTCGCCAATAAAGCTGCAAGGCCGACAAAATACAACAATTGAGGCAAGTTTAGGTTTATTTTGAAGAAAAATATCAACGTTATCCGCAATATTGCGCTTTAAAAACGAACCTCGTAATATTCCCATACAAATCCTTCAAATTTCGAACAGATTGTCTGGCCCCCTGTGCAGATATTACTTGTTCCTCGAAGCTAGCGATATTCCAAGACCGAACAGTTTGGAAAAAAGGTCTAGCGCAGACAAACATTTAATAAATATTCCTCTAAATCTCATCGTATGTGAGCTTGTATCCGTTAACAAATATTCACTCCATCTTAGTGTAAGAGTTCATACATGTATACGGCAAGAGTGAGAGAAAGGATTGTTTATATTATTATACAGACAACCCTTGAAATATCAGAAATATTGTTGAGCTACCAGAACAATGTTTTTCGCGCAATTACTCTACAGCTCGTTTGTTCATCCAAAGCATTATGCCTAATATACCAGCAAGCCAGAAAGGGTTTATTTATTTAATAACCCACCGATTAATTCTATAACGCGAGCGCTTTGTTTTGGTAAAGAGAAAACAGCCAGTGGTGGTTACTGCATAATAGCGGTTAAAGAAAAGCAAATAAATTTAAAGAAGATCCTCGCAGTTATTAACGCAACTTATGCAGTTGCGAAAAGAAAGCCTGAAAAAATCAGGCTTGCCGGGATTCGAACCCTGACCTCTGCGACACCGGTGCCAGTTGGCTTGTTAGCTCAATTGGTTAGAGCGCTGCACCGGTGTCGCAGAGGTCAGGGTTCGAATCCCGGCAAGCCTGATTTTTTCAGGCTTTCTTTTCGCAACTGCATAAGTTGCGTTAATAACTGCGAGGATCTTCTTTAAATTTATTTCTTCATTGCGCAGTTCAAATATATGAATCTCATATATTTATAATTTCAAAGAAAAGCAAGTTGATTAGTTTACTCAATAATATTACAGTGAAATTAGAAGTAAAAAATGGGCATCAGAAATGTGACTTCATTGTTGTGTTCTCGTCGATAAAAGCAGGGCTATTCACCGATAACCTGTGTGCGATGACCAATGAGAAAGCTAGGAAATCAATAACCACGAGATTGAGGATTTAATAGCGTCTTTCATTCAATTCTCAATCTCAATTATTAAATTTCTAGCTTTTTGATTGGTTCATCGCACACATGATATCAGCCAATGACCTAACTTTTTGTTATAAGGAAATTGGATGCCATGTCAAGTGCAGAGTTGTCGTTGCCCAAAAATATGGCCAAGAAATTCAAGATCAGCAACGAGTAACGAAGTTGGGAATTTAATCAAACAGTTATTCCACTCGGGCTTGTTAGATATGAGGTGATAATCACCGACTCGGCGCCACGTGTATCACCCCATATCGAACAAGCGTCTTGGAATACTCGCCGTCCAGTTTTATAACATGTGATATGTTTTGAAAGCCCATGAAAACATGCGAAAATTAATCGGTGGGTTACAAAGCAGCCTGTTAGTAGCTACCAGTAGCCAGGTAGCCTAGCAGTCCGCGCATGCTCATATCTAGGGATTGCTTTTAAAAAAACAAAACGTGCACATTTTAGTGCTCAAGAAAGGCCGTTTTTTTATGTAGGGTATTGCACATTAAAGAGCGTGGTCCCATTATCACGATTAATATATCTGCAAAACCCTCAGTGAAATCCACGAATACCGAAAATACATTACAAACGTAAATCGACGACTGGTGACTGCCAAGTTAATTTGTTTTTTTTTTTGGGAAAGTGCCCTAGATGGACCTTTTAAAACGGGGGTAAATCACTGCTAGAACACCTTTAGGAGTAAAATCCGATAAGTTGCGAAGCCTGATTACGCATTTGAATGCCAATCGAGTTTTTTCACCCGTAGAACTTGGTCCCAGAAACCAAATTTGCTCAACTGACTCAAGGCTATGATTCAATTTTAAGAACTTTGAAGTGCAAACATGCTTTCTTGAAAACATTAACCTGGGTAAGGCAGCGATCTGACATTTGAGGAGTTGTGGCTTGCAACCAGGCTTTAGGTTCGTGGAAGAGACGCAGCTGATTTACATGTAACTAGACTTAGACTTCAAAAATGCAGCAGGCGTTATAACGAAACTTCACAGCCGCAGGCCTCGGCTTATTTCCTTAGCGACTGTCGTTATAACCGAGTTACGGGAATGATGAAGATCTACCTTGTAGTCCTTGTATAACTAAAGGCATTTTGCAACCGAGTAAGTCAGTCCATAGATATCTCAGCTAATACACTTGATCTAGCTGGACTCTATGGCTGAATATCGATCGAGGTAGAAGAAAGCTCTTGGCAACGGGTTCATTTCTTCGAGTTTGCGCCAAAACGTTTTGGGAGTAAGTGGCTTTTGGAAAACTTCAGTTAGACATTTTCCTCAACTAAGATAACTATTTTAATCTACCCGAAAACGCACGACATAAATTTCCCTTTGCTACGAAAACTCTAGTAGTTGACAGTTTACATAGAATTATGAATATATGAAATTCATATATTTGAACTGCGGAATGAAGAAATAAATGTTTCTTCATTCCGCAGTTCAAATATATGAATTTCATATATTCATAATTTCATCTTCATCTTTCCCGGGTTTATTACGAACCAATTTAATGACCAGCTCCCAGTTGGTTTGTTAGCTCAATTGGTTAGAGCGCTGCACCGGTATCGCAGAGGTCAGGGTTCGAATCCCGGCAAGCCTGATTTTTTCAGGCTTTCTTTTTGCAACTGCATAAGTTGCGTTAATAACTGCGAGGATCTTCTTTACATTTATTTAGTTTACATAAAGGAAGCTCAACTGAGTTATTAAGAGAAAGGTCTTTTGAACTTAACCGTTAAGTTACCAAGTCAAAAGCTTTATGAAAACGATTTCTTGGGCGTCATTACCAGACTGACCATTTTAAAAGACAAGATGAAACACATAGCAGCGTGGCCGAGTGGTTAGGGCGCAGGACTTGAAATCCGGAGGTCCCGGTTTCAAGTCCCGCTCTGAGCACTAGCTGGAGTCGTTCTCGGTTGACCAAGTTTAACTCCTCGGCCTCGCTTGTAAATAGCCAGCTGATCTGCCAGTTGGATTTTTAACCTGCTATGTCATGTCATGTCATGTTATGTTATGTTATGACGTTATGTTTAATTTGTACCTACCTTCCTTAATTCCCTCGCAAACGCCTATCAGAAATGGCATCACCGTTTCTAATAACCTCATTTTGCTGAATCAAGAGCAGGGACTATAGAGCAGCTGGAGCATAGGGATTTTGGTAAAGATGTCGCGTAGTATATAGCAGCAGTGAATTAAACATAGCCGGCTTAGCAAGCGTTTCCTTAGGCTTTATGGCACGTTCGAAGTATTTCTTGCTTTCTGGTCGCTCGAAAACTGCGGCGAGGGAAAAAAGAATAGTTGGACGGGGGAGGGTAGAGGAAGACCCATCGCACGTTTTTGCCCTCGCCCCAATTTTCGCGCTACCAAACAGCAAAAAATGCCTCTAACGTGAAACCCAACCGAAACGCTTGCTACGCAGGCTAAATTAAACACTAACTGTTGGGGGCTGTAATCTTCATATTGTGGTGTTAACGTTATCCCACGCGATTCTGTGGTTTATCATAACAATAAACCCCTCGAGAGTTTGTGTCTCAAGGCAAGTGATAAACGAGCTACCGGTGCAATAGTCTACGACTCAAACTCCTTACAACTTTTACAACTAAACTTTTTCAGATGATCAGAGGAACGGAATTTCCTTTTTAATGGAGTCCATCCAACAGTGAAGAAATTAAGACATTCTATAGGGACCTGCCTTTCCTTGAGTTATGGCAGCTTTTGAATTTTTATATCGTGTTTCGCCCAGGGCGCTTATTTTGATCACATTGAATGCAATGTGCCTCTTTGTTTCCGTTACTATTTGCTAATTATTTTTCAAAGATATCGAACAAACGCGAGCGTAATTTGTTAATTATGCTACGAATGATATTTAGTAAATAGACCCTTCCGGTGGCTAATATGTTGAAGGATAATGCCCGAGGCTGAAAGATTGTCCAAAAAATGAGCAGTTAGTCGGGAAGGGAAGCTTCGCGGGCAACTGTGAAATGTTCAGGACAACCTTTTAGCCAAGGGCATTATCCTCCGATAACCCTCCGATTTATTTTCACAACGCACTTTTGTCGTTTTTGAAGAATTGAAAAGCCACGGATGATCATGGCGTGTAACCAGGTTTTTAATTTCCCCGCCACTGGCTTCTGCAAAATGATTTTCTCTTTTTCCCATGAGAAATCACAAAGTTTGACCCGAAATTTGAATTGCTTGTTTGGTTGTGGTCGAAATAACATCGAGTGAGAGATATCACTGAAATGGGACGGCGGGTGCATGATACCCGCCCAACGAATTTGAACCACGTGGTGTGTTCCTATCAATAAGCGCGCTCAAAAGTTAAACGGTGGGTTATAATTAATAACATCCACTTAAAATTGCACGAGCCTTTAGACGTCCGTACGCTGGTGGTAATAGGAAAAACGTGTATACATGTGACCATGCTTTCGCAATTCGCAGAACTATTTGTTCCTCGTTGGTGTTTTTGGTACGCGTTAGTGCAAACGCTCAGGTAGCGCTGAGAATGCAAATGTTTGTGATACCAGACAACCGGGTGGATTTGTTTGTGTTGCATTCCTGTCATCCCGCATATTGTTTTTGCTGGGTACAGAATTTTTTTTTTAGTTTACTTTTAAATTTAATGCGCAACAAAATTTGAAGAACGACACGTTTCTCTAGTAGTACGCTGTTATGATACGATTTGTCTCACAGTTATACAGTGAACATCTAAAAACTTGTAAACAACTTTATTTGGTAAAAAGTCCTCGTCTACCTCTCGTTTCTAACAAAATTACAAAAATGTTTTGTTTCTTATCCCTTTCACTGCAAGACTGTACAAACTCAAAACCGGGGAAAGTCTAAAAAGGAATTTTCTAACATATAAAACAAACAAACAAACAAAAACCATAGGAAAGTACTGCTGAATAGCTTGCATTTGAGTTGTCACGGTTTAGGATTTTTATCCACAGACTCAAAAGTTAGGGCCACAGAACTGATTTTTCAGATTTGTCTGTGGAGTGAAATGTCTAATGCCCCCATGTCCAGTTTCAATTCCTTAACTGTCCTACAGATCGGCTAAACAACCTCCTCGCCCTTCTGCTCCTCGCCCAACCGAATGTGCAAGTGTAAACGATACCGATGTATGCTGAGTCGTTGCTTGCCAGTGAATTAAAAAACAATTCCTCAACTCCATTGCCTTATCGGCCTGCCGCTCGTTCCACGAGATTTGCTTTGTAGTAACTCGATAATCTTCCGAGAAAACATAGGCTATTAACAGCACAGGATTGTACGGTACGTGAAATAGCGGAAAAAAGAGCCCAACACGGTCCCACGGAAAATATGGTCACTTTTCATCCTCATAATTGGTCTCTTAAAACAGGTCTTAAAGACAGGTGATACTCGGTTCTATTGCTTCTTCTAAGTCGCATTCTCTACTAGCTCTCCATAATATGCCGTGATTGTCTTTAACTTCTTATTGACAAAATTCTGTTCAATTTCCATTTTACCGCCCGGCCTGGCAAGAGATGACAATTGCTCAACATTCACATTGCGAGGCATAAAGTAAGCAATGTTTTCGGTTATAGTCTTGGTTTCTTCAAAAATGCGAACACCATCCAACGTAATCATAGTTCTCAAATCAAACACTTCTGCGCTAGTGTAACTTGGTCCACCCCAAGGTGGACTTAAAAACGCAACATCAGCCTTCAAGTGGGGTATTAACTGCATATAGTCACCAATAATGAATTCAATCCGATCTTCAACTCCGTAGACACTGGCGTTATGCCGAGCGAGTGCAATCTTCACAGGATCGATATCAATTGCTATGACACGCTCGCAGGTGAAGGCAAACTGAATCGCGTTCCCACCAACGCCACAGAAAGCATCAATGAGCAAATCACATCGACACCTCTCCGCTATGTGTTCTGCTATACGCTCAGGTGTCACAGAAAACCATCCTTCTTTGTCCATTTTGATACCCTCGTCAAATCGCGAGAACAAGCGGTACCTCTGCGCCCAGTACTTAGCAATGTCAGGGTCTTGTTGGAGGTTTGTGACCACTGCCGTTCCATGAATTATTTCCGGTTGTGATGTCGTTGTTTCAAGACCACCTGATGCGTGGCTTACTGTGCCAGGATATTCTGATGCATCGTCTTGTTTAGGTTTCACAGATTTCTGATCCTTCTGTGGATCCATTTTTGATGTAATATCTTTAGAGCTTCCGGATTCCGAGCTTGTTCTTGTTGTCACAGTTAGAAATTCCTTAACTTTAGCAAGTGCTCGGGGCTCCTTTACCTCCTCAACGGACTGACAGTCATGAACAGACTGCCTCTTGAAGTCTCCTTCTTCTTCGTTTGAACGGTGTTCTTCATCTCTTTGTTCGTCTTCGTCATCTTCAAATCTAAGATGCACACCCTTTGATCCGGGAACTTTACATATCTGGTGCATATTAAGAAACTTGTTCTTTGATTGAAGGTCAGACTGGAATGTGACTTTTCCACCAGACAATCTGAGCAGGTCTTCTTGCGATAATCTTCGGGATACTTTGAATCCCATCAATTCATAAGCTTTCTCTAGCGACAGAGTGTTCTCTTCATCTGCATCCAACTCGTGCGCCCTTTTCAGACTTTTGTATCTCTCCTCTGGGGGTGGTTCCTCTCCATCACTGGCCGCACTGTTTCCACTGGCAGCTCGCTGAGGATGTAGCACGCTCTCTGAATTGGACGTCAACGATCTTGTTTTCCGAGTTTGTCTTGTCTTGTTCTTTTTACCTTGTTTTTCACCCGATCCATGAGAAACCACAGCCTTCTTCGCCTGGTAGCCTGCACCACATTGGCTGGCTTCACTTACGCTTTCCACATGCTGGTCAAAGACGTATCCTTGGCTGGACCAATACTTAAACTCCTCATAGTAATAACAATACACTTCCCAGTAAGTTTGTTCCCACAGCGTTCTCACTTGATCCGATTTTAGCTCAGACACTGAATTTGATGATGATCTAAGTTTTACTGCGTCATCGTCGTCTTGACAGAGACACGGACTTTTCCCTTGGTAATTATCTTCCACCGTTTCGTTTGCTTCCGTTGGTTTTGAGGATTCACATATTTGCTGGTCCAATGAAGCGTTATCGACAGTTAAACCTAAGGAGGATCCTTCTGCGCTCTCCCTACTTTGTTTTTGGGACAAACCATGAGAGTTTTCTTGCTCGTGCTCTTGGCCAGCTGCTACATTTTCTTTCATTTGGCTGATCTTCATCTCTTTGTCCTTAAAGATCTCAAACTCAAGTTCTGTCGAAGAACCTTCGTCATGTAATTTCACAACTGGACCAGGTATTTCTACTGAATCATCAACGTCTTTTTCAAGAGACGAACCATCCAGAACGCTTCCAGGTTTAACGATTCCTTCGCCCGTTTCCGAAGATGTTTTGTCTTCAAGATGTCTGTAAACACCTGCTAACTCGGGATATAGGTTCTTCCAGCTTTCCCACACCAAAGAAAAGCCGTACATCTTCCAATATTCCTCCCAACCATCGGCAAGGTCACCGCCGTCACTTGCGTTTTCTAAAGAACAAGGACCACCTTGAGTGGGAATGTCGCCAATTGAGTCCTTCAATTGGCCAGTGTCATTAAGAGAAAGCGTGTTCATTTCAACAAGTCCTTCTTCAGTGCTCTCACTTTCTTGTGACTCACTTGCACTGGCAAAGGTGTTTAAGACATTCTGGCAATTCGCGACTGCTGGATCTTGATTCTCACATATGTGGCTTGTAAGTGAATTGTAAGCTTTCACATCAGTTTCGCCTTCTTGTGTACTTTCTGAATGGAACTCCTCTCCTTCCTCACTTCTTCTAGTTTGTAACACTGTGTTCTCCTCTAGCTGACTGGTCTTACTGTTTAGGTTGGCACCCTTACCTTTTCCTGAATCTAGCGTTTCTACCTCAATTTGTGAAGTGGTACGTCCTCCTTCTTGACTTTCACGAGAGTCCCAATCTAACATACACGAGTCTTCGCTCTGTAGATTATAAGTACAGGTATGTGTGTCAAGTTTGATGGGATTGGTTCCTGACTGATTATCACTGGTGTGAGCTGACGTGCTTTCCGCTGCCCGGTTGGTGATCTTTTCCCTCAATCCTTCACTCTTGTTAACGTCAGTGGCCTTGGTATCAAAAGCACACGTGCAGATCTCGACTTCAAGGTTATCCCCTTGTGCTAAGGTGTCAGCCAAAAACGAGGCGGTAAGCCTTTCACAAGTGTCCTCCGTGCAAGAACTTACTTCCTCTTGATATTGACTCTCAGGTGTTTCACTCACTGTACAGTCTGCATTGGCACTTACGTTGTGTGTTTGTTTTGTCTTTGCTTTTACGTTCTTTTTCTTTTTCTTTGACTTCTTCTTTCCTCTTACTTCATCTCTTTCAGGTTTGTCTGGGACATGCTGCAAAGGCAAAGTAGTGATGATGGTAGGTAAGGTAAAACTTGATCCGTTTTCTCAACCATGAAGTGACTAAGAGCGTTACCCCCCCCCCCCCCGCCCCAGAGGGAAAGTCAGCCCACTGCAGGGCCACCCTCAGCATTCTGTCAGCTTTCCATGACATGTTTGCTTTACACACCTGGGGTGAAAGCACTGACCACGCGATGCAGTGACATGCCTTGAGCCACCAGAACTTCAACTATCTGAAGTCTCATGTGCTAATCACTTCAGCACTGTTGTGCAACCTACTGGGACTCCACAGGTTATATTTGTTCTGCAAGAAGGTGCTTTCTGCTCAAGCATGGTGGAGTTACAAGTATGTATGTTGATTTCCTGCTGGGGATCCATATGGGAAAAACTGTGCCCAAGGACTTGAGACCGTACTCAAGGCTGAAGGCACAGCTTGAGATGTTCCAGAAAGAGTACAGATACAGTACTTAGTATAAGAACACTAGAGGTGCACCACAGAACCACGCTGCATCTCCTCCTTCTCCAAAAAGGAACGGTTTTCATTTGATTGTTGCAAGTGAGTCATATTCGATTTTGTTTTTAAGGTCTTTGATTGGCTATGAAAGCTTACATCAAATCCTTAACCAATCAGAAAACCAATCCACATGCATACATTTTTCTGCTTTTGGTGCAAAGAAAATAATGTACAGGAATTTGTTTTGAGCTCTGGTTGGTTCATTGGGATATTTGCATCTACCACAATTGGCAACAGTAATTATTTTGGTTTTGGTTTTATGATGCTCAATTGAAAACTGCTCTATAGACTCCCTTGGGGGGTTCTTACAAATTCCAATACAACTGCACTACAATGTAGGTAACAGTTTCTATATCCTTAGTAGATGCACTGAACAGTACAAACCTCTTCATCAGAGTCCAAATCCTGAGGGGAATTAAAGAAGCAAGTTGGTAAGCCCATTTTTTTCATCACATGTAACTCCTGTAAAGTTTCCTGATCTGGTTCATCCATCCCATGAAGGTACGGTGCCCTGGACAATGCTTGGACTTGAGTTGGAGTCAGATTGAACTGTAGATGCTCTTCCTCTTCAACCTGCACATTGTTAATACCCACAGATAATTGGCTCTCTTTTTGGCAAAAAACCCCAAACATGTTGGTAATTCTTTAACTCTAAATGAATAGGACGTTTCTCTGTATTACTTTATTTTCCCTATTTCAATAAAATAATTGAAGGGCTGAGAGCATTCTTTTTGCTCCAAACTGCCTGGATGCCTGCATGGGACCTTCAGTTCCTTCAAAGAACATTGCCCCAGTTTTTTTCTCTGATTTGCACTTCTCAGAGCCTTAGCATGTATTTATTGCTAGAGGCCTAACCAGCCTCACAAATCCGAGGGTAAACAAAGTGATTAAAATTATATTATTATTATTATTATTATTATTACTATTATCATTATTATTATTACTATTATTATTATCATTATCATTATCATTTCTTCGTCCACATGCAGAACTTTTGCAACATGTTACTTCATGCAAACCAGAGAAAAAAAACTTTGGTTGATGTTCTTTGGATCAACCGAAGGTCCCATGCAAAAAATCCAGGCAGCTTGGAGCAAAAAACATAAAGTGGCCTAAAAATTCCACATCAGACAATCATCCTCTCGGCCCTTCAGTTATAATTTATAAACATACAATTGGCTAAAAGCTGTTAACTACAACTCACTCAATAACACTTTAAACTACTTTGAGTGTTTATTTCATAAAAAGAGTAGAAAAAGTTCTTTCCTTGCCAGAGTTTCACTAACTTTTTAAGTAGGTGTCAGAGTAAGTCAAAGTACGTGGCTCTTAGACAATTCTCATAAGCATTTGAGTGAAAATCAGGAGAAGGTAGGCAGCTAATTGAGTTCAAGTAGATGTACACGACCAGTAGGTGCCTTCAAATGAAAGTACAGCCTTGTCTCCATAAGTTACCATAACACTTGTGTAAGTTTGTGTAAGTTTAAGAGAACTAAAAACAGTTGTGTGAATACTCACCTTTAGCTCTACTTTGGTCACACTCATTAAAAGGTGAGCCTGCTTATGGTAGTTTATTCTTAGCTACATTTCTGAACTGTCAAGCGCATCTCTTGTTCTTGCAAACTTCCACTTATGGTATCATAACTCTCTAGCAACATGAAGAATGTTTTCTCTTTTGTAAATAACATAAAAACACTTACCACTGAATCGGTAGTGTCCCTCCCTTGCTGCTTGCGATCTTCATACTTCAAAAGGTCTTTGTCACTGTGAGATCATTACAATCAATTAATGGTATTATAATTATTTAAAGTGCCACTGAGACGAAAATTCTTAGGTTTATTTCCACCAAATTCTGTCGCAGACTATTGCGTTGTGTGTATATTTACCCAAAAACTGAACAAGAAACCGTCTATCCTAATTTTTTGTAGCTCCAAAGTTGCGTAAAATGTGTCCGCCATTACTGAAAAAGTGTTCCTGGGTGATTGCGCAATTTAATAGCTTGTGACGTCAGAGGCTCACCTCAGTCGCGTTGCCTTGTGTTTTGACTCAAGATGCCTACCGTCGACTGCGAAACCTTCGAAGAGTATTTCTAAGATTCGGAACAGTCTTCAGCTGCCGAAGCATCAGAGGATTCATTTAATTCGGCAAATGAAGAATTTTTCTTACTGTACGATGTTAAGAACTGATGTCAGGAGATTTCAGCTTATAAGCTTGTAAACAAACTATTCAAAGTTGTTTTTCTCACCTTATTGGCGGGAGTTCAAAATATGCGCGAAATAATGCTTATACAGTGATTACAGTTCAGGCACAAGTTCCTCAAAGAGCGGATAACTCTTTTCCAACGGATAAATGACTGTCCAGCTATTCGAAAAATTGATGTTCTAAGCTTTGGAAATTTAGACAAAACACCTATAAAAAGTCTAGAATTTGATGCTCGCGAATTCTCAAGCATCGGTCGATCGATTTTATTGTTTGCTTCGTTGGAGAAATAAAAGAAGCTATATTTTGTTTGCCGTTGTTTATATTCATTATATATTGTAAAGCATTGAGATTTTTGGCCATTCTTAGCGTAGTATGGGAAACTTTCTTGAAGAGCCGTAATGCTGTAGTCATCTGGCAGTCAGCTCATGAAGCTTATCGTGTCCATCATAGTACAGTGGCCGCTTAATGCATTGAAACACAAGTGCTTGGCGTTTCTAAATATTTTGAACAGTTTTTGTAGAATTCTTAACTTGAGCCGAAAAAAGTGAAATAAACCAAGACCCTCTTTTAAGAACTGGAGGCCTTGTGTGACCGGAATCTAAATATTTGTAGTGCAAATCAAAGCCACAAGGAAAATTTTCTGCTGCTCAACAACAACATGCGGACCGCCAAGGAAACGAAGCTTTCACTTGCTTTATTCACTGCGTAAAAATAATAACTTGATATTTAATCATTTTTCTTAGTATGCCATTTACTAAGATTGCTATGACAGTTAAAAGAAAGAACATTGTAAAACCCTTAGACAAATAGTGGCGTGTGATATTTTTTCCTAACTTAAATTTCCACGCAAGACGAGCCGACCTATCGACATGATTGAATCCTTTATATATTTAGAACAATAATGTCAATCGACTCTTCAGCGACAGGGAATAAGGAGAAAAGTTTCTCGACATTCAGGATGGTATGCTATAAAATAACTGTCCGTGCTTCTAAGCGATTACTGCTTTGAAATCAAACACGCGGAATTAAAAAACAAAAAACAAAAAAGCTAAGCAATACAAACTATTGGCTTAATCGCGGCGGTCCTGCATTCGCCCAGGATGCATTTTATGAGGACTACGCCGAAGATCTTCGCGCTAGCAGACGGCAGAACTGAAAGGGTTTTCCACAAGCAAAATAAATTTTAAAATACGTTAAAAGAAAATAAGTTTTGCATAATGGTGGATGCTTTGAAAAAGAAGCAAACTATCACTTCAACTGCGTTAAGATTAGGTACCTTTCGTCTCGTTTTTTCCGGATCTTTCTTTCCATATAGTTGGAATGGACAATGGCATAATCGACCTCTGGGATCCTTCGACATGAACAGCCCTCTGGAAACACTCGTCCGTGAAGTGATCAGAACAGCCGACAAAAATACCTCTCGGGTTGAAATTTGCACTGTGTGTGAGTACGAACATTATCCATTTTTCCATTGCGAGTCCGCTCGCAAGGCTTTGATGAAGCGAAATACCAGCTCGGTGGCTGGATTTATTGTCGTAGCATTGTACAACACAAGTAATACCCTTCATAACTGCTGCAGCAACGAAAATTTCAAAGCCGTACAGGGAACAGTAAGTTGGCATGAAATCTTCCCTCGACAACAGTTACATTTCCCGCGGCAAGTAATCGAATGAAGCCTGACTTGGTCTAAGGTGAGCCTCTAATGTCACTTCCGCTAATTCGCAAGCCAGCTTCCGGAACAAGGGTCAGTAATGGCGGCCATAAAATCTCGACAAAAACCATCCGAAAAAAGCGACTTCCAGTCATCGTAATGAGTTGAAATTTGGCATGGTGACTAACAACCACAGATTATTTTCGAAAACGCAAAAATATGGAAAACCTCCCAAAATCTCCCATGTATGGACACTCTTGAGAAAGCATTCATTGAAGTTTGGTCTCCTGCTGTTAAAAATCCACTGTGATACAACTCTACAACTCTTGACAGTAAAAGCAAGTAATTTGATGCCACAGCTGGAGCTTGTCTGTATTTCTACTGGTTGATTTAATTGTTGTCACAAATTGGTTTCCTGATTTTAAGGGGCATTCTTCATGTCAGGTGGCATGCAGGGCGGGACAATAAGTGAAGAAGTTTCCCCATAAAATACTAACAGTGCGCTTGTAACAATAATGAGCCAAAACTCATGCAGGTATCAACATTTAGACGGAGAAGGGGGGGGGGGGAATACGGGCAAAGGCGCGGCATTTGAATTTTTTGGCAATTTTTTTGTCAAATTCCCGACCCTTGGGACTGGCAAATAGTTCAAATGTGATAAAAAATGCACACCTGGGGAAAACAAAACCCTGTAATGACATGTATTTAAAAGTGATGAAGAAATTTGAAATGAATGTTTCTAACTCCTGTATTAAAAGTAACAAAGCAATTTGAAATGAACATTTCTAACTCCTGTTATCGAAGGTAGATTGAAGAAGATTGAAGTGAATAAAGTCAAGAAAAAAACAATCCCCAAGAGTTGTACATGTAGAATGTTTCCCAGTAGCAGAAAAGGTGTTGAGAGGATATTGCATTCATTATTAATTGAGCTTCAATTATCTGTGCCGTTACTAAGTGATCTGAGCCGTATTAAATATTGCAACCACACCGAATTAATTAAATAGGAATGTTTCTAATGTACCTTTCCAGAAAGATTACATTGCTTTTTCTTTACCTGTTAGTCAACAAAGTGAAATGCTACGAAATTGTCACCTGTATTTGAATGAGCAAAGGTTACGAGGACCTCTGTGTACTCTGATAAACATCACATACCATAAAAATAAAAATGTAATAATAATTATTACACAATACCGATCGTTGACTTCAATTTTCCAAGATGGCAACTCCTGGAACATGAGTTTAGGACCCAGTGCTCTGCACGATTAATTTCAAATGGACCCAGTCCTCTGTACAGTCAAATTCAAATGTCCACAGCATGGGGCAAAATTTGTGGTCAAATTCCCCAGAGAGGGGTCAGCAGAAGTGTTCAATTACCACACCTTTGCCTGTACCTCCCCTCTCCGTCTAAACATTGACACCTGCATAATTTAATTCGATGGAAATATCATTGAAATACTTGACATGTTCACTTGCATGGGGTACTACAATTTTCAGTTGAGTAAGGCATGAGGGAGGTTTGATGACAAAGTTTTGTCGTTTAAGTTACCATGTTGTCAAGGGCAACTTGCTCTGTTTCCAAGGGAGACTACGTCATTCAGCGATAAAGCGTGCGAGAAATTGTCAGACATGATCGATTCATGCAGTCTCCCTTGGAAACAGAGTAAGTTGCCTTTGACAACATGGTAGCTTGAATGTTAAAACTTTGTGACCAAACTTCTCTTGTGCCTTACTCAACTGAAAATCATAGTATTTTCAGTTTCAACCTTTATCATTCTCTCGGCAATGTTTGATGCCTAGCAAACACGTGTTATAGCACAGCAGAACTTTTCCTTAGAAGTTTTACAGTTTTTTGCAATCTTAGGGTCTAATCAAAGGGGCTTATAATCCTGTATACTGTAAACTGCCCCTTATAAGCCATGGGCTTATACAAATTCGTAAGGGGTTTTGGGTGGGCTTATAAATGGAGGGGCTTACATCCGGGCGGGGGGGGGGGGGGCTCATAAGCGGACTAAAAAAAAACGTTTCGAAATGAGCCACAGCAGTGTTGATCGAAATACGTTTTTAATTTATCAGTTTTTAATTAACCTTTGAAACGTCATAATAAATCGAATTCATTTCAATGTTAACAACAAAATCAAAACTGTGCCTGTACCTCCCCTCTCCGTCTAAACATTGACACCTGCATAATTTAATTCGATGGAAATATCATTGAAACACTTGACATGTTCACTTGCATGGGGTACTACAATTTTCAGTTGAGTAAGGCATGAGGGAGGTTTGATGACAAAGTTTTGTCGTTTAAGTTACCATGTTGTCAAGGGCAACTTGCTCTGTTTCCAAGGGAGACTACGTCATTCAGCGATAAAGCGCGCGAGAAATTGTCAGACATGATCGATTCATGCAGTCTCCCTTGGAAACAGAGTAAGTTGCCTTTGACAACATGGTAGCTTGAATGTTAAAACTTTGTGACCAAACTTCTCTTGTGCCTTACTCAACTGAAAATCATAGTATTTTCAGTTTCAACCTTTATCATTCTCTCGGCAATGTTTGATGCCTAGCAAACACGTGTTATAGCACAGCAGAACTTTTCCTTAGAAGTTTTACAGTTTTTTGCAATCTTAGGGTCTAATCAAAGGGGCTTATAATCCCGTATACCGTAAACTGCCCCTTATAAGCCATGGGCTTATACAGATTCGTAAGGGGTTTTGGGTGGGCTTATAAATGGAGGGGTTTACATCCGGGCGGGGGGGGGGGGGGGGCTCATAAGCGGACTAAAAAAAACGTTTCGAAATGAGCCACAGCAGTGTTGATCGAAAGACGTTTTTAATTTATCAGTTTTTAATTAACCTTTGAAACGTCATAATAAATCGAATTCATTTCAATGTTAACAACAAAATCAAAACTGTGACAACACAAAAGCAACCGGAACGTAACAAAACAGAAGCTCAGAGTTCATCTTCGCAGTGTTCTGTGAGTGTGCTTAATGTGCTGATCAATTTGAAAGTTCAACATCCCCCCCCTGGGCAACCCCCCCGGGCAACCCCCCCGGGCATTTGAACTTTTGAAGATTGGATTGTTCAAATTCCCTCCCCTCGGGGCAAAAAAGCCGTTCAAATGCCCCACCAATTAGTACTGAACTACCTCTCCTCAAAGACAAATTTCGTCTTCAATCAAACACTTACACGCCTTTCAGAGAGAGATATGCTGTAATAACACCTTCAAACTTCTTTTAAAGACCCCTTGAAAGAGTTATTCACTAACAAAGGCGAAATTCTATCTTGTAAATCCGTCAAACCCTGCAAAAACCGAAAAAACTCACAAACGTATTACGTCAGAACAACAGATAAATCCGGTTCAAATTCCCCACCCTTCCAACGCAAGGTTCAAATTCCCCTCTCCCCGGGCACGATGCAAAGTCAAATGCCCGGGGTATACCCGGGGGGGGGGATGTTGAAGTTTCGAATTGATCGGCGCATAATATTAAGGAAACAAGGAAAACTAAAAAGGGGGGCTTATATCCGGGGGGGCTTACAACCGGGTGTATTTTTTTGTTTACAGGTAGATGGTCCTATAACCAGAGGGGCTTATAAGCGGGGGGGCTTATAAGCGGCAGTTTACGGTATTCCACTGCAAACTTACCTCAATAACGCACGTGTACAGAGACATGTCACGGCTTCTGATGTTTTTGTCCCGTCGAAAAATAAAACCATTTTCGCTATACAATCCCTCTGGCCAGTTGTAATCATGTTATATGGCGAGGAACAGGGTGACGTGTCGTGTACGGGTTGTTACAAAACGTTTTGGAGACGTTCGTACCAAATTTCGAACACTCGCCGCCGGATATAGGATCCAGTGTGATCCTGGGTACGATAATGGCCATTAGTGCCCAGTTCCTTTCTTTACTTTTGAGACTCATAAGAAACGCCTGCTTCATTTGGCGTTCGATATTGCCCTCGTATTTCGAGTTTTAACTTTCGTGACTTCAATTCCAAGTTATTCCGTTTTGTTCACCCGAGTCTGGATCTTCAAATCACCTTGTTTGTTATATTGAATTGAAGTGGAGTCAGAATGTCGAGGGAACGGAATATCAGATCAACTAAGAAGCCTGGAGACCTTGACGCATCAGATGTTGCTCAGAGTTCGTCACGAGAGAAAAAAGACCTAAAGAAGGATGCCTTGTCTTCAAAGTCTTCAGGGGCTCAGACATTCGTCAAAGTATACTACGTGTTGATGCCCGTTGTAGTTGTAATAATTGCAGGACTTTTAACGTTTATCGTTACACGACAGCAATCTGGGTCAGCTAAGGAAACTACCAAAACATCTCAAACTGTGACCCCTAAAGAAACTACCAAGAAACAAGTGTTACTTACTGCGGGAGAGCTTGCTATGCATGATGGCTCTGATCCGAATACTCCAGTGTACATAGCAATTCTCGGACGAATTTACGATGTTGAAAAAGGAAGACGGCACTATGAAGTGGGTAGCGGATACAACGTGTTCGCTGGCAGGGACTCGACACCGTCTTTTGTGACAGGAAAGTTTGCAAGAGAGGAAGCTACAGATGACGTGAAGGGTTTGTCTCCGGAGGAGATGATGGGCGTGAAAGACTGGTTAGATTTTTATAGAAAAGATTACACTTATGTTGGAAAATTAATAGGGCGTTACTATGACAGTGAAGGAAATCCAACCGAAGCGTTGAAGGAGGCCAAAGAGGTCATTAAGGAAGGACAACGACTGAAAAAGCTGCAAGAGGCTGAAAACAAACGTTTTCCAGGCTGCAATTCAAGATGGAGTGCAGATGAAGGCTCAGTGGTTTGGTGTTCGGAGAACAGGTATGGCAAATGTGTTGTTGCAAATTGGGATACATGTTTTGGCAAGGTTTCTGCACAGCCCTATGCGTGACGTATGCATACATTTTATGACTCAAGCTCTACTTATGATTGCTGTTTGAGGGATCATATGAAGGTGATTGAATGTACATGTACCATCAATGCCATGTACAGGGCTGTGTGAAAATATTTCGCACAATTTGTGTATCTCCATGCTTAATTTCATTGTATTCATGTAACTTGCCATCTGCTTGTTTCACACCCAAATTAATAGTTGATTCATACACAAGCATTATTATTGCCACAGATAAATAACTTAACAGTTAAGTTAATTTTTGGTTTTGTAGTTGGCAAATTTTCTGAACTTGGGCATGATATAAAGTAGCTAGCTCTTGATCCCGTGATCCCAAGCTCAGAAAATTTGCCAATTACAACACGAAATTGGTCTCTTGAATCCCTTGGTAATTCTAAACAAACTTCAAATACTTCCAGGATGTTTGAATGAGAAATTCCATCCAAATTCTGTGTGTTTTTATGACTAGTGGGTCTAGTCACAAATAATGCTAAGTTAGAATTATACATAGATCCTTGCAGTGAAGGTTTTTCAACCTAAGAAGTTGAAAAGAAGAAACCTGAAAAAATTCAGGCTTGAATGGGAATCGAACCCATGACCTCTGCGATACCGGTGCAGCGCTCTAACCAACTGAGCTATCAAGCCAACTGGGAGCTGGTCAATTGAGAGTTCCTATGTATCCCGTAGATGGAGAATAAATGAATAATATATAGATTTAGCCAAGCCTAAAAGCGGAGCCGTGAAGGAATAAACTGGTGTTCGTTTCTCAAAAATAGTCCTGAAACTTTTCAGTCTGAAATATATTTCGGGGCTTTTTTTGGCTCGTTCGCTTTCGAAAAGTGTTTCTCAAAAAGCCTGAAAGTGTTCCGAATCATCCTCCAATATTTTGGGGATCAGTTCTGTAAAACCAAGCTCGAAAGGTCATTCTAAGGGCTGAGCACAGCTTGATTATTTTACTAACGAGCCGTCTTGCTTGGTGTTTGCAATGTTTCCATATCCTGTCATTAACTGTCAAGGCTTGTCAAATCTCCTTGGATTATTGGCTGTTCGCTTGAATGAACTTGAAACGGCGCTCATTTACAGAAACAAAATAAAAATTATTCGACTGTTTAAATGAGTCATCTTTATCGCGTTCGGATGTTAACAAATAACATGAACTGCCACTAAATAAAAATATTAGTCTGGTCAAAAATTTACACTGACATTTCACCGGCATTTCACTGGGATTACCCGAAAGAAAGGATCTGGCGAGCTTTGAAGCTCTTGAAATAAACTTATTGAAGAAATGTCGTGTAGGTTTTAGCAGCCACGAAAACATTCAAGCACTTTGAGGAACACACATCACTTACCAGACAAAATAGCTTTAAACTCAAAACTTAAGCAACCCTTATATTTCGTTCTCAAACTTGAGACCATCGAGATTGAAAACAAACAAACACCGTCCAAACATTCTTAACTCTGTGGCATATTATAAAGTTTTGTGGCTGCAAGTTGTCTGAAATTCGAGCGCTTTTAAAAATGCACAGAACTGTTTTTGGAAGCTTTTCGGATATAATAGGTTTAAACCGACAACTGCTTCGCTTATAGTTTTTCAAATAACTGTTATATTTTGTTCTCTAACTAGAGACCATCAAGATTCAAAACAAAGAAACACCAAACACGCTTTAATTAAATTATGCCGGCATAAGTTTTGCGGATGCGAAGTAAGCCTATATAAAGTTAGGCGCTTTGAGGAACGCACAAAACTGTTTTTGGAAGCTTTTGGGATAAAAAAGCTTTAAACCGACAACTGCTTCGCTTAAAAGATTGTTACTATTGAAAACTTCTAGGACAAGAAAATCGACAGTTGCACAAAGAGATGCACCGGACAGTCAAAATTGAAAGCAAAGCTTGTGCAGTTGTCTTGCAGCTGTGCTTAGACCTACTGTTATGAATAAACAAACACAAAATAACGGACAGAGAAATCATTTTTGAAGAAAGTTTATTCGAAAACCCATACGTTTATACTTAAATGCAATTCGCGTTACACTTCCAAAATCGTAGGTTGGTCCACGCGAGTGAAATCGGCTGAGCATGGCAAAATATTCACAAATCTGTCACAAATCTGAGTGCGTTTTCTAGTATTTTTTAAGGTCAAAAGCAAATGACACATTTCTAATGGCATAAATCAAATTTCCATTTCAAAACGAAATTTCTTTCACCGTAATACTCGAAATCATGTACCTTAGACCCTTTAAAAACTTCACTGACTCGGTTGTGTTTCAGAACAGGGCAAACTCTCCGCCGTGAAGAAAACAAAGCGATGAAGTCCTTTGAAGGCAGCTTTCGTAACTTGAACTTTTCGCCTTCTACCAGTATTCTTTTGAACTTTTTCTTTCCATTTATAGATATTAGATGTTTTTTTTTGTCAAGTATAAAACTTCAGTACTCTCGAGCAATCGTTAAATGCTAAAGAAGCTTAAGCCTTTAAAGAAATCTCTTTTTCAAAAGTGACGACGGTCATGCGATTTCCCGCCAAGAAAAACACCGGTTGCCCAACAGCACTGTGCAATTTCCCGCCAAGAAAAGATGGCATTCTCTACCCCTGTCTGGTTGTCTCGGGACTCCCGTCCCCCTCCCACAGAGTCTGTGTGGACGGACGGACGGACGTATGGACGGACGGTCACGTGATTACACCACGTCACAACCAAAATTTCTCAGATTGATAGGTTACCAAATTTCGTCAGCAATGGAGCTCCGCTGGCGGGCTTTGCCTGCAGGCTCCGCTATTAACATATGAAATTCATATATTTGAACTGCGGATAAAGATAGAATTATATGTAGATCATCGCAGTGAAGGTTTTTCAACCTAAGTGGTTGAAAAGAAGAAACCTGAAAAATTCAGGCTTGAACGGGAATCGAACCCATGACCTCTGCGATACCGGTGCAGCGCTGATGACTAACCAACTGAGCTATCAACTGGGTTCGATAAAATATAGCTGCAACTATTTATGTCAAGTACATTGTATTAGGCCTGCACCTTAGCTTTTACCCTTATTGTTCTTGATTACAGTGCTGGTATAAAGCGTGACTGGGCTGGAGTACCACGGAAAATGTTTAAACCAGGAAAAAAGGATCCCAAATGCGTGTGTATTAGGACCACTGGGCCTTCAAGTGACACAGGAGAAGGGAATGAGGGAGATTTGAACAATGCTAACATGAAGTTGTATCCAAACTGTGGCAAATATGATGTATCTTGTAAACTGTAACTTCGTTCAAAATATTCATTGTTATTGTCATCTACGGTAGACTTCTGCTATCTTGGACTTATGTAAGGAAACAAATAAAAAACCAAACAAGAGAAACAGGTTTCTGTTCCACTTACAGAGAGGTTTAAAACAGCCAGTGGGAAATTGCTGTACCACATTATTGAAGGCAAACAGATTTCCTTTTCAAATAGTGAGATGTTTAACAGACAGCTGGAAGCTAGTGTTTGCGATAGCTGAAGTCCACCGTATATGTTACATGTCAAAATTAAATGAAGGTCAATATTTATCAACCTACTGGTTATCTTTTAGCAACCTAAGGTTATTTTTAAATTATGTGCAGGGGCAGCAACTTTATGGTAAAAGGATTTTCTATTATAATCAGCATTTGGGCCTAAGTACAGGTTTTAGTATTTAGTTCTTTGACTAAGCGATGATTCTTAATGGTTAACTTTCTTGTGAGGTATTAGACACTGCACACCAGTGCTACCCTAGACTTTACACAAGAATTCTGAAAATTGCTATGTTAAATCCTCTTATCATTTGGGGCGAAGCACTGTTCATACTCTTTAGGCTTACTGTAAATGGTTCAGACCCAGGAGTCATATCATAAGCTGGTGAGGTATGATTATCTGGGTGAGTGTAGTCCTGAGAATGACTGTTTGTGATGACATTGATTGACATTTCGACAACCTGAGTGGAAGTCATCATCTTGACTCTGATGAATTCTTCTCAGGCTGTCAAAACTTCAGTCAGTGTCACCTAAAACTGTCGTCAGGACTACACTCACCCGGACAATCATGCCTCACCAACTTATGATATTAGACCTGGTAACATTTTCTACAATTTAGGTCGAAGCAATAAATTCATATCATGAGTTCTAGTTCTAATTAGCTCCTATGCCCTGCCTTATGCTGGGATGGCTAAGTATTGATCTTACTTCTTATGGTGTTTGAGGACGCAATTCTCATCTTAGTATTCACACGTGAACTTAAGCATCAATCATAGTATTTTGGAGTCTCATCATTAGTTCTATTGATGCTCATGCAGCAATCTACTTTTAACCCAACATTGACAAGGGTCCACAAAGCAAGGATCATTGAATTAATTTTTGTCTTTGATTATTATTTAATCATTTTTGTCTCGTACAAGCCTATTTAATAACAGAGCATGCTAAATAAAATCAAACTTTGATTATTGGACTCAGAGGGAACATTGAAAACAGTCCTGAGAATCGACAGTCCGGATAATCGAGAAGAATGAATATTTTCTTGACATAATTTGAAACTGAAAAAAATCATCAAACAAAATTTGGGTGAGCAAAGGTAATGATTTCTTTCAGAGGAAACTGTATTTGCAGAAAGCAGTGTGACTGCATGCTTGACTTTATTGTTGTTGATAGTGTTCTCAATCATTTTTCACTGAGGAACATGAAGTGAAGCTGAAAGTGAAACTTTTCCATTCAAAGGTGTTATGACTGTCACTCGTAATTGTTACAGATAAACAGAACCTAAGAAAATTCCTGATAATCAAGTTCCAGATAAGTTAAGTTTGACTGTAATGGTTAGGAACAGTGGCATAGGAACAGCAGTAGTAACTTGGAATTGTTCCTTTTGTCAGTAATTCATATTGTAAATTATTAAATTTGTTGTAAATTGTGCACTTTTTTAGCCTGTTAGCGTCGCGCTCTGCTCGCAGGCTACTTTTTTAGTTCTTAGAACTTTTGTTTGCCGGTTGTGATGAAATGAAAAAAAGGTGAATAAAAAATGTGATTTTTTAAATGGTCGAATTCTTAATGTAGTTGTTGTAATTTTGAAAGAACCTGTACAAGAGAAAGGACTTCTAAGTTGATTTCCACTGTTGCGTAAATTTTACGTGCACACAGGCGTGAATTTAACTGGCTTTACGTGCGTAATAACCTAAAAATCTAAGAAAAGGTATAACGGCAAAGAAGAAAAAATGAATAAACAAATGCAAAATCTAAAATCAACAACAAAAAGAAAGATAAATTGTTCAATAGATAAAACGTTCATTCAGCTGTTGCTTGCTGTATTTCTCATGGTCAAGAGACGGACTATTGCGTCGATGAGTACTCTCTGCACCTCTGTGATTTTTATGTCAAAGAACAATTGCGTATGGCAGCTCTACCTCACTGTAACACGAGGACAATGACAAATAGCCACAAGAAACCTTCACCTACTCTTTGCTTTGGTCTTTTCAACAAAAAATTAAAGGAATTAGACTTCGAACAACGAAAGCACCGCTTTGTCAACCTCTTTTTATGTTATGAGATGATGTCAAAACTTGCCCAGGACCTCTGACAAGATGCAACTCGTGCGACAAACAAACTAGTGCAGGCACATGCGTTTTCATCATTTCAGTAAGTTTCCCGAAATAAGGAAGGCAAGGAAGCATTGCTGCGGGAACATAGTTTTTCCACAGCGATGTTTCCTTGTCGTGCAAACCAAGATAGTTTGATCATGACCCCGCACGCGCACGACCCTAAAACCCAGTCAAAAATTGTTTCCTCGACGCGCAAACGGGAAACATTTTTGTGGAGGCAAAATGTGTCTAAAAAAATTCAGAATCAATTTTTGTTTTTCGGAAGAAAAAATTGTTTCCTCGAGAAATAAGTCTCGAATGCATTGTTTTGGGGACGGGGAATTAAAACAGTAAGGTAAATCCAGTTCGTCATCATTATTATTTTTACCGTACCCAAATTGTGAATTAGCCAATCAGAAGCCTTGTTTAATGTCATGATTTTCTACGATATCAAGTCACTGACCTGATATCCTACGATATCATGGACAGTTTGTGAAACTCGCATTTTTTTTGCAGACTTTAGAGGCGAAAATTGCAACAGAAATACAACGAAACGTAAAACTATAACATTTGTTAAACGAGAAAGTAATTTGTTTCACGTTAAGAGAGGAAAAAAAATACAATTTCGCGCCAAAATTGGAAGCGGCTACACTGGCGGGCGCTCGCGTGAACTTTATGGACAGCGCTGAAACTTTTTTAGTTTCAAAATGGAGCCGGATTTTCCAAATTTCTTTCATAACTTGTACTTCCAAGATTCAGAAACTGCAACTCCAAAGAAAAGAATTAAATAAAATGGCAGATGAGGAGTTGGAGAAGAGTATTGACGACCAGAAAAGTGTAAATACGTGTCGCTCTACAACGCCTGACTGATCACGGTAACTGAAAAAAAAAAAACGCCGGGTTTCAGGACGAATTTGGGTACGGTAAATACCTAATCGCACCTTTTTTGGTACGCTTCGGCAGCATATCTAGCTCGTTTGGTCTCACCATGGGTATTTTGGCTCGACTGCGTCTCGCCAAAATACGAACCATGGCTCGACCAAACTCGCCTGATATGCCGCCGAAGCGTACCAAAAAGGTACGATTAGGTATAAAAACAATTGATAGAGCAGGTGACGGCTCGCTGCTACTTTGAGAGCACATTTCAATTGGCCACTTTAGAAACGAGTGAAGGACTGGGAACGCGTTTTAAAAATAAATTAAAAATTTAAGGTGGCTCCCTATAGTTTTATGACCGCGCGCGCGCTGATGATGCGAGCTGTAGCAATCAGCGTGCACTCACATAAAATCGTAGGTTTTTCCTGATATTCATGACGTCAGCATAGCCCAAAAAAGCAAAGTTAACAGTAAATTTTCTCGCGTTTCCTTCGGTGAATTTTTTTTAAATTCTGCACATTTTGAGGTACTAACGCTACCTTTCACATATTATTTTTTGAAAAAATTCTGTCAGAGCAGTCCAGGTCAAAGGTTAAAAATAAGAAATCGCGTGATATCGGTGAATCCGTCTGAACGATCCCATATTTTTTCCCCTGCAAAATGTTAGTCAAAATCATTTTCACAAAATAGCAAAGTTTAAAAAAATTCCACCGAGGGAAAATCAAAATATTTAAGTAAAAAGACGAATTAATGGCAAATATCCGTCATTCTGTAGATGCTTTGTTGCCATGACAACGGCCTATGCCTAAGAAGCAAAACCTGAAAAATAAGGGTAATTATGTTGGTAACCTCACTGGTAAAATTCAGGAGCAAAGATTGCAAGACAACAGAACTAGGGCTTCTTTTGCAAGTCTTGGCAGTTCGTATAGTCACTTTTGTAGAAACTCTAGGGAGCCACCTTAAAACAAATTTTGTTATCTGATAAAGCACCTCAAAAATAGCAATCGTGCCAAGTTGGGAGCCACAGGCAGTTGATTAAAAACAGAATAAACGGTTTCCAAAAGTTGGAAATAGAGATGCTTGTATGCTGTTTTTACTATATTTGAAAACATGTAGTTTAGTGACTTTTCATCCAAACGTTCCCAAACTTGGCTCTCGTTGTGGACCGCTGACCACCTCCGCTCTTCTGCTAATATTTTTTACTTGGTTCTAGGCCCCCACTCCTTTCTAAAGTGGCGAATTATCTGGAGAAAAGTGTTTTTCTACGTGTCACGCCAAACGGCAAGATGTTATCTCCCACGTATCCTAAGTTTAATGAATATTTCAATTTTTTCTCTGTGGTCGATCAATTTGAGAATATTGGGAATCAACCGTAGAAAGGCCATATTATACCTGTGCTCGTCACTGGTTTCTCAGATACCAAAAAAACAAACAAACAATATCAAATCATGATACGCCCAGGATATGCTTCTGCGTGAGCTATTTTGGCTGTTGGGCTTCCTTCTGTTCTTGGTTATTTTTTTGCCACTCAGTTATACTCCCGTCATTTTCACTAGTCAGTGGCTCCTAGCATCATGAAAAAGTTTACTTAGCTTAAAGCTGGGTAAACAACTGACAAAACTCGGAAATAGTAAACGACCTAAAATTGACAATTGATAACCTTGAGATGTTCAAACCACAGATTCGACTTGTCCATTAGACATGCCTCTACCCATTCCACGTGAATGCTTTATGAAACATCAACACGCCTTTGAATGCAGAGAGATAAGAACTGGCTTGACCAGAAGGAGTGCTCCATTTCCCCTCCCCCTCCACTCCCTTTCGCCTCCCCCTCCTCCTCACATACCGGTCAATCGCCCAGCTTAGAGACCCTGTCCGCATCGCGCATCCAACTACTCTTTTATATTTGTTTTGGTCATAAGTACTTTTTGACGTTGTTGTGCCATTTTTGCACCTACAAGAAGTACCAGACGTTAAATCAAGTGACATCTATAGGCATTTTCTTTTGTCTCTTTTGGTGATGTAAGGTGAATTGCCTTGGTTGTATCGAACAAGTTCTACTTGTTCAGGGGAAAATATTGTCACAATAATCAACATCTATGTGAACACCCTCAGCTAAGGTACCCAAGTGTTTTGCCTTATAAGCCCTGAAGCTTACGTCTACTACAAACATCAGTGACTTTGTTCGCTCTACACTGGGCTATGGACCAAAGAGCCCATTGGAGAGCGACGATACGAGTTTAAAATAAATTGCAGAAGGCACTACTGGATAAACCGCTGTGAATGGCGGCTATCGACAACAGTAATTATTTGGTAAACAAAAATGGGGAGATAAATCTTTAATAAATTTGTACCCGAAAGCAAAGCAAAAGTAAATCGATCATACTGGCAAGTCATTTTGCATTTGTTTTCTTCATTCGGTTAGCGAAGGGTCAGCGATTTATATAAACTGCTTTGTGATTGGTCAGTTCTAGTAGTCCCTTGTCCCTCGCTTTGTTATTTGATCATAACCATAACCAGCTTGGGGAGGGAGTAGTTTGCAACGCGCTGAAGCAGGACACTTTCTTGAGTTTATCCTTTCCGAGCATTATTAAAGCACAATTTTCTTAGGAAATGGCAGAGGAAAGTCAAAGGACTGAAAGGGTACGTTATTGTGTATTCTCGCAGGGTCCTGCGCTTGCACGGTTTGCAATCTCATGTCATTTTCCGATTCATTTTGTAGGTGGAGAAAGTCGGAGACTTGACCGTATATGTTGTGGTACGTTTTCCCTTTGGTTTATTCTATGTTAATTTGTCTGTGAGGTAGTTTAGCCTGTATCTGTTGGCATTTACAGCATTTCAGTTGCATTGCATGGAAGATCGGGAGCATTTTGCCTTGGCTTGTGCAGAATGATCGCGAGCTGGTTCAATATCTCCTCGTTGTGCGCTGTAAGCTTATACACTGTTGATCGCTGACCTTTTCCTAGGGCGAGGATTCCCGGGATAAACAGGATGAGAAGGAGAACATTAAGAGGAAGGAGGTCATGATAACGTTCCACGATGTAGGAATGAATCGTGAGTGATGTTTTTGTTGAATAAATTCATGAAAGGTTCTCTGTTTATTTGCCTTGCTTGAAAACAGCAAGCCACCTTCCCCAAAACAATGGATAACGCGCGTTGCTGTTTTCGGCAACCAGACAAAAGCAATAATTCGTTTCAGTGTTTATTGGACACTTAGCTTGGCTCTTTTAAATTAATCACAACTAGCCGTCATCGGGGGCGGTTTCCGAAGCGATAGTAAGGTGAAAGAAAGGAGGGAGAGCGAACATGCATGGAGTTTCTTGTTGTTTTGCTGCAAGTGGGATTCACTAGCAAGCTTATTATACTCATCCTGATATGTGCGTACCATGGAAACTGGACATTTGATTTTAATAATTAGAGTGTTAAAATCAGGTTTGGCGGTGGTTTTTCTTTCTTCATTCAAACTTTTGAGCTCATGTACAGCCTCGGGGCTCGAAACCGCAAAGCATGATCGACCCCGGTCAGCATAAAGTGAAGACGTGTTTGAAAATTGTCCGTAGAAAATATCAGCAAGGTTAACTTTGTTGAATTAGAATTATCTTTAAAATTGCTGTTATATTTCGCACCGAAAATAGATCATTTGTTGTTCAATATATCTGCGTTGTGATCGAAGTATGGATCATTTTATATATTGCACCATGTTGTAAGCTTTCTGTGACCGAGGGCGCCACAATAATGCATATTAAATTTGCAGCAAAACACAAACCGCGTTATGTTATGACTTAATTCAGTCTGGATAATCCATTGTTGACTGGAATAGGATTATATTTTCCCAAAGTGGAAGTTTCAAAGAGAACTTTGGATGCAAGCGCATGAATGGTTTTACTTTCTTTGTGATTGATTTTATTATGTACTCAAGAGTGTTTACTCGTTGTGAATGTATTGAATATCACAGGTGTAATCATCAAGGGTATAACATAACCGATTATTATGGTCCACAAATGATTTTGGGAATGGCACAACACTCTTGTTAAATGAAAATGTATGACAATGTAATCTGTGTGAAGTGAAATAAAAAACAGGGCCATTTGGAATTCATACATTGTGTGTGAAGTGTGCACAAAGGGAAACCACATGCCTGATTGGTCTGTTCATTCACTCAATATATGGTGCCCGCACTAAGGGGAGTCGTACATGCTCGAGTTGGACTTCAAGTTCGAGTTCGAGTTGGACTTCGAGTTAGACTTCGAGTTGGACTTCGAGTTGAACAAAATTTTTAAAAAAAGTAATTAAGTAAAGTATACACTTAGCTCAGGGCACCATGAGCGCCCGCAGCAAGCCACGTGAGTAGGCCATTTTGAATTAGTCACAGAAAGCTAATAAGTCAGTAATAGGACGCTTAAAGTACTGCATTGCAGTTTTACAACAAGTCAAACTTGAATTCGTTTATTTATTTCCTTGAGGAGTTAGTTCTACAGTTCGTTCAGGTTGTTGAAGGTTTTCGAACTTGTATCATGTACAAGTCGGAAGCTACGGACAATTACTAATAAAAGTAGCACATTTAAGTGGAGTAAGGGGCAACAAGTCTCTGCCAAATCAATTAATTAAATTAAATCGGTTGCGATTTTATAGCTGAACGGTAAATAAAATGGGGTTGGAAGGCCTGCGCGACTCCTACTTCACGTCTTTGTTCGCTGCGCCTTATCTTGGTCGTTTGACCAATTTTGCTTCTTGTGTTTTTGTGGTGGGTTTAGTTTGGAGGATTTTTATATAGTGACTGAATTGAGCCGTTACAACTTAGGCGTCGCATCTTTTAAGACTTTGATCTCAAGGTCATATCTCATCAATTTTCTGATAACCGGTGGATTCTTGTGGCTCGCACTGTTAAGCGCTTGTTAAGCGACTTAACGTGGTTTCTATGCCGCTTGTGGCATATTAGGTTCGTTGAATTTGGCTCGTTTAGGAACTTGATAGGTTTTTTTCAGCCTTTCATGTTATATTTGTGACAATAAAGGATCTGAATTATTATTTACAACCGGGCCCGGCTTATATTTAATTCTGTTACAGGATGTTTTGTTTCGCATAACGGAGTGTGATCTATAGCCATATAGGTAAATGACAAATGTTGCGCTTGGAACCATCTTCAGCATTCCGTGATTTCAAGAGATATTTCGTGACAAAAAGAATCAAGATTCCAGATTTTAGATGTGTCTAGATACCTTAAGGGGTCCATTTTGATTCTGCAAGGGAAGAGGGTGGAGGATGAGCTCTTTTCGCCTTGTTAGGCAGCCAGTATTTCTCGTGGGTTTTGGAGTGTTCGAATTGTTATTTTTTTCTCCGTGTGCAGAATTTTTTTGTGATAATTGACCCCTCCCCACCCTCCCTCGAGAATCGGTGCGTGACGATCTATGAAAAAAATGAAACGAAGACGAAAGAAAGGAAAGTAAGTACATTCAAAGATCAACTCGAAGCGCAACTCGAAGTCCAACTCGAAGTCTAACTCGAAGTCGAACTCGAACTCGAACTCGAACTCGATGTCCAACTCGAGGTTTCAGGATTCCCCGCACTAAGGGAAGATATCCACAATTTGTTGCCTCATTGAGATTCTTACTTCCAGTATAAATAAATCCAATTTATTAATACCAAGTTGTAGCTTTATTGATGGACTATACAAGGTACTTGATTCAATAAATTTACAGAATGAACGAATAATAGAACAAATGAAGTAAGGAATCAATGAACGAACGAACGAACAAACTACAAAATATTGAATACATAATGTTGAAGCTAGTTATTCAAGGTGTGACTTAGATTTCAAGGTGATGTTACAAACTGGCAAACAAGCCTTGTGGAAGTGAAAAGTTTTCAGTGTTTAAAAGATTTGCCATATCTATGTCTGTTTTGGCACTAAATTTTTGGTGGCATTTTTGTCCACCTTTAGAACAGTGTTTTTGTATGCATGTGTGTAAGAGGTTATATACAGGAAACAAAATTTCTCTGCCCCTGTCGTGTTGGTTGCTTTGTAATGAGCTATTCAAAGCTATAAAAGGTTCACACATCTCAGTTAAAGTGCTTTCAGAACATTTCCCAGATAAACATGCTGTCTGAATGGTATTCTAAAAGTTTACACCTCTAGCACTGACTTTGTATGGATCCCTATTCACTTGTAAGTGATACACTGTGGCTAACTTCCTCCCTGATTGAACAGGTGTCATTGTTGGCTCTCATTATTGTGTATAGGACCCTTTCACACTAATGCAGTTTGATTTTCATTTTATGTGAAAGGGTGAAAGCAGACATTTCTTGTCATTTTAATATGAATTAAAGCAAAAGTACATAAAAAATCTATATTCATTTTCAAACAAAATCACATTTGTGTGGATAGGTGAAAATGATGCAATTGTACATTTTTAGGCATAGGAAAACAGAACCTTTAGAAAATGCATTAGTTTGGAGGAGGCCTTAGTAAGCTCATAGCTGAGAGGCAGGTCAGGGCTCGAGACTAACGGTAGCCAACTAGTCACAGACTAGTAGAAATTTCGTTTTGGCTAGTACGTTTTGCGCTTTCACTAGCCATTGTGGCTAGTGAAAATTTAAAAGCACTAAAGCACCAGATGAAACCCAAACTAAATATTGCTTCTGATGATCGAATTCCAAAAGCAAATTGAGTGAGCAGAAACTAAAACTTATTGCGTAGAAGGATATCATAATGTTCGTACCATACTTGTTTTGTCCTCTCAACGTTTTTCCCTACTAATTCTTGTCTCAGATGGCAATGTTTTCTCCGTCATCTCTACGTTCGAACGAAATTAGCCATCTTCAGAACGTTTCACCATACGTTTCCTTGAAAGGTCCATTAGTGCGTTCATATGACATTCGTCCACATGTTAGTATGTTCACACAATTCTTTAGTCTTGTTTTGGAAAACAATAGTTTCTCTTCCCAGCATTTCTTTCTAGGTAACGTCTTCACAACGTACGGAAGTAGGTTTGTTGATTTATTAGTCTAGCCTTCTCAACTTTCGCACGACATTGTTCTGCTCTTCCTAAGATTTTCGGTGTGTTGGTACATTCGTACGATAATTCAACACTGCTTAGTGTGTCTCTGTACGTTAGTATGTTCATACGGTATTAGTCTTGTCTTCTCAATGTTTATCCGTACGTTAGTGCGATTTTAGTTGTCTCATTTTACGTTTCTCCGTAATTTACTGGCCCACTGTAGTAATTCAGTTTGTCCGTTCGGCGTTCTTCCGTACATCACACATTATCTTACGGAATTAGTTTTGTCTAATAACCTTTCTCCGTAAGTTAGTAGTTGTGTATTTTATTAGTCTCTGTATCTTGGTAAGTTGGCAGTGTTTCTCCCTACTGTGGTGCATTTGCAACCAAAGTGTTTGATATGACTTCTCAACGTTTCTCCGTATCTTAGTAAGTTTGAACCTTATTAGTTTTTTTCTGCTCAATGTTTTTCCGCACTTAAATCCGCTTGTAATATACTAGTCTTCTCTTGTAGACGTCTTTCCGTACGTGAGTTGAGTGCTGTATCAGTCTTGTCTTCCCAACGTTTCTCGGTGCGATGAGATGCTCATATAAGGTTAACTGTTCGAGTTATTCATCATGATCTGACCGAAACAGAAAAGAGAGGCGTGAACTACATCACGGCTGGAAATTTGCCCTGAAGGCACATAGTACTTTGTATTCTGCATGTGAGGATCTTAACTGAACCGTTGGAAAGAATGTAGTCAACATTCAAGTTCTTCACTCTTGAGATTACAGCGAGGCATGTTTACAGTACTTGACTCGGCTAAAAATTAGACATATTGAACGCAACTTATGAGAATATGTAAAAACGTCTGGCTAGGGAAAATTTATTTTGGCTAGCGAAATCAAACCTCCCCCTAGCCACTTGGCTACTAAGTTGAAAAGTTAGTCTCGAGCCCTGCAGGTTGTGAAACCTTGGATATTCTAAGAGGTATTTGGAGTGTGGGAAGATTTATGGAAGCACCATAGCCTTGCAGTCTTTTGTGTTGTGTTGAATAACAACAGAAATGGTTCTATTGGTTAGTTGCCCAAACTCTTTTCTAAAACTGTTGCATGGTGTTTGAATGGTCAAGGCAAAAAATACTGTAGTGGCATGGGGCAGAGATGTTGGGCAGGCTTTATAGCTACTGTTTTTTGTCAAAAGGGTAAGCGACAACATTACATTTAAACCAAAAATGTTTGTCTTCAGATAAAACATGCTTTGAAAGGTTCTTCCAGCATGAAGATATTGTGGGACTGTTGGATCGCTTTGTAATTTACCACATTGATGCACCAGGACAGGTAAGAATTAATTGCACATTGTGACAGACTTGTACATGTAATCTCTCCACATCTAAACAATGCATTGTCATGCACAGTGACAGAACAGAATTGTCAACTTTGGAAACCTCCATCTACGTGTAGAACCAAATCTCAGGAACAACATTAAAACTTGGTATATTGTAGTCAATGAGAAGAACTGATATTTAGGGCAGATTTCTCTTTTACATGTGATCAGCTAGCCTGTATAACTTAAGAGTTCACAGATGTTGCAGATTTGTGTTGAAATATTTAAGGAAAAGTGAGATAGTGACATGATTTTTTAAAATTACCTCACTGTAGAGAGTTGCATTCAGTACTCTGATTAGTGAAATAAGACTGCATCCAAAGCAGCAAATATGCAGCAGTCTGGAAAGAGGAAATAATGCTATGGAAGTTTTGCACAATATATGGCTTTCATCGGCAGTCAAATAATATCTTTACACAAATGTAGTTATCTGTTTACGTTATATTGGCCACTAGAAAAGGTTGGAAATTGTCAACATTGTTTGATGTTACTCGTTAAGACTTTTTAAACGTTTAAGGTATTTCCTCTAAACATACCTATTATATCAAATTGTAGTAATTAATTGAATGGAAGTTGCTTTTGCATACAGTAACTTAACCATTATTGCTTTTTGTTTTTGTTTGTTTGTGTTTTTTTTTCAGGAGAGCAAGGCAGAAAACCTGGCAGCTGAGTAAGTAGATAATAAAACTGAGCAATCGTCAAAATTGTTGCTGGTCTTCAAGTCTTTATTGACATTATTATGTTGATGCTCTTGTGCACAAAGGAGACAAAACAAGCTGCAAATTTGAATGGCATGAGATATCATGTCTTGTAAAATACATAATTAAGAACAGTTCTGGTAGAAGTCTTTTGTCATAGGATTAAATTTACCCCATCTTTTGCTCACTGCCACCCCAGCTGCACCATCAGCTGGATGAGCTAGCTGCTGGGAGCTTTACTTCATCTGGGACAATACAACACTCATGGGCGTAAATTACTGAGGACAAAGGTGGGGCATTTTCCGTGGCCTCTACACATTGTTCCATGTTCCCTTTTCATGGATGAGCATGTAGAAAATTGTGTTGTCTGCTCTTTTTGGGGTACACCCTGAGACTGTGTGAATTAAATTAAGTTAATTGAATGCCTTGGCTGTCACTCACTACGTAATGAATTGACATAACCAGTTGACTGATGGTGGCTCTTCAGGGGACATATTTGTGTTACCTGTACTATGGGTCGGGGACCACAGCCATATTGCCCAGTTATTCATTAGGAGATACATCATATGGCTGATGATGATGTTAATTAGGTAGTTTTTTGCATGACCATATTTTAAGGTAACGTAGAGATATGTTTTCTTTCAGTTATCAGTACCCAAGTATGACAAAACTAGGAGAGATGGTTGGCCATGTCATTGACCATTTCAAGTAAGTTTGTACAGTGTATCCCGTTTTGTCCCTCATGGTAAACTGTGGCCTTTTCCTAGAATTTATTTGTGCAAAAAATCATTTCCTTACTTTATACAACCAGCAGTAACTACTTGTAAGTTAATTATCCTTCTAAATCATGTTGGCATAAGGAGTGTCTTAATATGACAACTTATATTTTTCTTTTCAGTTTGAGTGATGTAGTTTGTTTTGGGGTGGGTGCTGGAGCAAATGTTCTCACAGAACTGGCTGTAAGTAGCGTTGTAGGAGTTGTATGCTTCTTTATAAGTAGCCCTGTAGATTGTTAAGGTAAATCTTAACTATTTTTAGTGAAGCACTGACCCAGGTGAAGGCAAGCACTGTAGTGGTTATTGAATGAGTCAGGAGATTGGAAGGTTTGTGGTTCGAGGCTCATCTTTGTATCATGTCATGTTGTTTCCACATTGCCTCTCTCTTTCAAATCTAGGTGGTTATGCATTTTAGATTTTCACAGAACAAATTACTGGTAAATATGCATACATGTACTTTTCAGTTTTAACTGTTGTGGGCTAACATATATGTTTGATTGATATGTCCAACAGGTATCAAAATGGGGAGACAAAATTGCTGGATTAGTTGTAGTAGAGCCAGGCATTTCCACGGTGAGCTTCAAAGAATGGGGTGAAGGAAAGGTAAGGCTTTTTATGTGAGTTGCATTAAAATATCAACACATGGTGTAAACACAATTGGAGTAGGTATTAAAGTCCGCTGTTCACGGAGAAGCGCATACGTGAGCGGAACGGCTCAAAAATAAATTGTACGGGTCGACACTAAATTCGAACTGAGCTTATGGTGGAAAAATCCGTTGAAATCGCGCCCTAATTTTGCACATCCGCTCTTCGCTTTCCACTTTTGATAGTCTTTATTTCCTGTTGTAAATATTAGTTCGATTTTTATAATGTTGAAAGTGATTTAGCAGCCGAAATCGGCATTTTAGTCAATGGATGGACAGAAGAGACGTCGTGGTAGACGGCAGAACACGTTACATTCACGAGATTGAAGAATCCTTGAGTCTTAATTACGAACCAGCATTTTAACTGTTGCGGAATAACAAATGGCAAATCGTTAAGAACTACAACCAGATCATCACAAGCAGGTCAAACAATAACCTTTGTCCGAGTTGCTGCTGGAGATCTATCAGTTGGATGCTAGTAGTTCGCCATAAGACAACAGAGGTGCAATGTTTTAACTCCAAGAATTCTATTTCTATTTTAACCACAACCACGAAGTGGAGTTAAAACGACAGCGCCAGAAGCTGTAGCTTCTTTATGATCAAAAGAGATGGCAACAGTCTCAGAATAATTAATTTGGATCTGACATCCGTGATAAAGAAAGTTACATGTCTTGCAGATAACCGCGAGCAAACATCAAATTACGTATTAAGAAACTCGTGAATCCTTTCATAAATTAAACGTCACTCTTTTAAGCGGCTTTTAGGAATCCTGCAGTTAAACTGAGCACAAACACCTAACTAGTTGCCAATAATACAGAGGCACAAAGATTTCAAACGGCTCTAAGAACATCAAACACTCCAAACAGTATCACAGCTTGAGGTTTCTCCCGGATCAATAGGTCAACCACACAATTTACGGGCACAATTTCGCTGTGTTGCCTTCAAATCATGTTGATCAAGGGAGAAATCTTGATCAAAGGGACAAAGCTGTTACGAGTGTAGGTGCGCAAGCTCTATTTTGAAGGCTGGAATAACTTCAACAACTAGCGGCAGACGTGCTTGGCCTGTCATTTCATATATTATCGACAACAAGTTATAACAATTTACCACCGTATCCCGCCAGGGTTGTGAACGTGCTTCTAATTGGTCTAAAAACAATTATCTTGACAGCGCTCAAGTCATCGCTCGCACATGCGCTGAACCATGAAACTCTGCCTTTAAATATGCCATGATTGGTCACTTAATTTGGGCACTTTCAACAAGGCCAGGGAAACTGTCTCACTGGAGTGGTACAATAAACAATAAACAAGGGTAAAAAAAAAACAACAGGAACGATGATACTAGCACTAAAAACATTGAGCTGCGAGATGACAAGGTATAATTTAATTAATCACTTAATAATTAATAATAATAACAATTATTATTATAATTATTATTATTTAAATTATTATAATGACATTAGAAGTTCTAAAATGCTGCGTGATACCTGACAAGTTTGGTTTACTGAGTGCAACACACTTTGCCATAAGTTAGAATTACATATGAATGCTAAAATTATTATCTTAGCCTTGACTGAACATGCTTTCATTCACACTTGTGCTGCCTAGTGATGTTTGATACTAAAAGCTACTACTTAGCCGATGACGTCGCAGCATTGAGTTCGCAGCATTCAACTTACAGATGGAAGTAGCTCCTTTGCATTGCTTCCCAGCCCGGGGGAGGGGGGGGGGGACTGTGTGAGTTTTTGGGTGGGGGTGAGCTGTTGGGACTCTAAAAATCCTTGCCCTGTGCCATAAACAGCGGCAAATACCCCTATGGCGTAAAAGTGGAAGAACCTCCCTCTGGCTGTAAAGTGTTTGCATTTGAGTGCGAGCAACTGAGAAATATTTTAATTTTGCTTGGAATGTGCTTTTTGGTGACTTGAGGTTTGAAAGGATTTTATCTGCGTTGCATTACTGCAACGAGATATAATTTCCCGAACAAGCACGTCAGAAATTATACACAAGACGAACCGGGACTGTAGTGAATGCAGACTTAGTCTTAGTAGCAGAATATTTTGATTTCCAACCAGCTTGTCTAAGTCAATTCGAATGTGACACTGAAAGAAAGTAATTCAGTTATTTTCAAAAGTTTTTGAAATCATTCATAATAATTATGAACAAACATTTTTTAAAGATTATTCAAAACTGATCAAAGAGCTGAAATATACCTACACAGACTATTTATTGGAATCATTTCATTGTCACAAGTTAGCTCATATGAGCCTTTTATTTCTGGAGGGGACTGGACTGGGCTTGCTTCATTTTTTTCATTTTTGTCTTTTTTGTACAATAACAATACTACAACACGATGTGCAATTGCCTTGAAGATCAAAGCCCGACAACTTGAGAAAAAAGGATTCACAGAAGGAACTGTAAACTACCTCATGTGGCATCATTTTGAAAGGGTGAGTATACAATTTTTGCTATAATTACAGTAAATTCTGGCCTAGTTCATTGCTTTGTTTTTGCTCTTTACAATTTCTGACTTCCTGTGGATACACCTTGGTGGGTGGTTGATAAATCTACGATGATTGTTATCCTTGGCAATTAGGAAATGGGCCTTTAATACTACATGGTTTCTTTTCCTTGTGGTTGCATGCTGATGGTCACTAACTAATACTTTTCTATATGACTACATGGTTTATGACTCATGTTCCATCTACAGTCAGTGATTGTTGGTGGAATTTAGCAGAACCAGTCTTCACACACTTCATGTACCTTTCAACTGCAATAAAATTGTTATCAATGGAGCTATGGTAATCTGGATTTGACACTGGAAGCTTGGCAATTTCAGCCCTGGGTGCAATCCTTGTATTGTTTCCTGGTATCTTTCTTTGCCCAGGCGTATTGATGAATACCAGCAAATCTGGGAAAACCTAACAACTGGCTAGTTAACTTGCAATGGAGTAGCATTTCATGGAGGGAAATTGCTAATTAACAGGTGGACTGCAAGCTAAGGCGAAGCCAAGAGCAAGCCATCAAAGTCAATAGAATAAGAAAGAGAACAGTCTATTTGATGCAGATTGTGGTTGAAAGTGTTTTATTTCTAATTATATTTTGTGTGTTAAAAATTTTCCTTACCTATGTACCAAGGGCAGTCTTATGAAATTAGCCCACTTCTGTGTTACCAATCAGTCTGCCAGTGGTTGGTCACTGGGTCACGTTAAGAGCTGAGTGCAGGTCTGTTGAATGACTTGGAATCCACAAAATTTTGAATCATATTATTTAAAATTACAATCCAAACCAGTTGTGTAATGTGAAACATGTTTTGTACACAAATGCATTTTCTCTGTCGGCAGGACACTGGAAAGCCCAAAATGGAGCTAGTAGATCAGTTTATTGAGGATGTGAAGGAGAATATGAATGCTCACAACGTTGCAGCATTTGTCAGTGCTTACAATAAGTAAGTCAAGAATTAATTAAGTTTGTTCATTAACCCTCAGATGTACATGTACCAGCAAACTTATACTATTATTGTGGTACAAAGGTTGGGGGGGGGGGTGGGGGTTGATAGTATCTCTCTTTGGTGTTGGGGGGGGGGCTGGGTTGATAGGATCTCTCTTTGGGTTTTTTGTTGTGTTACAATATTTTGAAAAGGTTTTGCCTTTAATACATTGCCTGTAAGGGGTTGTGATGTTGACTGTGATGTCATGCAAACTAATTCATGGGGAAAAAAAGGCTGCAAAAGAAAAATTTTTATGCTATACATGTGGAATATGATATAATCAAACACTTCTAAGCTGCTTTCTTTCAGGCCACTTGTGATGTTACATCTCATAACCCTAGCAGCTGACTCTCGCCAATCTTTGCCGAAATGCATCTAAGGGATAAAAATACAGCTTCTGAAAATGGCAGGTGCTGATGAATCATCCTCTTTAAAAACAGCAAAAACATATATTCGGTGGGGAAGGCATCCAGCCTCCCCCCCTCTTTGCCTTATCTCTGAGGGATAATGAAGCTGACAAGATTTTCCAACCCACAGTTCAATTTAACTAGCATAATTATGGCAAGTCACACAGAGGTGTTTGCTTGGTATTTGTTTGGTATTTGTTTTAATCCTTTCATCTGATGTGTTACTTCTAGGCGCAGTGATCTGATGAAGGACATGAAGGGACACAAGCTTGAGTAAGTGAACGATTATTCAGTCATGTGTCAGACTGAATCCCTAAGTTAAAATGTTTACTTTGCAGTCAAGGACGGTCAGGCGTTCTTGTCATTAATGGACTAATGAATTCGTTAATGGAATATTGATTCCGTTCATTGGTTGAATAATCCATTCGTGAAATGAATAATCCAATATTCAAATTGAGCCTCGATTCAATAATCGAACGTTGGTTGGATTAATGAACAAAAGCTATACCATATATGGAAGGGAGTGCGACCAGCAAACATGGCGGTCTTGAATAAAGAACAGGTAAGTTATTTTAGTATTCTAATTTTTGCATAAACACACTGTTGGTGTAAAATGTTGTTACTTTTTCTAGCAGCATTGGTACATACAATTAATTCTCCCTTTTGATATTTGCTGTTTCGGTTAAACAATACTTGTGAATATTTGCAAAAGCTTACTGGTTTGATGGATCGATTGATCTTTGTTGTCTGCTGTGACGTGCAACCTTTGCTTCATTTTACAATCTCATCTTGCACTTTATACTAAAAATAAACTTGAAAGTTGACATTTCAGGAGAAATGTGTGGTTCCAGAAAATATCCATACCCCTCCCACGGAAGGTTTTTGGTTTGCATCCTCCCACCCCTTAGGAATTTCCGTCCCAAGGGGGTCTTTGATGACCCCCCTCCCCCCAGGAATTTCCACGTTACGCGAACATGGGTTTTGTTGTAACATTTACTATTATAACATCCATTTTCAACATATAACGCTTTGTTATTGTTCTATACTATTTGCATGTTTGCTATCGGGTTTGAAATGTTCAGTTTTTCACGAAAATTTGTTTAAACCGAGTGTTGTAACGTTCTCTTAACGTTGGTGCCGAGGGTTGCTGCTAATAATTTGCCTGCTGAATGCGACGTAAACAACGAAGCCAAAATTTTGAGAATTGAAATTGTGTTTGCCACACTCAAACCTGCCGTCAAAAGCGAAACTGTTGAATGTAAATTACACTAAAAATCGACGGTTATGATGTTCGAAAGAGAATTAGAGTAAAATAGCGGCTTTTTTCCTGGGATTATGCACAAGTGAATTTGCATACCGTGAGTCTAAAAATAAATTGCACAGAGGTATAAGAAATCGAACCTTTCTTCCCGCACTTTATCCTTTGTTTAAAATTGAAATAGTAAATGAAGGTCAAATGGAAACTCAAAGATAATGATAACTGTAAAAGAATTTGTAAGAAATAGCTAATATAGACTGAACTTTTAGTTTCAGTTCAAAAATGCATCAAATTTGCATAACGCCTGAAATCTGACCTTTTCAAATTATGACCGTCACTGTTTATGTAACGCAACAATTCTATCTCGATGATATCCGGTGAAAAGCGGCTGAAAACCCTTTGCTGGATTGCGCGATAAAAATATTTTTGTATTTGTTTAAACAACTTTGGTGTTTAGCGAAAAACGTTCCCATTGAAAGAATTGAAAACGGTGCAATATTCACCAAAGGCCAAGGAGACACGCAATTTTCCGTAAACGTGAATATGCGAATCAGGTCTACTGAAATTTCATACAAATCAAAGTCGATAAATTTGGCATTTCAGTCAACATATTTGCATAGTTTTGAAGGTCAAAACAGCCTACGTGAGTATTACTTCATGGTTGGGATCAATCGTGCGTTGCTTTCAATTTTTTCGTGTTTCTTCACCCTCTGGAAAAGGAGCTTCCTATGAACCCCCCACTCCCGTCGGAAATTTCTGCCTTTGAACCCCCTCCCCCTCGGACTTTCCAGTGACCTTCCGTGGGGGGTATGGATATTTTCTGGAACCACACAATATATGGCAAGGCTTTTGTTCGTTATTCAAATCAACATTCGATTATTGAATCAAAGCACAATTTGAATATTGGATCATTCATTTCACGAAATGATTATTCAATCAAAGAACGGAATCAATTTGCCATTAACAAATTCATGAGTCTATTAACGACGGGAAGTTACGCCTGGGCGGGTTTGACTATAACTACATTTTGGTCTCTGTTTACCTCAAATTTAAATGTATAGTATTGTGCAAAAGTAATGAGAACGAATTTCGACGAATTTCGCGCTTTGTTCTCTTCGAAATATCGCCAAACTTTCGATCGATATTTCGCTGCGTTCGCGCGATACTTAATGAAATTTCGGCGACAATTCGCCAAGGCAAGCGAAAAATCAAATCGAAAAATCGTAAGGCTAATCGAAAAATCGCTTGTTCGAATTTTCGAAGCAGCGAAAATATCAAAGAAGATTCATGTCAAATCAAATGAAATATCCGCCAACTTTCCGACTGCAAGATAAACGCCCAATAAACGTGATCTCACATGGCAAAACGTAAACAATCATTTCAACTGTGTCTGATACGGTGATATAGGCTCAACTAACTCAGTTCAGTGTTTTATACCATTCAAGAAATAGAAACAGAAAGTCCAAAAGCTAGAATTACGGCAAACAGCACGAACTCTTCTTTGACAGGCAAGACAAAACAAGACTTACGTTACAAGTTCATTGGAACCACGTGCAGGAGGTCACGGCTGATTATCTGATGGTCTCGTGGATGAACTCGCCAAGATCTTTGCATCTTTGCCACTTTAATTTCCCAGCAAATCAGGAATACTCGGAGAAATAGTAAAGAAATATATTTTAAGCAACACCATCGCCTTTCAACACATCTCAGAAAGCAATTTGCTGTCTTGACGGCTTTGAGAACTATTCATAGCGTTACAGAATGTCATACATACAGTGTATTTGTGTCTCGGATTACCTTTTAGCTCACAGAGTTTTCTTCGGATAATTTTTCGTTTCCTGCAAAGATTAATGTGATATAGAGTTCAGCGTAATAAATGGAAATATTTTTGCAAACATTTTGTTGCTTTCTATCCAAACTCTTCGGATATTAATTTTATATTCCTTCTCACCTGAGTGACCATGCTTTAAATACATGTGCAAAGAAAAAAATGCGAATTCGTTTGCAATGAAGTACCGAGAAATGCTCAGCGCATAGTGGTAGTCTCTATCACAAATCGGACCTTTAAATGTAGAGTATTTCCTGTCTCAATCATCTTTTTAGGCTTTTTAAAACCGGAGGTATGACTTTTCATAAATTTGCCGTGACGCTTGCAAAACAAAAGCACTACTCACGTGCTCATGAGTGGCTCATGTTTACTAAAAAAAATTTCATTCGCTCGCAATACGGTGCTGAGAAATACTCGACGCATCATGTAGGCCTTATTACAAATTGTGCCTCTAAATGTAGAGTATTTCCTGTCTCAATCATCTTTATAGGCCTTTTAAAACCGGAGTTATGACTTTATAAATTTGCCATGACGCCTGCAGAACAAAAGCGCTACTCACGTGCTCATCAGCGGCTAATGTTTACTTTAAAAAATACCATTCGCTCGCAATACGGTGTTGAGAAATACTCAACGCATCGTGTAATCCTTATTAAAAATTTTTCCTCTGAATGTGGCATGTTTTCCTGTTTCAATCATCATTATAGGCCTTTTAAAACCGGAGTTGTGACTTTTTATAAATTTGGCGTGACGCTTGCAAAGCTAATGTTTACTAAAAATATAATTTCACTTGCAATACACTGCCAAGAAATACTGGGCACATGGTAGTAATCTTTATTACAAATTGGGCCTTCATAAACAGAGTATTTTCCCATTTAAAACATCTTTAGGGCAGAATAACAGCTGTAACTGTCCGCGAACAGAAGCAGATTGCATTTCAGTAATGAGTAACACAGCAGTCATGATCTTCGAGTCTAAAGCACTCTGATATGTCGAAGCAGTCTTCAAATTTTTTTTAGCACTTTTCGAAACAGTCTTCGAAATTTCGAAGCCCTCTTCGAATTAAGTTGCGAAAATTCGATACTATTGGCGAAATGGTGTTCGAAATTTCGCCTGACTTTTCGCGGATTAGCGCAATTTTTCGCAAATGGCAAAACAATAGCAGTTTTGAAAAAGCAACGAAAATTCGAAGAAAATTTGTTTGGTTCGAAATATCACTCATTTTCGAAGGTTTTCGAAACTTTTCGTCGAAATTCGTCGAAATTTGTTCTCATTACTTTTACACAATACTGTATGTGTATTTTCAGGAAAAGAAGAGCCGTTGATATCTCTTGGTTATTTGCTCTGATAATTGCAATCTATTTATCTATCCCATTTCTTGTGTTTTTTCTTTGTTTTGCCTACTTGTAGTTCTTGCTCTCAGGCTATTGATTTATTCTTCTGTTTTACTTGCTAGTTTTACAGCACTTACGGAAGTGTTGATGTCAAAAACCGATTTTTGTTTCTTACATTAGTCAAGTCTTACAAAAGTTAATCAACTTTTCAAATTTGTTGCAGTGCCAAGACAGGGGTGCTTGTGGTGACTGGAGAACATTCTCCTCATCGCAGGAATACCGTAAGTGCCCTTTATTCTTATTCCTCAACAAGAGTAGACGAGCAGTATACCTAGGATGGTGTGGTGTTGTGATACAAAGTGAATTTATTGCTGTGTACAGTGGCCCATAGGTTCACACTGAATTCAAATAAGGCGCAACAAAATTCAAATCGCTCACACCCAATTCAAATGTGTGGTTCCAGAAAATATCCATACCCCCACCACGGAGGGAATTGGAAATTCCGGAGGGGTTGGGGGGGGGGGGGTCAAAAACCCAGGAAAATCCAAAGGAGAGGGGTGTTGAATGGATAAATTACTTTCAACTTCAATTCATTCCGATGTAAGCTTCAGATATAGTTCGAAAATTGCTACTTACCGAATTTGTAGATCTTAATTGTGGAATTAAATTAGTTTAACTGCTAAATAAACACTTTTGTTAAACGCAAAACAGGTATTCTTTCTCCCAAAGGTGCTTTGGAAGTGGTGTTGGGGTGGAAACGAGATAAACATCGCCGTTGTGTAGAAGTAGCCGCCATTACTCGTTACCAGTCTTCGAGAAGACAGCAATGCATACCAGGAGTGGTTACATTTATCGAGACAATTTGACGAGATCCTTCAACGAAATGTCTGCTCCGTCTAAACAACCTAAATTTTAACCTTACCTTCATGATTGACATTAATTATAAGCGTTGTTTACGAACAATCAGTCCGTCCTTTTTAACTTCCCTATGTGGCAACTGGCAAGCAAAGCGCGATCTTATTGACTTGTAGGAAGTCGTGTTTTGCTAAGCTCAGCAACGAGAATATTTATTGTGAAGTACAAGTATCGCCAAATATGTTTACGGGCTTTCTTGCTTCTCTTGCACCTTCACGTAACGGGCTGTTAACTGAAGGCTGGTATGCAGCGTAATGCATCAGTCAATTCCAGCGGTGCCCATCCCCCCCCCCCCCCCCCCCCCCGGGTATTAGCCGGGTATTTGCTCATGTTTCACTCCCGGGGGTGGGGCATTTGAAATTTTATCACGGCCCGGTAATGATGGGTGAAACTTTCTTGTTATGATTTATTAAATCTTGAGCAGTGTTGCTTTCTAGATGATCCCGGGGGTGGGGCATTTGCCTTCTGTTTTGGTCCCAACCCGGGGCATTTGACGGACTTGTTTATCCCCACCCCCGGGAATTTGCCATTTTTTTTTTAAAAATGCTAATGCCCAGGGGTTGTCCTGGGGGGGAGATGGGCACTGCTGGAATTGACTGATGCATAATGACTTTAGAGAACTCAGTATTCGTTATTCTTTCTATTGTGATCATTTCCCCTTAATTTTGTTTGTACATTTTCTTTGTTCATGATCGCGTTCATGTTGAAGTAACGTTTATCAGCAACACTGCCACTTTTCAAGGGAATTCTTCAGTTAAAACGAACGTTTTACCACGCTGGGGGTTTTTTGCACAGTTCCGACCACGTTCAATTTACTTCCTCAGTTTTGATGCAATGAAACTGAAACTTCACATCAATATAGAACTCGTCATTCTCTAAAAAGTTACCTTTTCCTTTTTTCAAATTTGAGCATTTTTGGCGGGAAAATGACGTCATTCATTTGGCACCAAAAATTGTTTTTAGCATTATGGTCTATTCAATGACAGTTTCTGAAAAAACGTGTCACGAGGATCTCAGAACTGAAAAAATTCCAAAATATGTCGAACCAATCAAAAGTTATGGTGCTCTTAATTTTTAATTTGTTCTATTTTTAGTAACAAAATGGCGGGAAATTCAAAATTCAATGTGTTATAACTTACCAGATACCTAGTATATCTGTTTGACATAGAGAAGAACAGTTGGTATTGGTAAGATAATATGTTATGAGTAAGTTATGACTATGTACGTTATTATTTTAAAGGGTAATAAACAGTATAAACACGTCCTACGCTAATCGGAACGGCTTAGCTTCATTTAAATTTGCATCAGTTGCTTCATTTTTAACACTCTCCCTTCTTAAATGGAATTTTCCATTAGGGGTTAGGGGGTGTTTGTCAAACTATGGAAAATCTGGAGGGTTGGGGGGGGTTATAGCTTACTTCAAAAAACGGAAAATCCGGGGAGGAGAGGGGTCCTAAGTGAAATTCCCTCTGTGGTAGGGGTATGGATATTTTCTGGAACCACACAATGTCTCTTACCAATTCCAGTTGCTGACACCAAATTCATATCACTTACACCAAACTTGAATCTCTCACACCAAATTCAAATCACTCACACCAAATTTGAATCACTCGGATCAAATTCAAATCACTTACACAAAATTCAAATAACCAGTCAGTGGTTTGCCTACAGACTCCGGCAGGTAGTTCATATATGATACATTGTTATGTACCAATAGGTATTCTGAACTCTCTCTTGGTTTCCATAAGTTACTTGGTTTACTTTACTATGTATACTGTACTCTCTTTCTTGGCTTCCATAAGTTACCAGGCTTACTCCACTACTTGGGTTGCTTGGCCTACTTGAGTTGCTTGGCATACTTGAGGTACTTAGCTGTCTTGAGTTGCTTAGGTGTCTTGAGTTGCTTGGCATACTTGAGGTGCTTAGCTAGCTGCCTTGAGTTACTTAGCTGTCTTGAGAACAAGAGTAAAGTACACATATTGGTACATAATAATGTATGATATATAAAGTATCTGTACCGAAATCACTCCTGTAGGTGAACCACTGACCAGTGTTTCGAATTTTGTGTAAGTGATTTGAATTTGGTGTGAGTGATTCCAGTTTGCTGTAAGTGATTTGAATTTGGTGTTTATGATTCAAATTTGGTGTGAGTGATTTGAATTTGGTGTGAGTGGTTGGAATTGGGTTTTAGTGATTTGAATTTGGTGTGAGCAATTTGAATTTGGAGTGAGCAATTTGAATTTGGTGTAAGCGACTGGAATTTGGTGTGAGACTGATTTGAATTTGGTGTGCACCTATGGGCCACCATAGCTGTGAGTGTAAGAGCCGCTCACTGAACACTGTGATAATTATTTATACACTCTTTATCAGGTGATAATTATATGACAGTGTTAACATTGAACCTGTCAACAGAATCAGACATTACTGCATGTACCTTTCAATAACACTCAAACTCTGAGCTCCAAAACACAACTAAGAACTGCATTCTGCATTTTCGACTGCTGACGATCATAACTACACGTACTACAACAACAGCTCATGGAATGTAAAAGCAAAAATTGATCATGACCTTTTTGAATAAGCAAATTTTTTTCTGAGTTTTCTGCTGGGTGCTAAAATTGCAGCTGTTGGTGGAGTTTTGAACCCAGTCAGGGTTGGTGTATTATTGAAAGGTGCAGTAAGACATAAGAGATTCTGAACAGCAACTCACAAACAGTACATTACACCAAAGGAAGTGCAGCACCGAGTTTTCCATGATAGGATATCATTTCAAGAACACTTAGCTCATAAGAAAGGAGGAGATTGCTTGTATTACATTGGTAGTTATTGTTGTTTTGCCTTTTCAGGAGGATAAGTTTTATTATGGTGATGTATTGAAGCAGACAGATGTGAAGATCAAGAGTTTGCTCACTCCTGACTGTGGAGCCAGTGTGCTGGAGGAAAAGGTTTGTTCTCCAAGCATTTTAATGCCTAGCTCAAAACCAATAAAAGTTTATCTTGTTGAAAGAAAAAACTTACTTTGTAACACAGTTGAACCTCCTGTAAGCAGACACCATTGGGACTGAGCATAGGTGTCCACTTACAGGAGGTGTCTGCTGACGGGAGGTGTCTGTTAACAGGAGGTAGAAAGACTTGAAGTATCATAGGGGAAAGGGTGTGTTAGGTGCCTTCTGAATCACGTGGGCACTTTGCAACTGAAAATTCGTGGTAACGTGACTGTCAAAGTCTCTAAAGTGGCCAACAAACCCAGCAAAAGTAATAGAAAAATGAATATAGGTCAACCGAGTCTGGAACTACACCGCAAGTTCATTTTTCAAGGAGACTCATTTCATGCGACAAGCTGAAACACAAATTAACAAAGGACTGACTGTGTAGATTTTGTAAATGAGATACTCCTGCACCAAGAATTAATTGCCTCGATTTTTTTCCAGTTATATGCAGAGCAATGTTTACACATATTTAAAAGCTGTTTTGTGGAAGTCACGTACAGTATTAACTATTTTATGCCTAAAACTTCATCAAATCTTGGATAGCCCTTTCCATCGTCAGCATAATTGGATTCTAGATTTAAAATTTTTAATGCGGTCAGGGTTTACAAGCAAGCAAATCAACAGAGATGTGATATAAAAGAGTGGAATTCTGTCACGTGAGCTTGAGTATTATGAGGTCTGTCTGCTTAAGGGAGATTATGTTAGCTCCCAGAGCTTCAAAAAAAATTTGGAAGTTAAATTGTTCAAAATAAAGAAATTCAAAAGCTGACATTTTGGATGTTAGCTCTGTGTCAGTCAAAGAGTTAATACTCAAGGCATTAGCTTTTGAATGTCTTTACTTTCGCTAATTTACCTCATCCAAATTTTTGTGTTATAGCAATAGGTCACCTTGGTATCGGTGTTCTTGGTCTCCTACACTAACACTGCAATTTTTGCAACCAGCCCCATTAAAGTTGTCTCAAGGTCTACATTGTGATTTCTTTGTTTGATACTGCAGCTCATTGTGAGTGAAATCGTTGTGGCATGTTTTTTTTAAATTGATGCTTTTCTCTTTGTACAGCCTGAGAAGATGGCGGAAGGCTTACTTCTGTTTATTCAAGGACTTGGGCTTGGTAAGTTTCCTGCTTACACATACATGTATGTTTTTTTGCTACTGCTGTTGTTTTGTAGGGAATGTTCCCCAAAGTTTGAGAACCTGCATGTGGTTTTGATGGAGATGGCATTGTGATTGGAGTATGACCAACTTATGACACTGGGTGAATTTTGAATCCATGACATACTGCTTGGCAGAGAGTGCTTTTGCCACTGCACCAACCCTCTTTCCTTTGGCCTTAGCCCTTGATTGCCAGAGGAATTTGGATTTCAAGGTGAAATCTGTACTTAATCCTTTTTCATCAAGCTGTTTAATTAACTTTTAGATTTTTAACTGTTTCACATAATGTAATTATCTTTACAAATGAAAGAGTAGCTTTCAACGTTCCTGATTTTGTTGCTCAGGGCTACACTATTTAGACTATTCTGGCTATTTTTACTTTAGGTTTTGTAAAAATCGTCAAGACTTTGTAGTGTGATAAAATGCTAGATGAACAAGCAACGTTATAGCTGAAGGGTGGTGACATCTGACAGTCAAGGCTGAAAAAACTATGGCTCTGTTTAATTACTAAACGTAAATTAATACTGGTAATATTGCCGCACTTTATTACCCCTTACTCCCTTACAACACCAAGTGTGATGATAGTTTTGTCCTTTCTTTTCTTTTCCAGTTCCAACACTGCGCACACGCTCAATGTCTGGAACCAGTACATCATCCGGTGGATCTCGAACCCAGTCCATGAGCGAGGATTAAGCATACTGGGAAAGTTGCCTATGTTTTGGTGATTTCAAATCCAGCATATAGATTTTTGAGTGGTGTAATGTCAGCAAGGTTTAGTCAATCCTCGTCTGTCTGTTTTTTAGCCAAGGATATAATAATTGGAGATGACAAGTAATACTATCTGGATTGGCGTTTGATAAAGTGATTTGGAAAAAAAATGAAACCAGAAAATGTCACCTGAATATATTGCAGATGTACGAAAGGAAATGATGTGAAAATTAATGGTGGTGATATATATATACATCATCAGTTTTTAGAGCTTTTGTACACTATTCTTTCCCTTGGCTACGTGACAATGTAATGATCTTTGAGAGGAACTTATGGAGTGATTTATTGGAAATCCTCTTTGTCTTTCTCATCAACGCTATCTGTTTTTGTAGTCACTTTTCTTGTGTAACTACAATAAAAATTTGTCATCATTCTTTTACCCTTTGCGACTCATTAGTGGTTTTTTATGTGGAAGGGAAGAGACAGGGGAAGTCTGCACAAAGTTGGCCTGTCAGAATTAGGAAGGAGGGGGTGGGGGGGGGGGAAAGTAAAAGCAAGTGAAAAAAGAGGCAGGAGACTCCCCGCCCCCTTGTCTTTTCCTTGCTCGCACGCATTGTTGCTCTTTCTTTGGGGTTTCACCATTATCTGCTTCACACATAGCACTGCTTTCCAATTTCCAAACATCTAGGTTAGCGTGGTACAATGGCTAGTAATATGCTAGTTCATTACCCACAGTTACATGGTTCGGGGTCTTTCCCATCTACCCATTGATTTTTGGAAGATTCCAACATTTTGAAGTATTTTGGAAATGGATAATCTGTGGCTAGATGTTGTTTTGTTTTTGTTTATTTGCCTGTTTATTGTTGCTATTTTTTTCGGGGACTTGCACTGGAAAACGCACCTGATCGTTGGGGAATTGCGGACCAGTGAAAAGGGAAAGTAGACACCTCTTTTCTACCTGGAAGCTTGCAGGGGTGGTTACAAACATTTTGGATAGTGAGCAATTCCTGGCTTGTTCCTGATCACCGTTCTCGGAGACCCCCTAGGGGGCCCAAGGGGCAGACAATAGGGACGGGATGAAGATGTCACGGGCGAAAGCAGTTCAAGGGAAAGTCTGCAGGTGCCTCCCTATTGCATGGGTTGGGTGACCGTTGAATATTAAATAATGGTGAGGATTTTTAAGACCAGCACACACCACTTGCCAATAACACTTTTAAAACTAATGCTGTCGGACATTTCGATGGTACTACCATCAGCATTTCGTGAATTAAGCAGTCGAATTTATTCCGGCATTTGTTCAGTACCGAAAAGTTGTTAATTAAATTCGGTTTCGACATCCCGTGGGTATCGCGCATGTGCTTGCCAGTTGAAGAATTCAAAGAACTGTGTTCGCCCGGCAACACGTTGAAAGACTAGCTCTTCCAGATTGACGGTCAGCTGTATGAGCAAACTGACGGCGTGGCCATGGGCTCACCTCTAAGGACCCCTACTAGCTAACACATTTATGTGTTCCCTAGAGGAAAAACTGAAAGAAGATGGGGAAATGCCTAGCTACTACAAAAGATATGTTGACGATACACTCCAAGCGGCAACTTCTTTTCTTGATGTTTTAACTCCAAATACCCCTCGTTAAATTTTACCATGGAAGCTGCCACAGACAACACTCTTCCTTTCCTGGGAATGAACATTGCAAAGAGCGGCACAACACTTAGTACAAGTGTCTACAGAAAGCCAACGAACACTGGGCTGTACCTGCATTATGACAGCCACGTTAACCACAGCTGCAAGGCCGGTCTGTTAAAAACGATGCTTTACAGAGCATATCGACTGTCGTCAACATGGAAAGCATTTACCGAGGAGTGTGAGACTCTTAAGATCACCTTTACACAACTCCGCTATCCAACAAACCTAATCGATTCAACAATTAAGAGATTCTTAAACAACCAAGCCATTGACAACAGGTCTAGTGTGCCAAAGGAAAATTGTAGCGAGGAACCCATCATGATCATCATCCCATTTAAGGACCAAAGATCAGCTGACGGCACAAGGAAACAGCTACAGTCCTTGAGCAGCAAAATTGGTGTGCGTCTGCAACCTGTGTTCACGAGCCAAAAAATTGGAGGCGTCTTGAAAACAAGGGAACCGAAACCAAAAATCATCAGCCAACAATGCGTTGTGTATTTATTTAAATGTGGTCTATGCGATATGGCCTGTGATCGGTTATACCAACCGACACCTGCATTAAGGTGTTGCCGAACACGGTTCTTTGAATTCTTCAATTGGCAAGCACATGCGCAATACCCACAGGATGTCAAAACCGAATTTAATTAACAACTTTTCGGTACTGAAAAAAATGTCGGAATAAATTCGACTGCTTAATTCACGAAATGCTGACTATCCAAGATCTTAAACCAACTTTGAACGTGCAAACCAGGGCGGAAAAAGGTTGGGCGATGAAACGAGCGCGTCCGAGCAAAAAGGTGTGATGCAGTGGACTGGGATCAAATTAGGTGCTAGATCAAAATGGTTGCCTCCTTGGGTTTCCTCCATAATCCTGATAATCTATTAAGTTCCCGAAAAACGCCGACTTTTGGTTATCTTTTCTTTGTCTTATCCGCCTTGATCGATGCTGAAAAAACTGTCTAAAAACGAGCAGAGTAAAGCAAAAAGATGGAAAATGGCGTTTGGATAACGCGTGGCATGACGCGTATTTATAATGCATGCAGCTCGTGCAAGGTTAATCAGGACACCCTGGTAAATTAATTAAATCAAATCAAATCAAATCAACATCAACACCGCGCTTCTTCCTCTTTTCCCCCAAAATCTCTCCTATGCTTGTCTGTTTCTTTAGGAACTACAAATAGAATTGTTCCTCAGTTTAGACGATTTTCTTTGCCATGTTTTGGTGAGATGAAGGGAGGAGAAATCTTCAAACTTAATTTCACTTTTAATCATAACTATAACAAAATTCTCGAATCTGATTGGCTATCACCAGCCATGATTTGAGCATTAATAGGACAGTTGGACAGTGTAATTGGACAGTGTACGCGTCATGCCTAAGTAATTGGACAGTACGCGTCAGAGCGCGCGCGCTAATGGATCAAGTTACACTTGAATAAGCTTTTTTTTTTAAAACGTATTTCGCAAATAAAACTGTTGGCTATTCCTTCTCCGGTACGTTTTCTCCTTTTTCTTTCTCGAATTTTGTTATAGATATGATTAATTGGTAACAGGACTTCGTGTCATCCAATTCGGTCTGTAATCATACTCGTGATTAAACAAATCGGACTCCCGCTACGCGGACGTCCGATTTTGTTAATCACTCGTATGATTACAGACCGAATTGGACTCCACTCAGTCCTATTACCATTATTAATCATAACTATAACAAAATTCTTGAATCTGATTGGCTATCACCAGCCATGATTTGAGCATTAATAGGACAGTTGGACAGTGTAATTGGACAGTGTACGCGTCATGCCTAAGTAATTGGACAGTACGCGTCAGAGCGCGCGCGCTAATGGATCAGTTACACTTGAATGAGCTTTTTTTTTAAACGCATTTTGCAAATAAAACTGTTGTCTATTCCTTCTCCGGTACGTTTTCTCCTTTTTCTATCTCGAAATTTGTTATAGATATGATTAATTGGTAACAGGACTTCGTGTCATCCAATTCGGTCTGTAATCATACTCGTGATTAAACAAATCGGACTCCCGCTACGCGGTCGTCCGATTATGTTAAACACTCGTATGATTACAGACCGAATTGGACTCCACTCAGTCCTATTACCATTATTAATCATAACTATAACAAAATTCTCGAATGTGATTGGCTATCACCAGCCATGATTTGAGCATTAATAGGACAGTTAGGACAGTGTAATTGGACAGTGTACGCGTCATGCCTAAGTAATTGGACAGTACGCGTCAGAGCGCGCGCGCTAATGGATCAGTTACACTTGAATAAGTTCTTTTTACGTATCGTGAAACTGTTGTCAATTCCTTCTCCAGTACGTTTTCTCCCTTTTCTTTTGCTAATTTTGTTATAGATATGATTAATTTGTTTACATCCAGTTGACAGCGTTGCGACGAATCATCGCCATGGCGCATTGCAAGGAGGCAAAGTTTAAAGTTGCCACTATCTCCAAATATCTCCAGCTAATTTTTTATTATGTTATGTAAAATTTATCGACCTTTAAAATATGTAAGATTTAGGGTGGAAATTTGGAGCTTTTGTAAAAGAGACGATGAAAGACAACCATGTCGTGTTTTGCGGCAAGAGCAAGCATTCGACACCCTCAAATTGAGCTCATTTTTAGCCAACTTACCGTGAAGAAGATTGGCTAATATGCACGCAGACATAAACATTTTAAGCTGTGAGCCAGGACTGTGAAAAAACGTTTTAATCATAGTGCACGGCTGGCTGAAAAATAAAGAAAGAAAATGAGATTTCCGGTTTGTTGAAAGGTAAATTTTGCCGGCTACCAAACGCACCGGAAGCGCGGAAAGTGCCGTCGTGTCAGTTCTTCTCCGCATCACACATCGCTTGAAGGGCGGACTGCTCGTTTCATCGCCCAACCTTTTCCCGCCCTGCTGCAAACTGACTCTATCCGCGCTAAGTTATTTACATGATCACAAAGAAACAAAATGTCTACTATTGTTTTCACTCATTTATATTCAAACCATGATGAAACAGTCACCTTACCTTGATAATGATGGTAGTACCATCGGAACGTCGGACAGCATTAGTTTTAATATTCCTACTGAAGTTTTTCAGCAAACCTCTTAATAACACTTTTCACAGACGATTTTCTCGTTTCACTATATGAACGTGGATGATTTATTGCCTAAAGTTACCTCAAACCAATTATAATTGCTTTACAACTGTAATGTCCGAGATTTTGGATGATAAACTACCCATTTCGACCTTGAAAACTCCACTACCGAGCTACGGCGCCATAGGATTAGCCTGTTAGGGAGCGCGCGTAAGCGAGTGGTGAAGTTGGGAGGAGATGGAAATTGAGACATTTGAAGTGGTAGTATATGAAGAATTTTTACGCCGCTATGCGCATCAGAATGAAGGCTCAAAGTAGTAAATCCAATATGGCGGTCGAAGGGTAGCATGTTCTCTTGTCCTATACACTTGCAACATTTCACAAGCCGCCAACATTGTCCATGGATAACAGTGGAGATTTTGACATGTCTTCTAGAGAGTTGGTAGATGGTGTAAAAGTAACTGAGGGGAAAGCAGAAATCTGTTTTCCTGATTCAAATTCAGTGTTCTACAACCCCGTTCAAGAATTTAACAGAGATTTAAGTACAGTAGTATTAAAGCTGTTCTCGCAGGAGTTTTCACGTAACAGGAGAAAAAGCAAATCGGAGAAGGGTTCTAACGAGGATGAACTGAAAGTGGTTCAGAAAGGAAGCGAAGAACTGGCCGAAGATAATTCTGATCCCGTGACTTTGAAAACCGCCAGTGGTTGCAGAACACAGAATGAAGAAACACAGGGTAAGCATTGAGCTTGACAATTTAGGCATTGGAAGTAAATTGAAAACTATATTCCTGCACTGTTGGAAGTTGCTTTTTCCTTATGTATGCGTTTGTTTGGTTTTGAGGTGTCCTGTAAAATTCCCTGCTTGGTTTTTTTTTTTTTTGTATTTGGTGAATTGAGAGTTTGGCTGGTGGGTGGAAAGATGATTCTACCAAATGTAGGGTCTGGATTCTAGATAGCAGTAATCATTATAACAGTTTTTTCATAAGGTCTTACTCTGGATCTGTAAAATCTGGCAGAATCCTTCCCAAATCCTATTTAAGATTGTTTAGTATCAGTCAAGATCAAGATTTTGCTGAAGTGTTTTTTCACTACAGTCTGGAGTTGATTCTAATCCAAACCCTGACTCCAGTGAAACTCTTAACCTCAGTGCTTGCTTACTTCAAATCCTAACACTAAACCTAACTGACCCTAGCTATGTCTAATCATAAACTGTACATGACTGTAGGACTAAATCTGAGGTACATGTAAACTTAAACTCAAACCCTAACTCATAACAGTTGTAGAGAAACGACTTTGTGGGGAAGCAACTGGTTTGTGTTTAGTGTACAATCAGACCACAGAAACACTTGCTGCTAAAATCTCAGGTAACATATATGTACTACAGTATGTACACCGGTCTTGCAGTTTTTTATCGGCAAACTGTTTGGAAGTACATATATAACTGCTAAATACAGGGGCTTTCAAAAAAGCATCAAATTTTTTAACAGCATTAGTTGGTATCCACTTTCATTATTTTCTTATTATTACTTCTGACTACTTAGAGCAAGCAGGTGAGAGTGGAATTACTATTCTGGAAGGTTTGGCAGCATCTGGCCTCCGCTCTGTGAGATATGCTTTGGAAATTCCAGGTGTAAAGAGCATAACTGCTAATGACATCAGTGAGGATGCTTACAGAATGATGGAAAAAAACATTCAACACAACAATGTGCAGCATATTGTAAAACCAAGCAAAGATGATGCAGGGTGAGTGTTACTATAAACAAGTGGCATCAGCTTATAAAAGGTCCATAAAATGTGCTGTGCAGCATTGGTTATACAACTGAAAAATTAGAAAACTAACTCTGAATTGTAAGTTTAAGTGCTGGAAAGAACTTTTTCTTTCCTGTACTGAGCATTGCTCTAGTGAGGAAATGTTGAACACTCAAGATAAGGAAATTTTCTTTGACTTCATTGTATTTGAACCCATTACCCCACTGCTCTACTGACTGCACTAGGAGCCCAGACAGGAGGGAGTTGTAGTGGGGTACAATCTGAAAGTTGGTTTTTAGGACATGTAGTTTTGAATGAAAGTATATTCATTGAGATGTATTAATTGCTGAACACCTTTTCCTGTTCTCTCGCAGGTTATTAATGTACAAACATCGACATCCTCCATCAAGTCGTTTTGATGCAATTGATCTTGATCCTTATGGGTCTGCCGCAACATTTCTTGACAGTGCAGTACAGGCAGTAACTGATGGTGGCATTCTTTTGGTGACATGTACTGACATGGGAGTGTTGTGTGGAAATCACAGTGAGGCCTGCTTTGGAAAATATGGCAGCATGTCTTTAAAAGCAAAATTTTGTCATGAAATGGTATGAATACTTAGGTTTGTACATGTATAGTACCCACGATGGTTTTCATGCTGTAACATTTTGTTGAGTGTTATAAGCATTTAACAGTGTACATCTGCAGCATAAGTTAGGAACTGCATGTGAGCAAACAGGTGAATCGCAAATCACATGCAACTTTTTTTACATTTTTGCATTTTTGACAGGTGCATTTTCTTCCAAATGGTTTTAATTACTTGGATCTTCTTGGTTGTGTTGAGTTTGCTTGGTGTGGCTTTTGCATGAAATTGGAGATGATCCAAGTCCCAAAATGTGTGTACATGTACATGTAAATTGTGAGATTTGGTACAAACAAACTAATGGTAGTGCAATATTCACAATTTTAGCATGGTACAATGGGTTAAATGTAGTATTTCATTTAACAGGCACTGCGTTTGTTGCTGTTCTCTCTGGAATCTCATGCAAACAGATACAAGCGTTACATCAAACCTCTTTTAAGCATTAGTGTTGACTTCTATGTTCGTGTGTTTGTGCAAGTTTTCACAAGTGCCTCAGAAGTGAAAAGGTCAGCCAGTAAACACTGTTTGGTCTTCTTGTGTGTTGGATGTGGAACTTTTCACCTTCAGCCAAGTAAGTGTTTCTCATCACAGATACAGTTTACTCTTTGTACACTTGTAGCAGTTGTTTCTGTAGGAATGAACTTGGTAGCAATGTTAGATAATAATGATTTAAATATGTGTATGTAACTTACTATTTCAAGTTATTTTCAGTGGGTCGTCGTATTGAGGTGGGTCTCAGTAAGAAGTACCCTCCAGCTTTTGGCCCTCCTGTAGGCCGCTTATGCGACCAGTGTGGTGGAAAGTTTCATCTAGGTGGCCCTATATGGAAAGAGCCTATCCACGATGCTGAGTTTGTTAGTAGATTACTGCAGAGTGTGAAAGAAAAACCTAAGCTGTTTAAGACATCGGAGAGGATCATTGGTGAGTAACAGTACTGGACAGAGAACCAAGTCTTTCATCAAGGGCTGTAACCCATAACACCTGTTACACTTGAGTATGCTTGATCAAGATGGGACATTGATGTTACAAGTGAACTTGGCTTCTTGGCCTGGGATTAATTTTTTGTTTCTGGGTGGTGAGGTTGAGTAGTAGCTTTTGCATGGACTCCTACCCCATGAGACTGCTGGTTTTGACATTTCAGTCTTCTTTTAAAAGTCTTAAAGTGTGAACAGATGGTGTGTGTACATGTAATTGTCAGCTTTTTTTGTAGGCAAATGGTAAAGTTGCTCATTAACCCTTATGGCCCACACTATTGTTGCTTGCCTCTGGTTTCCATGGCATTAAGCAACTTGGAGTTTCACTTCTCCTCTCTGGATGGGTTGCTTGTGTTAGAAAACTGTGCAGTATGATGTAGAGACCAGGCCTTGAACCATCGATCTTCTGATCTTCTGATCTTCTGATTGAACTTGCTGATTTTGACACAGGCCCTTTAAATATTAAATGTTATAAAGCATCAGCAAATGATTTTCAATGAGAGTATTGTGGGTTCCCTTAATTGTTTTGGGGGGATTCGGGTTTGATTCGTATCAAGGGCAGGAGTCAGCTAACACGAAATAAAGTCATTAGTGAGTGAGATGTAAGATTGTAACTGTGGACAGGATACACGGTTTGATTAATTGGGTTATGTCATGTTCAACTACCAGAATCAGAACTTCATGTTTTAGTCCATTATAAAGGCACATTATCATCAACGTAAGATATTTAAAACCACCGAGATTGCAGTATTGAGCACAAAAATTGATCACCGCAATGCAATTGAAGAACCGTATTGGACTGAGTATTTTCCCTCCTCTTTGTATGCAGGATTATTGAGTGTTATTGAAGAGGAGTTGCCAGACTGTCCTCTGTATTACACTGTGGATCATCTGTGTGGAGTTCTTCACTGTAACACACCCTCTCTTGTGCAGATCAGGTCTGCTGTGATAGAAGCTGGATACAGAGCATCCAGTTCACATGCATGCCGAACAGCACTCAAAACAGATGCTCCTCACAGCGGTAGGTGAAACGAGAACTACCGTGATTCTAAAAAAAATCCCCAAATTAAAGACTGACGAAAAAAAGTTATGGTGACAATTAATGACAGGAAATTTAGTTTTTTCCATAAATGTGTAGCATAGTTAAAAGAAATATGATGCACGATGTTAAACAATACAACAGGGGAAGGACATACCGTAAATGGTGACCTGTCTAGTATAATATTGTGCTTTATCGCAAATGAACATGTCAACCTGTTATAATCCTGTTCAAAATGAAATCATTGCAAAATATCACTATTCTGAAACTATAAATTCGTCAATGCGGTCAGCATTTGGAAACTTTTCGCAAAATTTAGTTCTTTGACATGACTTTTGGCCAATTGCAAAACGAAGATGAAAAAGGCAAAAGTCATGCAAAATTTGCTTCTTCGATTTTTGCGACATTAATGTTCTGACAAAATTAGTAATAGTAAGTTTTATTTCAAATAATTTGGTGGTTTATATACTGAAATAGAAAGTGGCAAAATCAAGATGCTGTCTTTTTGGATTACGAACTTGAAGTAGAAAGTTAAACTTCGTAAAGAGCAAAATTTTTGCTAGCAGCTGGTAGTCTTGCCTCACAGTTTACTTTTTACTGATCAGCTGCCTCTTACAGAGTGATAACCTGTAATTGTCTTCTTCTTCACTGATGTTACAAGGCTTCACTAGTGTTTTACTTTGTTTCAAGAAGAATGGTGATGAAGCATAAGTTGTTTTAAAAATCTGTTAAATTGTACCTGTTGTACGAAATCAATCAGTTATAACTGGATTTCCTGTTTCTTTCACATGTAAGATGTGCTGAATGATAGAGGTTATTACTTTAGTTGATTGTGATTTTTTGTCATTCATTAGTTGTATGGGATATAATGAGATGCTGGGAAAAACTTCACCCAGTGAAAAGGAAAAAAGAAAATTCTCCAGGTGCCACCATTCTTAGTAAAGACCCTGTTATACAAGTTTCATTTGATACTAAACCCGGAGCTAACCCAGCATCAAGACAGAAAAAACTTCTCAGGTATCAAGAGAACCCTGAAGCTAACTGGGGGCCTAAACCAAGGTAATGTAAAGTGTGTAGTGATACTTAAGCCTGTTACCCAAACATTCTCTCGCATCATTGTCTGTGTACAGACTGGGGCGGGAGTAGAGTCCAGGTTTAAACAAGTCCAGAACAACTGGGTAGTAGGCTGGTAGCAAGTGGTTTTCCTTCTGGGCGCAGCTAATATACTAACAATCATTATTCTACAAAATTGAACTGAATGAAACCGGGAGAGATAAAAGGCATCTGTATCTACAGGCCAAGGTACCTCGGATTGAGAAAAAGTATTCATTTCCACCATACACTGGTGCGATTTTTAGGTTAATCCTATTTCTGAAACTTTCACCTCTCATCTTAAGAAATTAAAATTTTTTCACTGTTTTCCGGGATCTTTTCCGAGGTTAAGAATATTTAAAATCGACGTTTCGATCAGTTTCACTGATCTTCTTCAGGCTGTTGTTAAAAATGACAATATGGCGGATTGTTTCTCATGTTCAGCTTGGTAACCGCACCAATAAATCGTGACATTTTCCCGCCCTTTTTCACATACGTCGTATAATAGTCACGATTTATTGGTGCGGTTACCAAGCTGAACATGAGAAACAATCCGCCATATTGTCATTTTTAACCGACGAAGTCGAGTTAGAGCAGTCGTGTCAAAAGGGTCGACTGGGTTGGTCGGTCAAAATACGTCGTGTAAGGCTCACAAGGTGTGTATTTCGCTATGGCCCACGGGATGGAATGACGTATTCTGCAGTTAAGCCCATCGATTAGTACACACACGCACGCACGATAGGACAAGGGTTCACATAAAAAGTATGGTAGGTATAGAAGGACACTTCCGCCGAGCAGTGTTGGTTTTGACCGGACTGAAATATCTGTGCAATACTAGTGAAAGAAAGCAAGGCGGACTGATAATAACAGGAGGTGAAGTCCAGTGGCACTGTTGATGCTGGTGGGACCAAAGTGTTGCTGAGACATCGTAAGGATAGAATCGTTCTCAGTAAAGGTTATGAAAGGAAAATTCTGGTGTATGTTGTTGTGGTTATGTTTATTACTTGAAAATGTCTAGCTGCCAACGTTAAGAAAGGTTATTGGCAGGTGGGAAATGAATTACGACACGAGGCTGGATCTTCTTGGATAATATACTATAAGCGGCACAGAAGGATATACCAGTTAGTCTTTTTAATTTTTCTGCTTTACTTTTGATTTGAACCGATTTGTTCGATTTTAGAGTTCGAGACACTGACTTGCTGACTGCGGAAAAGGAAACCAGATTTAACGATTACGTCATAAGACATGCTTTAACGTGTTTGAGATAAAGCGACGACTTCGCTTTTTACCAATTTCTCCAGATCGGTAATCATGTTTGTATAGTGCCATATTCACAACAGTATATAAATGCTTCGCTTACAACTCTTGATAACGGCATGTTCAGTTGTGGACAAAATTTATCTTTAAATTTTAATTTTAACTCAACAAAATATTCAAAGCGATAAGACAGATGAGCTGAGTCATCCGATTTTAAACATTACGTCATTCGGTAACGCAAAAGACAAAATACTGTCACAATTTTCGTCACGCCGGTTAGCACGTTGAGATTCTGACGATGTGTTTGTCTTTATCGATAATCATGTTTTTATAGTGCCCTATTCACAACAGTATATAAATACATTGCTCACAACTCTTGGTAAAAGCATGTTCAGTTGTGGACAAATTTATATCAACATTTAATTTTATTAGTTTAATTCAACAAAATTAAATATTCAAAGCGATAAGACAGATGAGCTGAGTCATCAGATTTTAAACATAACGTCATTCGGTAACGCAAAGGGCAAAATACTGTCACAATTTTCGTTACGCCAGTTAGCACGTTGAACCAAGTAAAAACATTTTTTCGTGGGTGGAGTGGGTCAAAACGACTGGTAAATGCCTATAATGCGCTTTCTTGTAACCTGTACGATAGAGCATAGCAATGATTTATTTCGTATTTGCATTCACAATTTGGCTTAAGGAGCCCTTGACATGATTAAAGGAAACTGTGCACAAAGCGTGGTTCCCAGGTATGGGGAAAAGTTCAATTCTTTTGGGCTGTTGCGGTGCCCATACTGATCAATCGTGAAGATGTGGTTACAGTTATATTGGAAAATTTGTCGCCCATTTTTTGAAATGCGTCTGTTTTGAGAATTTTTGTTCCGGGTTTTGAGGAAGACCGACCAAAAGACAGCGAAAAATGATCTTGAGTGAAGAATGCATAGTCTGTAGAGCTATGTTTGGTGAGGAGAGGGTGAATAATTCAGTTGACCTCCTTTCCAGGGTATTGGTCTCCTTTTCAGTTGGTCAAATTTAAGCGTTAGTTACAGTTACACACTTTTACTGCAACTTGCTGTTACAGATGCTTGAATGTTATTGAAGTTGCAGTCACGCACGGCTCGCATGCTTTCTTTTCGAGACAAACCAACACTTCGTCGGTTCTGCACGCATTGCGGGCCTATGTTTAACCGACGAAGTCGAGTTAGAGCAGTCGTGACAAGAGTCGACCGGTTGGTCGGTCAAAATACGTCGTGTAAGGTTCACAAGGTGTGTATTTCGCTATGACCCACGGGATGGGATGACGTGAGAACAAGAGCGGACGAGTCGCCATTTTAAATTGGCAGGTCAAGAAAGGTGACGGAGGCTTGGTGGAAGATTTGCTTCGACTGTGTTGTGGTATAATTTTGTGCTGACCTCTGAACATAGAGAAGAAGTTGTACACAGACATCGATTAGTACACACACGCACGCACGATAGGACAAGGGCCACATAAAAAGTATCGTAGGTGTAGAAGCACACGTCCGTCGAGCAGTGTTAGCTTTGGCCGGGCTGAAATATCTGTGCAATACTAGTGAAAGAAAGCAAGGAGGACTGATAATAACAGGAGGTGATGTCCAGTGGCACTGTTAATGCTGGTGGAACCAAAGTGTTGCTGAGACATCGTAAGCATAGAATCGTTCTCAGTAAATGTTATGAGAGGAAAACTCTGGTGTATGTTGTTGTGGTTATGTTTACCTGTTTAATACTTGGAAAGTATCCAGCTGCCAACGTTAAGAAAGGTTATTCGCAGGTGGGAAATGAATTACTACACGAGGCTGGATCTTCTTGGATAGTATAAGCGGCCCGGAATTATATACCAGTTACTCTTTTTAATTTTTCTGCTTTACTTTTGATTTTGAACCGATTTGTTCGATTTTAGAGTTCAAGACACTGACTTGCTGACTGCGGAAACCAGATTTAACGATTACGTCATAAGACATGCTTTAACGTGTTTGAGATAAAGCGATGACTTCGCTTTTTACTAATTTCTCCAGATCGATAATCATGTTTGTATAGTGCCATATTCACAACAGTATATAAATGCTTCGCTTACAACTCTTGATAACGGCATGTTCAGTTGTCGACAAAATTTATCTTTAAATTTTAATTTTAATTTAACAAAATATTCAAAGCGATAAGACAGATGAGCTGAGTCATCCGATTTTAAACATTACGTCATTCGGTAACGCAAAAGACAAAATACTGTCACAATTTTCGTCACGCCGGTTAGCACGTTGAGATTCTGACGATGTGTTTGTCTTTCTCGATAATCATGTTTTTATAGTGCCCTATTCACAACAGTATATAAATACATTGCTCACAACTCTTGGTAAAAGCATGTTCAGTTGTGGACAAATGTATATCAACATTTAATTTTTTAGTTTAATTCAACAAAATTAAATATTCAAAGCGATAAGACAGATGAGCTGAGTCATCAGATTTTAAACATAACGTCATTCGGTAACGCAAAGGGCAAAATACTGTCACAGTTTTCGTTACGCCAGTTAGCACGTTGAACCAAGTAATAACATTTGTCGAGGGTGGAGTGGGTCAAAACGACTGGTAAATGCCTATAATGCGCTTTCTTGTAACCTGTACGATAGAGCATAGCAATGATTTATTTCGTATTTGCATTCACAATTTGGCTTAAGGAGCCCTTGACATGATTAAATGAAACTGTGCACAAAACATGGTTCCCAGTTATGGGGAAAAGTTCAATTCTTTTGGGCTGTTACGGTGCCCATACTGATCAATCGTGAAGATGTGGTTACTTTTATATTGGGAAATTTGTCGCCCATTTTTTGAAATGCGTCTGTTTTGAGAATTTTTTTTTCCGGGTTTTGAGGAAGACCGACCAAAAGACAACGAAAGTGATCTTGAGTGAAGAATGCATGAGGTCTGTGGAGCTCTGTTTGGTGAGGAGAGGGTGAATAATTCATTTGACCTCCTTTTCAGGGTATTGGTCGCCTTTTCAGTTGGTCAAATTTAAGCGTTAGTTACGGTTACACACTTTTACTGCAACTTGCTGTTACAGATTCTTGAATGTTATTGAAGCTGCAGTCACGCACGGCTCGCTTGCTTTCTTTTCGAGACGAACCAACACTTCGTCGGTTCTGCACGCATTGCGGGCCTATGTTTAACCGACGAAGTCGAGTTAGAGCAGTCGTGACAAGAGGGTCGACCGGTTTGGTCGGTCAAAATACGTCGTGTAAGGTTCACAAGGTGTGTATTTCGCTATGGCCCACGGGATGGGATGACGTGAGAACAAGAGTGGAGTCGCCATTTTAAATTGGCAGGTCAAGAAAGGTGACGGAGGCTAGGTGGAAGATTTACTTCGACTGTGTTGTGTTATAATTGTGTGCTGACCTCTGAACATATAGAGAAGAAGTTGTACACAGACATCGATTAGTACACACACGCACGCACGATAGGACAAGGGCGACATAAAAAGTATCGTAGGTGTAGAAGCACACGTCCGCCGAGCAGTGTTGGCTTTGGCCGGACTGAAATATCTGTGCAATACTAGTGAAAGAAAGCAAGGAGGACTGATAATAACAGGAGGTGAAGTCCAGTGGCACTGTTGATGCTGGTGGGACCAAAGTGTTGCCGAGACATCGTAAGCATAGAATCGTTCTCAGTAAATGTTATGAGAGGAAAATTCTGGTGTATGTTGTTGTGGTTATGTTTACCTGTTTAATACTTGGAAAGTATCCAGCTGCCAACGTTAAGAAAGGTTATTCGCAGGTGGGAAATGAATTACTACACGAGGCTGGATCTTCTTGGATAGTATAAGCGGCCCGGAATTATATACCAGTTACTCTTTTTAATTTTTCTGCTTTACTTTTGATTTTAAACCGATTTGTTCGATTTTAGAGCTCGAGACACTGACTTGCTGACTCCGGAAGAGCAAACCGGATTTAACGATTACGTCATAAGACATGCTTTAACGTGTTTGAGAAATCGATTTGTTCGATTTTAGAGTTCGAGACACTGACTTGCTGACTGCGGAAAAGGAAACCAGATTTAACGATTACGTCATAAGACATGCTTTAACGTGTTTGAGATAAAGCGACGACTTTGCTTTTTACTAATTTCTCCAGATCGATAATCATGTTTGTATAGTGCCAGATTCACAACAGTATATAAATGCTTCGCTTACAACTCTTGATAACGGTATGTTCAGTTGTGGGCAAAATTTATCTTTAAATTTTAATTTTAATTCAACAAAATATTCAAAGCGATAAGACAGATGAGCTGAGCCATCCGATTTTAAACATTACGTCATTCGGTAACGCAAAAGACAAAATACTGTCACAATTTTCGTCACGCCGGTGAGCACGTTAAGATTCTGACGATATGTTTGTCTTTATCGATAATCGTGTTTTTATAGTGCCCTATTCACAACAGTATATAAATACATTGCTCACAACTCTTGATAAAAGCATGTTCAGTTGTGGACAAATGTATATCAACATTTAATTTTTTGGTTTAATTCAACAAAATTAAATATTCAAAGCGATAAGACAGATGAGCTGAGTCATCAGATTTTAAACATAACGTCATTCGGTAACGCAAAGGGCAAAATACTGTCACAATTTTCGTTACGCCAGTTAGCACGTTGAACCAAGTAAAAACATTTGTCGAGGGTGGAGTGGGTCAAAACGACTGGTAAATGCCTATAATGCGCTTTCTTGTAACCTGTACGATAGAGCATAGCAATGATTTATTTCGTATTTGCATTCACAATTTGGCTTAAGGAGCCCTTGACACGTTTAAAGGAAATTGTGCACAAAGCGTGGTTCCCAGTTATGGGGAAAAGTTCAATTCTTTTGGGCTGTTACGGTGCCCATACTTATCAATCGTGAAGATGTGGTTACTTTTATATTGGGAAATTTGTCGCCCATTTTTTGAAATGCGTCTGTTTTGAAGATTTTTGTTCCAGGTTTTGAGGAAGACCGAACAAAAGACAGCGAAAAATGATCTTGAGTGAACAATGCATAGTCTGTGGAGCTATGTTTGGTGAGGAGAGGGTGAATAATTCAGTTGACCTACTTTCCAGGGTATTGGTCGCCTTTTCAGTTCGTCAAATTTAAGCGTTAGTTACAGTTACACACTTTTACTTCAACTTGCTGTTACAGATTGAAGCTGCAGTCACGCACGGCTCGCTTACTTTCTTTTCGAGACAAACCAACACTTCGTCGGTTCTGCACGCATTGCGGGCCTATGTTTAACAACAGCCTGAAGAAGATCAGTGAAACTGATCGAAACGTCGATTTTAAATATTCTTAACCTCGGAAAAGATCCCGGAAAACAGTGAAAAAATTTTAATTTTTAGGTTAGTTAATTAAAGTATTAGCTAATGAAGGTGCTTGCAAAGGTTGCAACCTGATTGATCGAGTCTATGACATTTCTGTGTGTGGATCATTGAGAATCATGTTACGGCAATGAAGCCAATTATTTATGTTTTTGAAAGTGGAGACATCCAATTGGAACTGGACAACATGTTTCAGTCACTTAACCTCAGGCGTATATCTAAAGAAGCAATGTCAAATAGTACTGGGAGGAGACTTATTGGTATGATAAATTCTCAATCTCGGTTATTAATTTTCTAGCCTTTTCACTGCTTGACCACTCACAGGTTATCAGCAAATATAACCCTGCTCTTTGTCTTGTAAGGAAATTGAATGCCATGTCAAGTGTAGGCTCAGTCTCCAGCCGTGAGTGTCTCGATGCGCCCGCGATTCTCGCCACCTTCACGGCTGGGTGCACGGGTTTGGTTATTGTTTAGACTGACCAATCAGGGACAAGCCCCCTGAAATTTGCGGGGCAGAATGTGGGCATAATTTAGCGGGATTTCGCGCTATTTTCGATAATTATCCAAGATGGTGGACGCTGCGAGGGTTGACCGCAATTTTCAGAATGCTTGCTCATACGCTCTTCATGAGTTTGGTCTTGATCATTTCAAGGAACAACAGCGTCTTACTATGAATTTGTAATGACCTCACAGACATGCCTCCAATCCCGTGCGCCCAGCCGTGAAGTTGGCGAGAATCGCGGGCTCATCGAGACACTCACGGCTGGAGACTGAGCCTATGTCAAGCGAGCTGCGGCATTCAAACGTTTTCGCTGCGAAGGAAAAATTTGTCCAAAAATGGAGCAAAAAAGAAAAAGAAATTCAGGAACGATTACCGAAAGTAAGAATGCAATAAACTAATTATTCCATTCGCGCTTGTTGGCTCCGCGCCTCGTTGGTCATTTATCACCTCTAATCCAACACGCCCTCATAGCATGCAGTTTTTGCTATAATTAATTATCAAACATTAAATTTAGGGCAAAAAGAAAGAAAGACAGCGAGACACTTGAGGAAAAGAGAGAGCGTTTACAAGGACGAAGGACTGTGGAAGAAGACAAAGATTACTACAAACAGTTTCCTTGTAAGAGATTCAAAACTGGCGAGTGTCCGTACGGAGACGAGTGTAAATATTCTCATGATGTTAATCTAAACATTGGAAAACGTAAACAATGTGAGAATGACAATGAATGCAGTTCAGAGTCTCATGGCAAAAGTGAAGACCTCATGGAGTAGTTACACGCGAAGCAAATGGATCATGCTTACTGAGTTGTTTGAAGAATTTCAGTGTCACCATATTCCATACGCGCATTGCAGTAAGTGCGTCCTCTCATTGTGACCACTGTGTCGTGTTCACACCCACCTCTGAGCGTGTGAAGTTTAGAAAGGTTAAAAAGCAGCAGCAACAGATGATGAGGTTCACAACTGCCGGCACAAGAAACAGCAAGAAGCAGTTGTTGTACACGACACAATTTTGAACTTTACGTCTGTTGTTACGAAAGCAAAGAACTGGGAAAAGTGACCCTAGGGAGAATAAATAGTAAGTGATACTAACAACTGTTAATGCAGCCAAGGTGTTTTTTCTTGATCTTCTGTTTCGCTTCAGTACTTTTAGGCCCGTCCATATACGGATACGTTTTCTCGTGTTTTTCCACAGGCAGCCCAAGCTAAGGTTGAGAGCTGCGCATAAATTAGACTTTTTTCCACGCTATGCATAATAATGACATCAGCACACTATGCATAATAATGACATCCGCAACATTTTAGAGTTTGTATGGAAATGATACAAAACGTCTCAAATTGCCACAAATCAGAAAGAAGTCGATTTGCCTTATTTCATTGTTGTATTGGTCATTATTTGAGGGTTTCCTGGGCTGGTTTGAAGCTTTTTGGGCGAGAAATTGAGGTTTATATTTTTCATGTTTACTGAACGTTTAGAATTAATTAAAGGCAGGAAACAATTTCACACTGCACCTCACTTGAGGTTCGATAAATTCCATCACAATAAACGAATCGCCCTACAACTTCAAAGGTGTATTCTTGGGTCTTGCGCATACCTCTGTTCTTTCTCATGGGTTCCAAATCCTATTTTAAGCCGTCGAAAATCCCTCTTAAATACAAAACCCGCCTTTCCTGGTATGCGTTTTCATTTGAAGTGCACACATGAATCATTGCGAGCCGCGTTTCGACGACAAAATGTCCCTCAGCCGGGGACAGGCTGAGTGAGATTGTCGACAAGCAAACACGACACTGCGGAGTCCAGAGAGGTCGGTTTACAGAAATAGAGAAATATTAGAACGGCGGTGAATTTCACTCGCCTCACTTGACTTGGAAAACCATAATTTTGTTTTAGGGACGAACGAAGAACTATCTTTTGCTACACTCTAATCAATCCATTCGATGATTTTATGCCGAGTATTTGGCGCAAGTGATCCTGCTCACTGCCCGCAAATCAACCTCATTATTTAATTCCCATATATAGGGTTGACTGCCCTAAAAAAAATATTGCTGTGACCGTGGAAAATACCCACCACAATTTCCATTCCTTTGAAAACCGGTGCAATTTTTTTCTCTAGGTGGAAACTGCTCCTCGTCTCTGCTTCTAAATTTCGACAACATTTTTTTTGCGGTAAACAGGTAAATGTGACGGAACAAATCACTATGCTAATATATTGTCGCACAAAGACATTAAAGCGTGCTCGTGGCGTCAAGTGAGGCGACTAAATTTCACGGGCGTGCCGATAGTTTTCTATTTCCCTCAAACCGACCTCTCTGGACTCCGTAGTGTCGCCTTCTGCTTGTGGACAATCTCACTCAGCCTGTCCCCGGCTGAGGGACATTTTGTCGTCGAAACGCGGCTCGCAATGATTCATGTGTGCACTTCAAATAAAAACGCATACCAGGAAAGGCGAGTTTCGTATTTAAGAGGGATTTTCGACGGCTTAAAATGGGATTTGGAACCCATGAGAAAGAACAGAGGTATGCGCAAGACCCAAGAATACACCTTTGAAGTTGTAGGGCGATTCGTTTATTGTGAGGGAATTTATCGAACCTCAAGTGAGGTGCAGTGTGAAACTGTTTCCTGCCTTTAATTAATTCTAAACGTTTAGTAAACATGAAAAATATAAACCTCAATTTCTCGCCCAAAAAGCTTCAAACCAGCCCAGGAAGCCCTCCAACAATGACCAATAAAACAATGAAATAAGACAAATCTTTTTTATTTCGACTTCTTTCTGATTTGTGGCAAGTTGAGACGTTTTGTATCATTTCCATACAAACTCTTAAATGTTGCCGATGTCATTATTATGCATAGGGTGGAAAAAACAGTCTAATTTATGCGCAGCTCTCAACCTTAGCTTGGGCTGCCTGTGGTTTTTCTAATGAAAACAGATTAAACGACTGAATCGATCGACAACGCAATAGAAACGTAGATTTTCATATCACTTCCCAAAATGGGTATTTTTAAAACGAAGATTCATCGTGTTGAGCTCATTTCAGTAACCCCAGGTGAATGTCCAGTTATATTGTCAAAGTTATTGAGATCAAAATTAAACTTAGTCTTGCAGAAAACTAGAGCTCGTGTCTCTCTTTTTCCCTCTCTTTTTTTTTCTGTTTAATACAAGGCGCACATTGCCAAACTACACTCCACTTCACTGCTTTTCCGAGCCATTCCATTCCGCTCTATTTTAAATAGATCTTCCGTGCTCCCCCCGCCACACACATTACTCGTGTCGTTCGCTTGGTTTTTATTTCATTGGCGGTTACCCCACACTGATGGCTCGCATTTACCAAAACTGAGCGGTCTTCATCAGGTTATCCATATGTTTACAGTCTATTCGATCGCTGGATGGTTTTGTATCTCGTTTTCATGTGATCGCCTTGATCGCTCATCACTTTTTTTTCAACCATCGAGCGATCATTGACGATCATACGAAGACCAGCCTCAAGGGGCTTTTAAATACTTTTTGTTAGGTAAAGGGTAGCTTTAGCTAGTTGCTCGGGGCATCCTCATGGGGAAAAGCGGTGGAACTAACGCCCGCACTATTCAAGTAGTAGGAAAGTGTATTTTTCAAGCCGTTTTACCTGGCGTTTTGTTAGCTCAGGGAGCATAAGAACATAGCGCAACAGAACAACTTGGGTGCTGTGTCATACATTCCAGAGTTGGAGTACGGATCATTTGAACGGAGCAAGAGTTTTCAATTTGTTTTTATTCCATTCATTTGTCTCGTTAATCAGCACAGACTATAAAATTGCTACCAAAGTCTTGGCAAGAAGATTGGAAAGGGTTCTTCCTTTCATTATTAACCCAGATCAAACCGGGTATATCAAAGGGAGATATATAGGTGAAAACATAAGGTTAATTAGCGATCTGATTGACTACACCAAGCAAAAAAATATTCCAGGTATTGCCATCTTTCTTGATTTCCGCAAAGCGTTCGACTCCGTGGAATGGGATTACATCGCAAAGGTTCTTGATGTTTTCAAGTTCGGAGAAGATTTCAAGCGTTGGGTAAAGGTTTTTTATACCGATATATCCAGTTGCGTCATAAACAACGGCTTCGCGTCACCTTTTTTTAAGCTCAAGCGTGGCGTGAGACAGGGCTGTCCACTGTCTGGGCTGCTTTTTGTTTTAGCTATTGAATTGCTTGCACTTGCAATAAAAAATGACCCTCTGATACAAGGTATCTGTGTGGGCAAAGAAGAAATTAAATTAACACAGTACGCCGATGATACGACGGTTTTCGTTCAAAATACAACTTCCGTGGAAGCGCTGCTTCGCCTTCTCGAAAAATTTAAAGAGTGTTCCGGCCTAGAAATTAATATACACAAGTCTGAAGCGTTATGGTTAGGCTCGTGGAAGGAACGTCTTGACAAACTGTTTGGCTTTAAGTGGCCTACTGATTCTGTTTACGCCCTTGGGATTCATTTTTCAAATGACGCTAATCTCGTGCATAAACTAAACTTTCATGGCAAATTGGAAAAACTTGAAAAAATCCTTAACAGCTGGAGAAGAAGAAAGCTAACTCTCCATGGAAAGATTAACATTATTAAAACTCTTGGTTTATCAAAGCTTATTTTCAGCGCTTCAGTTCTGCCCTCAAGAAGTAAACAAATTAACATTTAAGTTCCTGTGGGACGCCAAGCCCGCTAAAATTAAGAAATCCACCATCACTGGACTGAAAGAGAAAGGTGGACTAAAAATGATAGATTTCGATCATCTGAACAAAGCTCTAAAGTGTGCTTGGATCAACAGGTTTACTAATGGTAATAAGGGAGCGTGGAAAATAATACCAGATAACTGATACAACTGCGCATCTAGGAGGCTTCTCTTTCCTTCTTCAGTGCAACTACAAAGTCAAGGATCTCGATGTGAAAAATGTACCGCTTTTTTACGAAAGAGTGCTTAAATATTGGGAGGAGGTTACATGCTTGGCGGGTAAGGCTGATCTTAATCCAAACGAAACATTCATCTGGAACAACAGACACATTAAAATCAACAATAAAACTCTATTTTTTCCAGCGTGGTACCACAAAGGAATCTACAAAATTAAAGATCTAATAAGTGATAACGGTAAATTTCTCCCTTTTGACGTTTTTTGTCGTACGTTTGATGTTAAAGCTTGTTTTACAACATACTACGGTCTATGTAATTCAATCCGTCAAAATTGGAATGCTATCTCCAAAGAATCCCATGGCGTTTTAGAATTAATTTCAAATTGGCGTACTAACAACTCGAACTTAACCACTGCAGATCTGCTGAGTGTTATCGCAGATAATAAATTTGTGCCTCCTTCAGCAGAGCAAAAAATTCTTAATTCAGGTGTATCTAAAGATAACTTATCAAAAGTATATCTTCTACCATGGAGTATAACAAAGGAAATTAAATTGTGCATGTTTCAGTTTAAAATTGTTCATAACGCAGTGTTCACAAAGGACAAGCTTTTCAAAGCAAATATTTTACAGGATGACAAATGTTTTCACTGCAAAGACAAAGCAGAAACACTTTTGCATTTGCTTGTCCACTGTCCGCATACAGTGGCTTTTTGGGATCATTTTCGGGAATGGTGGAGCAAAAATACCCATATTGTACTGAACCTTACACCTACTATGGTGTTATATGGTGTGATAGATAACTCAAGGTTCTGCACGCTACTCAATTTGGCCCTGTTAGTTGCCAAGTTCTACATATACCGATGCAGTCTGGACGATACGCCTCTATACTTCCCTGTGTTTGAAACAGAATTACGTGAGAAAGCAAGGATTGAGAAAGATATTGCTACGAGAAATGGTAATCTAAAGCATTTCAAGATTAAATGGGAACCTCTGATCAGCAGCAAATTTATTGGAGATGTCGATATTTGAGAGACCTTTTGACCCGCTTTGCAATTTATATAGTTATTTATTTGGATGTTTTTATTTGTCTATTTCTTTTTTTATTTAATGTAATTGCTTTATACGTCTGTTGATTTTTTTAGCTACTGGTTCCATTTGTAAAGATGTGTATAGTACTCTTGTAATTGCTTATCTATTGTATTGTAATTTTTTTGTGTGTTCTTTAATAAATAACATTAAAAAAAAAATATGAAAAAAAAAATTTGTCTCGTTAATCAGAAGGTGAGGACATTCCTCTGTAAACCAAAAAACTAGAGCAAATACAAACCGCGTTAATTGCTAGCGAATTGATGGCAACCGCGAAGGTCCTGAAGTTTTCACGCGAGACTTTTTCGTTACTCGTTCCAGTTCATAAGTGTTCCTAATTGTGTTTTTAGTATTCACCATTGACTTCCGTAGTGCATAGATGGCAGGAATTTCCTTCTAAGGAAACTGAATAGCGAACATATTACAGGCCGCTGTCGTTTGAATCATTTCTAGGCCGGTGATCAGCAAAGGATACAATAGTTAATGGATCTCTTAAATGTCACAGACAGTCTCACATAAAAACTCTACACCTTTCCTTCATCTTCGGAAATCTGACTTGACATCAAGTTTTTCACGAGCGGATTCAGTGAATGTTTGGCGCGCTTCAAGTTTCTCGGGGACATGGTATCTACAGGTCAGGAAATGGTCAAGAAAAACAAAAATTCTTCAAGGTACACGTGATTGAACATCGGGGAATTGTACTAACTTTGATTAAAAAAAGAGTCAGTGAGAAGTCAAGGAGTTTTTTTGTGGCGACCATGATGGAGCTTGCTTGGATATATACCCGAGACTAATTCCCAGGGTGGAGGCCAAAAAAAGAAACAACGTCGTGGGGCCCTGCGTCACTGATCAGTTCCATTTAATTCCTCAATCCTGTTTGGGGGTGTGGATAGAGGAAGATACCGTCTGAGGGGGAGGGGTGCAGTCATACCCTTAGTCGTCTCATGCTTAACGTGAGTGGAGGATAGGGCGCAAAAAAAAAAAAAAGGAGAGCGGGGAGAACTGTTTAAGGCGGAGGGCTGGGGGGAGGGGGCGACCTGCGTGGTTCGCCACGCTCGCCATTGTTATCTTTGTCTTGTTCACAGGCTATTTCAGGCTGCGAAAAACCATAGTTGAGCGCAGGATACGAACACACCGTTAGACAACTTTGACATTAAAGCCAATAGTTGTAAAAATCCTCATTCGGCGGGCAGTCGGTTATTAGCATTGCATGGCTGTCCGCCTGCCAAATACGCCCATTAGAGCTGCATAACTACAAATTCAGTCGACTTCTCGAAAAGTTACGCTTTTTAGCGGAGTGATATGATTCGCTGTTTCGTTTAAGAATCCGTTGTGTTGTTATAAAAAAACATTATCTTCGTTTTTACCGTAGGCAAAGGGTGTTTCAAAACTTAATTTCCGTGACTTGGTTTTTTATTCTTTGCGAAGGAGAAAGTTTGGTTTTAGTTTACAGGTTTACAAGGAACGTTTTAGGTCAGGGTTATTCAAGGAGGACAGTTTAGTGTCACCGCTTAAGACAAATCAGGTTAACCGTTTTGATTCTTAAAATGTTCTCAACCGATCGCAGTACAGTACTATTATTATTAGTTTACTCAAGAAATTCAACAGCCGTTTAAACACAGACAAGAAGTAATTTATTCAGAACTTTTATGGATTAAGCAAACAGCGTTGCAATAACTGCAACACATAAATGCCGTAAATACTAAAAACTGTAAATACCAGGAGTCAAAAGAGGCTCCTTACTACTGCTAATTATCAAGATCAGTTTTACTATTCCACTATTAACCGTATTATAACCAAAATATTCAATTATAAAAATTTACTTTATGCCGCGGTAGCAGAATTATGCATTTACAGATACCTGGGACAAAGAATTTTTTAATACATGCTACAAATGTTTGAATACAAAATTAAAGAGATCTTAAAATAATTATTAATCCTGTAAGATCTACACTGCAGAGGTCAAAATATGTTTTGAAAATACCATCAGTTATAAAACCAGCATGCATTGTAATATGGTTTTTAAAATTGCGTTTTTGTGGTAAATACAGATAAACGTGTTTGTGAAGTAATGTTTTATAATTCGTGGTACATAAAATGGTTACTTCCAAATGCTATTAAAATATGCAAAATCTTTAAAACAAAATCAGTGAAACGTGTTTATACTGAAACTAAGAAAAATAGTTATACAAAAGTGAACAAAAATCCTTCACGGCCTGTTCCAATTTTTGTTGTTATTTTCTTTCATCCTGTAATTTATCTGTTGTTGTTAAATATAACGTGCTTATTATTTGCTCCATCCAAACACGTAAGTCTTTGTCTCAAGCCCAACAACTCAAAGGAACAGGCAAAATGATACGAAAATAAAGAATTCTTTTTCTGAACAGTGCACTTTCTTTGCTAAAATCACTTTGTGTTTATAAACCTTTTAGACTGCCATTTTAGTCACTTTATAAAAGTCAAACTGCTTTAGGTTCTTTGGTTTAGTTGAGTACAAGTTTACAGCTATAGTATTACATAATGCTTGCCCCTAGCAAGACATTCTAGGTTTAAGTTTAGGAGTAATGCTGTCCTTTACGTTTTGGTTGTGAGCATTTAAACTCAGGAGCTATTGAAAGGTCTTCGACACGAAATTCAAAAACTGCGCTTCTTTGACACAAAGGCCCTGTACACACGTTTTAAATTTAGTCCGCGCACAATCGACAAAAATATGATGTCGTTTTTGACCGAGTTGGAAAACGTTCTTCTAAACGGAGTTCCTTCGCAAATGAAGATTTGGTGAAGTCTTGAAAGTTGTACTTTGGAGTGTTCTATCGTTCACGATTGAAGGTAAAACGTAATCGTAAAATGTGTGTGTTTCTAAATGAATACGTGTGAATGTGGGCGGGGCCTTGACGAAGAGTAGCAGCAGTACAAAGTTAAAGTAACCAAGTGATATAGCATGGAAATATGTTAGATTTTTTAAGTTTATAAACAGTGCTAGTTAGTTGAAGTCGCACATTTCAAAGGCATGCCTTACAAGTGACGTCATATGCTGTAAAACGTTACGATTTTGAGAACTTGTGTTCACCTGTTGTTCTTCAGTTATAAAAATGTCATCCCCTTCGGCAGCTTTGAAAATCACACAGGTTGTCGTTTATACAGAACTTTAGCATCCTTTTAAATTTACCAGATTGCAACTACAGTTGTATTTAGACATGTTCATTTCTACATGAAAACGTATATGAGTTTTTTTTTCTATCTCAGGGAGTTTCAGTGCTTGCTTTTTAGGTTTTTTAATCAACAAACTTATTTATTGGTTGCCATTGCGGCCCAGACAATTACATGACTAACCCACAACATAAATCTAGAACAGCTTGAATCAATAAAAGATACAAGAAAAATAATGCTATGTTGAAGGCAAAAAATAATCCATCCATCCTACACAAGGCTCTCCTTTGAAACTTCTTTGTTTTTTTTTATTAAAAAGATATATCTTTAGCCCGTTGCTTGTAACAATTACATGCATCCCCGAGTAGAAATAAAGTGGCATTTACAAAGTGCGTTGATTTATAAATAACTCTGAACAAGTAGCTTACATGTGGAATACAATGATATTAAAGAATAGACTCTGTTGTTATCGTTATGCAGAAATTATTGTTACGTTTTTGGATGCTATAATGGATAGATCCTTGACAATTTCAGGTAAGTTTTCAAACTACATTGTTGCCTGACATCCAATTTGAACCTGCAGTCAGTCCATGTTAGTTGAAAATTTAGGTTTTTTACGTTTTTCTTCCTGAGGAGCAATCAAGTAAGTCGTTTTTCTAAGGGGAAGGTTCTGCCTCAAATTATAATGCATGAGGCAATAGGATTTAAAAATCTGCCAATTCTAACTTCAAGAATTACCCTCAAGGACGCTCCTTTAAAATGAATAAATAAAGTCAAAAAATATTATCATATATTTGCACGAGTGGAATAATTTGTAACCTGCAATAACTTACATGTTACGATTCATAATTCTAGTTTACGTGGCAGATAAATTTTTTCATGGTAGAATTATTATGAAGAAAATTTCAGTTTTTTTTTTGTTACAAAAAGTGAAAATGGAAACTCCAAAAAATGGTATGAAATCATTGTGAAAACTATTAAATAGAGCATGATCAAACATTTTGAAGCTATTACTAAAGCTTACACCAGTAGATGACACAAGTTTTGTTATTGTTCTCCAAAAATTAAGTTTCTCTTCCAATATTAATCAAAAACATCATTTTCATGTTTTGTAAGACTTCTTTATACTATGAAATTTAAAACTCTAAAAAGCTGCTTCAGCAAGGAAATGTTACTGAAGTGTTGTAAAGATTTTACAAATTTTGATCGAATAATCTGTTATATACACAACGAAGGTAGTAGGAAAAAAAAGGAAAACAAAATTGTGAGAATTGCTTTCTAATAATCCGATGTTTTTGAAAAACTGTTGGTGACTAAGTTTCCTCTGCAGTTCTCATTTGGTCGGTCACGTAACACTTGTTCTTCTAGGAAGAGGGGCTGCGTGACTTACCAAATGAGGATTGCAGCAGTGATTATACTTGAGTGGAATGACATCCTTCAAAAAATTAAAAATAAATGACTGTGTGGTTGAAAGTGTGAAAACTACAAACAACACACTGAATTTTCTGGAGAAAATTATCTGCCACGCAAACAAACAATCCGTAAATTGTACAAATCGCCGATATTCCACAAACAGATTAATTCATCTTACTAAAACTAAATAGTCTCAAAATTAAACTCATGTCATATATTATCTGCAGTAAATATAAAATCTATAAAAAGTTCTGACCTCTTGAACAAAAGATAAAAGACAATTGTTTTATCCTCATAAACCAAAGTAGAATACTTTGTTTTGCTTTTTCTTGTATCTTACGGTTTGGCATTTATAAGCCAACAGAGACAAAATGGTTTGAAAAACCAATAATTTATTTCTTAGTTCACATGTCGTGTTGTTTGAAACAACTTGAGCAAACAATGTACAACATAGAAGGAGAATTCACGATTCCTTACAATGTCACGATGTTTTGTTTCGGGCTCTAATGTACTTTTATTGTAATCCAATTTCACAATGGAGTGAACTTTGATTTTTTCCTTTCTATCCTTTCAGCTGTAGCTATGATGTTTTGAGCTGCAATTCAGATAGTTCTTACTATTTAAGACCAAAATTTCAACACTGCTTCAACAATGGTAATCCAGTTATAAACAATTATACACTCTATAAAATTAAACGTCAGAGAAAACCGTCATTTACCCCATACTCTAGGTTAGCCTTTGCGTTAATTTATAACTTACATTAGGTCTTTGCTGAAATTTACCTTTGCTGGTCAGCTAGTATATGTACAATTCTAGTAACAATATAAACATCATTTCTCTAATTTTCCTTAAATATTAAATCTCCTATGGTCAAAATTCCTCAATAAATAACTCTACTTGTTTAATGTATTCAATCTCCTTATCTACTAAAAAATTAAAATTTGGTGCTTGATAAAACTAAGCACGGCACGAAATGGAAAATAAAACCTCGTCTTGCCAGCTAAAAAATGGTTGAAAAATTCCCCACTTTCAAATTGAACAGCTCTAAAACACAAGTATCAACATTTTCCAGAGAACTCGCTTCTTATAGCCATAATCATTCTTTTTTATATAGACCACATACCACACCCACGAGCCCAATGAGTGAAATCTGGTCCCATAATCCTAAATACCCCGTTAACATTCCCAAGTTTCATCAAGTCAAAAAAAAAACATTTCCCTTGAAAGAAATCACCCTAATGATAATTTAAAGCAATTCCCCACTTAAAATAGCAAGACAAAATCACTGACCAACTTTTTCGAGCTACATCGAACAGTTTCCTACGACATTTGTTAACCCAAAGCAACCGCTACAGTAGTTGTTCATTAACCGTAAAACTTATGGAACACCCCTTAAAAACTAGATATTGAAAACCAACTCAACCTTTTCTGTGATATGTATCCAACGGGTCAGATGTCTGGTTCTTTACCATCGAAATGGAACAGATCTTGGTCGGTCAGCGCCTTCTTTAACGAGTGGCTTGTGAAATTCTCGGCCGGCTCTGGAATGTATGATCGCCCAACACTGTTCACAGTAGTACTGCAGGCATGTCACGTTGGCGCAGAAAAAGGGCGCGAATTTCCCGGCACACCGTGCGCCGTGACACTCGTCACAGAGCTGGTCATCCAACACGTAAGGCTTGACTTCAACCTAGAAAAGACAAACATAAAAATACTTTCATGCTCATCTGAGAAACAAATGTGATAGGTACAGTTTATGATGGTCTTTGACCCAAAAATCGTTGATGTAAGAGTACATCCCCATCCACTTTTCTTCCACTTTTTCCCCACCCACCCGTCCGCTTTTCGCTCACCCGTAACGCCTACCGCGCGTTCACTCTCCCCACCTCCCATCCCTCCACCACACACCCCTTCAATAAGCAAATCCAGCCTCCGACTCGAAGGAAGTCAGTTTTTATCAGTGGGTGGTTGCATGCAACTGGTAGTACAAGCGATTTTACTTTGGAACTCAACGGCCTGGCTACAAAACCTTTTGCCTGTTGGTTGGTCAGAATCATTACGTTGTATATTCGAACTAAGATGCGCACTCAGCAATATCAGGAACTAATTTAATACCATCACCAGAGGGTGGTAAAATTCAGTTGCAGTAACGTGGCTTACAGATTGTTACGGGGCGGTTATAAGGCGGCCGGCTTCACTGTACCCTGGAAAGTCACTAGAAAATGACCTTTCGTCTTTTTTCTTTTCTTTTGTTTTTAATATAATTTTGAATGTTTTTCTAACAATACATTGCTTTTTTGTTTGTTGCCCCATCGTGTTGTGGTGCTGTGGAGACTAAGGTAACAACCGGATACACCAAAGCAACTTCTGACCAGAATTTGAAGAGTCCAAGCCATTTCCATCACTTTCACCTACCTTTCTTTCTAATGGTACAGCGTCTAAGTTATATTATTAACTGGCATCACTGATTTGATTTTTTAATTACTCACTCTTTTATCAATGTCGCCGTGTTGAAGCTGCACAAATCTGGCGCTTATTGCAGCGATGTAACTTTGTTGGTTGGAGAAAGCCACTCGGCCAGCGCCTTAAAATAAAAATATTTTTGTAATAAGTATATACCGGGTTTACTGAAACATGTATATATTGCCACAAAACACGACAAGTTCACAGCGACCCCATTTCCATGAAACCATGTGAGAAACGATTTTTAAAAATGCAAAGAAAAATGCGTAGCAATACTGACTTGCTATACATGAGTCATTCATCACCGAAATCACTTTTCAGTGGTCCAACTTACCTTTAGGGTATTTGAGTTCAGGATCCACATCTATCCCAGCATAGCACACCCCTCCATACAGCCGATCCATTATCATGGCCAGTTCTATTGCCCTCAGTGGGCGCGGCACTCCGCCCACAAAAATTGTCTTCCTTGGATCCAGAGGGTGGGATCCGTCCATCACAAAATCAGAGTCATTCAAATTCCACGGTCTGATCTGAACCTGGATTTTGGAGAGAAAAACATAATTCTTTCCATTTTCCACGTAGAAGCTCAAACACGCTTTTCGGAAGTAATTTTGTTATGATTGTTTTACGATTACCAAACCTGCTAGTCCAGTTCTGTTTGGATATCTACCCGTCTTTTCTGAGTCCTTTAGTGTAACAATACAGTGTAATGTAGTAATATGATTGAATCAACATATCGATCAATAATGGAGAGAAGACAGTAACTTACCGGTTTGTCTTTGATGGTAGGACTGGAAACACAGAGATACAACTTGTCATCTTGTTGGAAACAGGCGTCAATGAGTTTTTGTACAGATTGTTCCTCCAGGTACAACAGAAAAGCGTATCCTGCAGGAAAATAGAAAACGCCGATTTATATATATATTTTTAAAGGGAGAGTCATAAAATATCTAAGAGTTATTGACCGCTCTGATTCGAAAAGAGATTTCAGTTAAGGCGCATTTCTATTACATTCTTTTAGCCTGTCAAAAGGATTCCTTAGTGGGTGCAAGGAAAACCGGCTAGCAGAGAGAGCCTTGTGGGTATTGAGGAGGGGGAGGGGGAGGGGAAGGGAGAAGGAACAAAGCTTTATCCCCCTCCTCAGTTCGCTCGCGCTGCTCGCTAAATATTTATGCATCCCATTCTTAACTAAGGAGCATGTTCATAGGCTAGAGTAGTCTACACTGCCGCCGATGTAGATTCGAACAGCTGACATATTAAGTGTGAGCCCTTCGTCAGTTGAAAACCAAAAGCCGCTTAAAATTTATCTTGCCATCAACTATATATATTTACGTTTTCCGAGTTACCATCCCTTACACTGCGACAGTATTTTATCAATTCATTTCTACATTTCTGCGCTGGTCGTGACCATGGCGAATACTATGGGATTGTTATTTGAGTAAAGTATTAGTTATGATCTAGTTATGGCTCCAGCAGTACATACTGACTGATTGTAGGTTTATGCCTTTACCTTTTGGTGGGAAGTAAGATTTGCTTTCAGCTTTGTGGGGCCAGTCAACAGTCAAACTTCCAAACCGACAAAAGCTGGCATGGATCTCATCTGCAAAGTAACAACATTATGTGTATGATAATTGTAGAGATACGATTCAGTAGGATTAATTACACTGTTATTGACTGAAAGGATAGACTGGTAGCCGTGCACGCTCTGGATGGCTAAAATTACATGCTTTACCTCAGTATAAAGCATAGAAAGCCTCGTCATTTTATTCCTTTCGAAGTGCAATCCGCGCGAGAAAGAACTAAGCGTCAATCTAAAGTACACGTTTTTGAAGTATCATTTTCTGCAGAAATATTTTAGTAGAACACCTTTAAGTTGTATTCAAGTGATTTTGAAGAAAATAGAAAGGAAACACTTAGTAAAAGAAAAAAGCCTTTGTTATATTGCTTTGTGTCAGTTTTTGCTTCAATTTCTGTATCATAAGGCATACGAAGAAAGAAAAACCATGTATTATCATCTCATAAAATACGTCGGGCATTTGAGAACACTGTCGACGTGTTTTATGACAAGATAGTCTTCTTTATTTGTATAGTAATAATTATGCACATCACTGTAACAGTACCAAGCTTTGGGAATATAACTTAAAACATTTTAACAACAGTTGAGAACGCAAAATTAAACAAAATTAATCGTGTTTCTTACCTTCATCAATGTCTGGAGGCAGTCCACCAACAAACACTTTTCGAGAATACCGCTCCACGTGATCAGGAAGGTCTGAAGTGGGAGAGCAGTTAAGCGACCATATCGATGGAACAATTTGATCTATTGAGAGCAGAAATTCAGACACTTGAGAATCACTTAACAGCGCATTCTCTCAGCTATTTAAAAAATAAACCCTTACAAATTTACCCCTTCCAAAAGATAATAAAAGAAAAAATAACGAACAGTAGGAAGGTCATACTGGAAAATATCCTTTACTCAAGGTAATAGTAAAAAACTTTCCTATGCTGTACGGCCAACCCACTTCCTGTGCGCGTAGTCACATGTCTCTTTACTCTTTGAATTTTACTTGGTTTCTAAAAAATCCTCCTTTTATAAAGAAATTGAACATGCCTTAGTTTAGGATGCTGTTTTGACAACTCATTCCAATCGCAAAAAGCACGAACAATTAATTTATGTTGCAAACATTTCTTACTATAAATCATTTCAATCCACAAATTTCGCTTGATTCTTTCTCTTCTGATCGACTTCTGTTTTCTCATCACGTAGCAGTAAGTCTGTAATTAATTTGCCTATTGCTGTATTCTCCACAGTAATTTCCAACGCCCCCTTTGATGTTTTTGGATCTGTAGGAGTCCGACAAGATTTGTAAGAAAAGTGTCAAACGTATCCAATCATTTTGTGTTTTCCATGACTGAGGAAGCCATTCAATTTCACCTGAACCCAGGAAACGGATGATATCTGTAACTATGCGTTAGAACTCCTTTGTCATCGCTTTCTTTTCTTTCAAAAATACATCTTTTTGTTAGGATTTTTAGGCGATTAGTTGTGATTTTTAGACAGGAAAAGGAAGATTTCAGCTACAAAGATCTTTAAACTAAGCAACAAGGGGAGTTTCCAATTGTGTAGTCAGTTCTGGAAAGGGTTATTTTGCAGGGTTTTGGTGAGCAACCAATTAAGATCTCTTCTACGCTAGTACAAAATAGCTTAACCCTTTACCCTAAAGAGCGTCCATGTAAAAGTAACATTTTTTAAAATAAAAACTTAAAATTTCATCTTAAAGGATATTGAAAAAGAAACAGCGCTGAAGTTGACTGAGTCTGCGAATGTGATCAGCTTTATCTCTTGTTGTTTCCCTTTATTTGGATGGCATTGTCTGCTATAACCCAGAGAGTTCTGCCCTCCCTATGATATAGAATGGTTCTGGTGTGAAAATAACAGCCTGTTTTCTTGTATCTTTTTACTTTGAATTTCTGATATGAGTTATCTTTTCGGCAACTTCCTGAACTGATCCTATTTTCATAAAATAATGTTCCTAACACTTCTGAAGGTCTTCTTTTGTTTCCTTCCCTGCGTGGGTTGCCATTGTCATGCCGCTTGATTGAATTCATTTCGGCATTGTATCTGTATCTTTGTGCTGTTAAGAATCAAATAACTCATTTATTTACCTCCTGTGTGGGACAGTCCTTTCTTCTGCAGATGATATTTGAAGGCTGAAATTAAAAATTTACAAAAATCATTACCCTTGGCTTCCCCTAGTAAGATAAATCACTTGTCACAAGTGTCCACGGTCTGTATATTTGTCTATGTGTGGGACAATCTATATTTCTTTGCCGAAGAAAAAAAAGAATGACTTTTCAGATGCTGCCGGATATAGAGGGAGACCAAACTTTCAAGTCGCAAACATGTCTGTTTATTCTCGTATTCTTGTGTTCTTGTATTTTCGCACAATATTTGTTTTTCTCAATATTATTTATTATTACAGGATGAGGACAGGCTATTTAGCTGGGTAATTTTATCCATTCTGTAGTTGTTTGCTGGCTGTTGTTGTCAGTTCGCATAATGTGATATTAGCTATAAAATAAACCAGTTTCTTAGACGCATATTTCCAAGATACGGCATAGACCTTTTAGGTGTATGGCACTCAATTTTGTGTCAACTGACATCATTTCTAAGATATTTTTGTATTTTTCCTTAAATCCTTAGCGAGAACTATACAAAAGCAAGACTTACATCCGGCCCATTGCACAGAACATAGCGCGTACTATTGGTTGAGCGAACAATCACGTGGTATAAGTTAAACAGATTTTTACTGTGGTACAATATATTTACTATAAACGCAAGTCAATAAGAAAATGACGGTTTCCTTTGTTCCTAGATGTTTGGAGATGTTTCACTGTTTCAAAGCAAGTGGACAGAAATTTGTTTGGGAAAATCAATATTATCGGGCAGGTTTTCATTTCACAAGACCTTGCTTTTTTACTTCGGCACACACAAGTTACTGAATGTTCTCGTCATAATCAAAGTTTCATAGGTTTATATATTTTCTTTTTCTTGTTTAAGTGATAGATCTGTGATAAAATTTTTCTTTACTTTAACTCCAAGTTTCCTGAAGTGATTTGTATAAGACCTTTATTTGCATTCATCTTTGGTAATTCCCGCAACAGACATCACTGTATTCAGCTTATTACATCAAACATGTATTTTTGGTCTATTCTGATTTGCTTAGATGATTAACGCAACTTTTCCTGTTTTTTGTTTCAAGATTCTGTACTATCTGTTGCATGACAAAAACTGAATTCAGTCGGGTAGAGACAATGACTTGGGCTTTATTCCAAAGATAGCGACTGTGTTCAAAGATATTTTGATCTTTTGTCACAGGAACAAACACCGCTTTTGATTCCTTTGTTGGTAGTCAAAGGTCTCGAGAATTTCCTGTCCAAAGTGATCTGTGAACATTGTTTCTGTATATGTGATTCTTACTGCTTCCAGGCGTCTCGTTATTTTATAACTTTCATCCTTTTTTCTGAGAAATACTCTGCCAAAAATACTTGTGTTTAAGGAGTTTTAAATCGATGAAAAGAAAGTTACGGATATTGACTGTTCTTGAAAACAATTAGCGCCAAAAATTCCTTTTATCGAGGGCAATCAATTTATGATAAAGCCTTCGTTGGGCAAAGATTAAGATAAAAATTTTGATGGCTGTAGAACTAATACAGCTCACAGTTAAATCAAGTTGTGGTTAGAATATGTTCATTTTACTATCCTCGTGTTTTTGCACTTCATACTTTTTGTTTACATACTAAGTTTCCATCCAGATTTTTTTTTTATTTATATATATTCAAAATATATTAGCATTTGATTTATTAGAGCTGTACCTTAAGCATAACAGGATGTTATGTCGCGTTTTTTGCCTCCTCGTGCGTTGCTTTTAACTTTTCTGATCTAAATCGCACTAAAGGCGTTTGATAAAACCATTGTGCTACTTGCCTAGCTTTTCTTAACTTTGATGGGCTCTTTAACCATCACAAAGATTTCCTTCCTGAAAGAATGCCTTTTGAAAAAAAAAACTTTCTTCATTTCCTTATTAAAAGTAATATACGATTCTTAATGAAGGACACTTCACAGCACGCTGAGAAATTTATCTAGTACATATTGACTCTCCAGAGACTTAGCATTAAAATTTAAAAGTGCAAATGCATTTCAAAGGGATCAAATATGAATTATACATTGACTAGACACTGTTTATGGCGATGTTTTTGGCGGTATCGAAAGTTTTACGGGAAGCGTAGAGTCAGAATGCTAAAAGGTGGCAACTTTTATTAAGACGTTCCGAGTGTTCGTAAATTATTGAAATATTTTGATACCGAGACTATATTTCCTTCGTTTGACGATATATTTAATAGTATGTTTCCTACCTGCAGCAAAAGGTGGCCATTTTCTTGGTCTTTACATCCAATTAAACATTTCATATAGTTGCAAAATAGTACGTTATGTAGCTAAGCATTTTAGATTTTATCTACTAGGCATAAAGGAAAACCTTTCATTACCTTTTTTATCGATTTGAACCTTCTACATCTTTGGCAGTTATTTATGGCCCTGTTTTGGCAATTTTTTCCTTACCGATATTTATTAAACACACTTAATTTTGGTTCTACTTTACATGTGAATTGCAAGTCAATTGTAATTTCCATCACCTCTGACTGTGTAATAGGGTGAATTTTTTTCTAATGCCCGGTAAATCGTTATTCATTTATCGCCTAAACAGACAAAATGCTTTCCTTGCTCGTAAATCATGCAAATGTGATGTCGGGCTGTTCGAATGAGCTTTAAAGTTTTCATTTTTGTCCAGAGAATTTTAGAGTGATTATTTTCGAGGAAAAATACACCGATTAAATGGACATATAATATTTTTACCTCCCTCTAACGATCGATAGGAAAGGAAATTAAAACAATCATAAAGGTAAAAAAATTGGCATTAACGCTACTGTCAACCAAAGCAGACTAAAATTCAAAGCAAACCAAAACCTATTTGTTCTGCTCTGAGTCTAGCCTACAGCTGTATATATTTTTTCAAGTAGTTCAATGCGTTTTTCTAAATTGCGAAACTTTTTCATTTAGTACTAGAGCAATAAGAGTATAGAACTGAAAACGTTTACCCTAAAGTCACTATCGAAACAAAATTTATGAGGTTTTGGATGATGAATTGCTGGCTTTTTTCATTGTCGAAAATGATTTATGTTAATAAATTCCATAGACACAATCATCCATGTTTGTATTTTGCTTTTTCCTGAATTATCTGTAACTAAGAAATTTCCTTACTCTTTAGAATCAAAATATTATGACTTAAAGCAGGTTGTTTTGGACACAAATTTTTCTGAAGTAAACTTTGTCCCCGAAATTAATAACGCTAATGCTAAACTCCAGTTGCAAAGTCTATTTCACAAGTCGTTTGACAATGCCACTTTCTCCTAAACTTAGCATTATTTATGGCATTGTTAATTTTCCTTTTTTCAATGATAGATTTACATTTGTCTTGCGAATCCCAGTTTTACTGAATAAAAGAGCTTTTTTGAACAATGCCTTGCTGATTGCTCTGCGAATATAGTCCGGCGCGAAATTAGGGAACCTATTTAGATTTCTCGTTGAGTAAAGAAAACTAAATTGAATTTTCATGGCTTGGTTCGATCATGACTAAAAGCATTGAGAAGGTGGTTTTTCCAAATTGAAAAGAGTATCTTGTGCCAAAGAAAGATTCTATCTAATGCAAAGAATACCAATCATCAAATGTTTTTTGCATATTTTAACAAAACCTTCGCGGAGTGAAATTCTATCGGTTCGGTTGGAATTCCAAGTTAATTGTTGCCATGAATTTACATTAGTCAGTGCTATCATGCTGACCGAATTTAAAAAGGCATCCATCGTAAATTTTAAGTGCAAATGAACAGCTAAATGCTGTCTTGTTAGTAGAAAACGCATCAAATGTCTCCTGAAAGTTGTTGGGCTCGCCTCACTTGCTGACACTTACTAAGTGGTTCCTGAGGAAATTCGGCAAGAAAACATCATTAACTTTTTCCGAAAAACATTTTCTGAAATACACTGAGTGACAGTGCCATCAGCTTTGCTTCCCTTCCCTGCAATGTTCTCTGTCTATTTCTCTGCTAACCAACCAGAACAGGGAATTTTTAACTCAATTTCTTAATTTTGACATATTTCAGTGGAATATTCATACAGCTGTTTTTGTTCCCTCTCCAGTCTTACACAGCTTGTGGTCTTATAGCAAAATATTTTTCCCCAAAACACAAAAAGCAAAATGTTAATAACAGTATTCCGAGAAGATATCCTATCGAGATTGTAGATCAAACTGCTGGAGTAAATCTAAGATTAAATATAACCTATATCAAGGCTGCTTTTTAAATTTTTTCTCTCAGTTTGTATATTTACACATGGTAGCTATATGAGAGATTGTTCTTTCATTTGACGGATATCGTAGTTCTCGCTTAAAATGCAAAACGACTCTTATCATTCTATTTTGACTCAGAGATCGTCGAATCTTCCGGCAAAAACATGACAAACTCGACCGCCATAATTTTCACCTATAAACTAACAAAAAATGTAACTTTAAGCCCGACTGTGAAAGAAACAAAATTTCAAATGAAACGAAAAACACTAAATTTACGAGGGAAAAACAAAATCTTCCAGTGAACATTTCACAAGGAAAAGTTGTGGACATAGCTTTTTCTGTCTTCGTATATTTCTTACTTATATCATCGCAATAATTCGTTTTAGATTTTGTTTCAGGGTTTAAAATGAAAATTGTTTCTCAACATATCTAGTTTAGACTCGATTTTTTTCGCGAGAGAAATTAATATCAAGCAGAAGACAGTCTCAAGAGTCTTCTGACGTAGTAGCTCTAAGATCTGCGTGGTTTCTTTGTTCTTTAGTCCTCTCAACTCGATCTCTATTCTCTAAGTTTGGAACCTTAAATTCTGAGAAAATTCCCATTGGTAATGTTGTGTTGTCTATAAGCTTATGCTTTATTAAGAACAAATTTCTGAGCACGGGGAAAGAATCAGTTTATAGAGATTCCGTGTTTCCTTCTCAAGAGAATTCGCGTAGGCGTTTCAGGTCGCGAAATCATGTTCTCTTGACCCTTTTCTTAGATTTTTTTACTGAAAGAAATTTTTGTCACTTTTTTCGGCTGCAACCCAACTGGACGGATAATTTTGTTGCGCTTTGCCAACGTAGTCAGTTGGCTTCTTCTTGGCGCTTTTATTTTTTATTTTCTCATCAGTTCCAGCTGTTGGCTAAGCCAGTAGATATTATATTGAGACGTGAGCAAGACAGACTGAATACAAATCAAAAATTACGCTTTTATCCTTCTAAATATGAGATATGTTCGATGTCCAAACGCAATCTTTTGACTTCTAAACAAAATTTTGAATTCAGGATGATGAAAATAAAGTGAGGGAGGCTTTGTTGTCGTTGCATGTGGGAAATTTTAGGAATCCCTATTTTCATTCGGCCTCTGTTCAAAGTAATATTCTGTTATCTTCCTTTTTCAGGAAAAATAATTACAAAAATTTTCTTTTCTTATTGGAACCTTTAGTTAAGACTCCATTTCTTCTAAGGATTATTTGCTAGTCAAAATGATAAAGTCGCTGTTTTTGATAGAGTCTTACTTTCGTGTCTTTAGCCTACGATAAAAAGAACAGTGAAAAGTGTATACGTGATAAAAACACAAGAAGTCTAAATTGCGCAAATCTCAACCCAGTAATTACTTTCTCGAAAGAAAATTCATCGAATTCTGAAAAGAAACGCTTAAATATATAGTTTTGGTCTAGTTTTACCGAAACACAACGTTCTGGAGTGGAAAGTAAAATTCTGAAAATTGTGGAAAAGAAATCATTGTGTTTCTGAGCTCGCGTATCGATATCATTTTATTGTTGAATATCTACATTGTGACCATGAACTAAAAACTGTTCAGGTTTTCACCGTTTTTCGTACGAAGTACGAAGCTTATAAAAATTGCAATCAGGAAATAAAGGACAACTGATAGAAAGAACACCGCGAATTTGGTTATGTTTGAAATCGAGTTTTACGGTAAAATTGGACGCATTTCACTTTTTCGTAGCATTGAGGACCAAAGCCGGTGTGAATGCAACTAAATTTGACCGTCAGAAAACTAACTTTGAGAGAATTATAAATAGAGATAATTTCATGGTTTCCTTCCTTGAAAGTTCTATCAGCTTAATAGAGGTACTTCATGATTATTGCCGGCGTAACACCTGAGAAATTTAAAGGATAAAGGAAGCGAGGTAAATGCATTGTTCCTAAGGCGTATTTTCAAGCTGGAGATATTACTTTGTAGGTTTACTGCCAAATTACACCATTGAATTCACTTGTTTTGAAAGCGTCGCGAGAGGATGTATCAGCCGGTCATTTTTGTGGTTTCGCTCTAGCCCAAACAAAAAGTAAATTTTCCCTCCTCCAAATAAATGTTTCCTAGTTAGCGAAGCTTACATTTACTGTTAGCATGGCCACGGTTTTTGAACAGAAGAGACTAAGAACATAAGAAGAAAGATAGAAACCAAAACACAAGCTTTTATAAAAGCGAGTCACATATCCTTGCTTCTAGCCATTTTGGTAAACTTATTAAAAATTTAAAGAATCATGGCGGACAGCGCAGGTGACTGGTTAGACAAATTCACGATGAATGCAACTTTTTACCATATCCTTACTTCATTGCTAAATATTAAATTTTCGAACGAGAAATGAACGCAAGTTGAAAAAGAACTCATCTCAAAATATCTAAAATTCACACATCGTAGTTTATCGCGATAGTAAAGTTGTGTTACAGCAAGAATGCATAACTCTCAGATGGGGACATTTCCCTTAGAAACTGTCCAAAACGAAATAAGCGTTCCATATTTGCATACTACTGTAATTTTTGAAAACAAAATACTACTTTTACTGGCGGGGTAAAACAACACAGAATTCACAATGGTAAGGTTACTTTGCCAGTTAGTGCCTAGATCGATTGTCCGGTTTTCTTTTCTTATACCGTAAGAGAAAAGCATTTCATTTTGTAATAACAGATCATACTAACCGCTTAAGTTATCAGGTGGTTCTGACGGGGAGCGAATTATATCGAGCAAACGTGTTTCCAGCGAAGGGAATTTCATTGAATCCTGAAAGGAGAGAAAACACAAAAGAAGCATTAGCGATCCAACTATACGATCTACAAAGCTTTGAAAATTTCTCTAAATTTCCAGTTTTATTAAGGCTTAATTTAAAAGCAGCTGTACCCTTTGGCCAATTTTTCCATCATTAATTTATGTATGGTATCGTCAAAAGAAATGGGAAAAACATTATTGATGGCGAAGCCATATTTATTATTTTGTGTTGCTAGTCTCCAAACCGATTTCAACCAAAACAGAAAGTTTTAAACAGACATCCCACAGTTAAAAAGAATAAAGTATAACTTTTTACATGAGGGCTGTTGACTAGAATTGTGAGAAGTTAAAGTTGTGCTATTTTGGCACGAACAAATAGTCTACACTTTGAAAAATGGGTCTTAGAACGCATTGGCAAAGAAATTACCACAGAGTTGTTCTTTTGTACTAGCCTTTCGAGTGAAAAAAGAAACGCCAAGTTGATCGTTTTTTGTTTAAAGGTGTATTTGACTTTACCTGATACGAGTAAAGTGAGTTTGAAAGCTCACTGTTTTGGCCATGTGAGTTTCCAAGATTGGAAATATCATCCAAAATCGTGCCATCCACGGGCTGCCTACTCAAGCTAAGGCTTTGTAGACCTTGCGTTATGGTTTGCGTAGATATCGCCGATCTTGACACAGGGGCAAACGAATGGTTTGGCCGATTATTTCGCATTCGTGAGGAACTTGGTATCGTTAACGAAGATGGCCGAGAGCTTCGTCCATGTGGGAAATTTATTGCGTTCATGGCGTGGTTTGAAGGCCGACTTCCCCAGGAATTATTGAGTTGTTGTGACGGCCAGCCTGAAAAGGATTGCGGAGTTTGTTGATTCCATCCTCCAAGACTTGTTATAGTTGGCATGGATTTGCTTTGCGTTATAAAAGGTGAATTATGAGGCATCGGTCTTCTAGGCTGATGGTTCATTGTTGTTGTGATGCTAGTTGGCCCATTTATTCTTCGAGGTTGCGTTATTACTGGAGTGTTTGACGGCAAATGAATGCCGTTGACCGGTTGAGGAATTGCGGGCTGTACAAAAACATCCTCTACGCTTGCTGGCGACCAAAAGGTGGTCGAAGTCGCAAAATCGTGAAACATGGAGTTCTCTGAGTCTCTGGTGAAGTTAAGTTTTGTCTGCTCCAAGCCAGTGTTTCCCTGCGTTGAAATTACTTTAGATTTTGGCGAATCGTCTAAACAGTCTTCACACGCACCGTTTTTAATATTTTTGTTGTCGTTGTGATCTTCCTTGAGATTTCCAGGGAAAAAAAGCGACGTCGTTCGCGAGTCGCTGTGGTTGTAGTCGACTGGTGAAAGTGATCTTGTTGTGTGGCCAAAATCGGCCATATCCCAGAATTGTAGAAGCTAAGGCGAAATAGTGCCTTAGTGGATTACGTATACAGCAGGTGCTATTGTGTTCACCTCGCCACGTCGTTGCTTTTTCTGTCAAGTTCAACAAGATTCGAGTCAGATGAATGGTTCTGCGGTCCACATCACGTGGTCCTACCTGCTTATGGGAAAATTAATAATGATCATATGAAATCAGATTCGACGATCGAGCGCGCATTTCTGATATGTTTTTGACAACGGTGGTGTTTGATTTGACCTAAAGAGGAAAATACGATTTTCCGCCGTTATGAAAGAATATTGAATGCGAGGCGCTTTCAAAGGCCTTGCGGCGTTTGGAGAAGGCACATCCTGTAGAACCCGAAATGCTAGCGGAAAATACCTCGCCAACATAAACAATAAAAAAAATGTAAATAAGACCAGGAGATTTTTAAACTAAATGGCTGCGATATCGCTTTTTTGCGACAATTGCGCAGCGAGGTTATAAAAGTATAGGCGATCGCTATGAATATTTTTTGTTCTCATTTTGCACGTGGTTTAGATGGTTGTGAATGTTTCGTCAGCGAATGAATAGACGCCTTTTTTAATGGTCATAATCATTACAAAAGGATCGACTCGTGCCTATATGTATTTACACACGGCAGGTAAAAGAAAGGCATTGTTCATTCTTCTTTTGCAATTGGGGTGATAAAAGATGCGGTGGTCTAGCTAAATCCTTTTATAGCATTCTAAATCTATTATATTATTTTCAAAAAATTCTTGCGAACATCAGAAGTTGTCAAATTAAAAATGTTTCCTTTCATAATCTCTTGAAAAAAATCCTTTCTTAGGAAGAAATTTTTCGTTAGCGTTACTCATCGATCAGTTGGTCTTCTTTAGCCGCATAGATAATGTTTTAAACAGTTCGTTTTGATTGGCTGGCGAGTTCAATGCGTAGATTTAATCTGTGGTATGATTGGTAGAAAGCGTCCTCACGCTTTGTCTTTTCATACTCCCAGCTGCTGCCTTCGTGCTATTGTCTTGTAAACAAACTTTTAGTTGAAAGAAATTTGGGACTTGCTAAGTAAAACATGTGTGGTTTGGGGGATGTTTTTAATCTCTTTGCATTTTCATCACTCCGTTGTCCTGCGAAAGCCTTTCCTTTTCTTGACGATTATAAACTACTGTGTTGGATTTAATGCATGTAATGGGGGAGGAAACAAAATAAACTAAGCTTGTGTCCGGAAGAGATATATAGTGTTTGCATATTTAGTTCGATCAGTTGAAAAGCATGCAACTAGGAGGAATAGCAAAATAAGGAAAAGAAAGGTTAATTTGTTTACCTGTAATAAATCTCTCTCAGTATTGGCCAAAATTGAATTAAATTTTCTCGGATCGGAAGCGAAAAAACCGGAAGTATCTTTGATTTGGTATGTATTCTCTGATTGGATGGCGTTGGCAGAGCAAAATTTTGGATGCATCTCGAGTCGCCATGTTTGCGATCGTGTTGTAAGGCCATAGATAGCGTTCCCTACGACTGTTTTGTTTTGCCGTTATCCTTTATGTTTTCACCAACCATCTAGTTGTTCAATGGCCTCTACGTACGGGGATGACTGGGATGTAAGGTAAGTTATCTTCAAGCTGATTGAGATCGTTCCATTAACCCGCACCATTGACTGTTCTCGATTTAAACAAGGACTGAAAGCTCACATTTAATGAGGCAAGGAGTCAAGGACGCCTTTAGATGTAGTGGGCAAATGTTTTTACGCATGTTTCTAAAGTTTTTGTGTCACTAATGAGATTAGCACCAGCAAGTACAAAAGCGTTTACTTTCCGTGCACCCTTACTTCAATAAGCCCATCGGCTGCACGAAATTGAAATCGAAAGTACATTCAGAGTTCCCTTGCGTTCGTCGTTACATTCGAGCTGTTTTCCCTCTGGAAAGTGCAAGATATTTAAACCTAGTCTATTTATCTCTATCAGTGTTTATTTTCTTGCTTAGGACAACGTTAAAGTTTCCATTACGTTAAAAACAATAGTACAATTTAACCATGCCTACTTACAACTTCCTCTTTGTAAACTACATTTACGCTTGCTTCAACTTAATTATGTTAATGTATGAAATCATGTTGCTAATTTTAATACTCTTTTGTACGTAAAATACGACTGGAATTAATCTTGGTGATCACTTGAAAATTAATCGGTTTAATCCAGCTACAGCTGTTGCCTTTGTGTCCTTCATGATACAGTCATGTTACTACTGTATGCAGACTCAGGTATCTCAAACATGGCTGGTGGGCTATGATTCACCTTTCATCAGTCGCCCATAATCACAAAGAGATAAAGGAGATTTGCAGATCTTCTGATTATATGCGATTGCTTGTATCTCAGGAAGGTAGTTTTCCACCACAAACTCATTTCCTGCACAAATTTTCATTGCAGACATTTTGTGGCCATAGCCAATTCATGATGGGTGAGTCATGATCCCTGGCTGTGATTTCCCTGCATGATTCGCCCATGGTCACAAATATGGAAATTTGCTGACGAAATGAGTCAATAGGTGAACTACTAACTTCCCACAATACAAGAAATTGTAAAAAAAAGAAGAACCACCACTTTCTTTTACCACTTTGTGATTTGGGACAAGTCATGAAGGGTGAATCATACTCTAAATGGTTTGAACCCAGGAGTTATACTTGACTTTGATGATAACTTCTGGTCAGTTTGTTGGAATGTCAGTCAATGTCATCACAAACAGTCCTTCTCAGGACTACACTCACCTGCGAGTGGTTGATCATACTTTACTGACTTAAGAGACAAAGCATAGCCAGCAACTTATGGTTAAAATACCCAGGGTGGCACACAGCAGCTGGGAAATTGGCTGTAATAGAATAAAGAAAATCACTTTATTTCATGGCGTGATAGCCTGGAATTTGTCATTCATGTTTGTGAGAAAATTAGAGCTCCCAACCTGTCTTAACTAGATACTTGAGGATTTTCAAAATAGAAGCTCACATACCTGGAAATTTCATGAAACCCTACATTACAACTTTCGCCCGGTTTAAATGTGTTGTTCAAAAATGGGACATACCGCTAGCTAATTGACACCGAAGGCCCGTTAATTTACTTGTCGGTAAGCTTCAAGTTTGCTCGGATAAAAGAGCTGAGTATCTTCGGATTTATTGGGTTCAAACGAATGTATAGGACTTGTGACTTTTGGGCAGCGATTCTGTGGATGTATTTCAAAAGAATCCGACAATGGGGCCTAATTACAGTCCCTCAAGTGCGAATCCTTTTGTCCTTTGAAGCGTGGTGTTCTCCAAAAGAAAATGTCACCTCACGCTTCCATCTCTTTCCATCTAAAAACGTTTCGCTCAAAAGCGACAAAGGTAATATCGGGTTATTATTCAGATGTGTTTTGCAAGCTTGAGAATGAGCGTTTAAACGGGATTTTTCGTTCAGTTTTACCGGAGAAACGCTTTATTCGGGAAATTACAATGTAATTTGCCGCCACCGGCGAGAACCATGGTGACGTGTCTTTGGTCACGTCTGAATGAGTTTGCTTTCGTTTGTGAGTTGGAAGTCGATTTGACAGCGTAAAAACCGAGATGTTTATTTGTAGTTATTTGTTACCGACTGTTTGCTAAGCTTTTCGTTATATTAGTTTGTTTAAGCTTATTAATCAGATACTGTCGAACGACAAAATGCAAAGAAATGAGTTTGTTTGGATTCGATTGACTGCACTTGTCAAAACAACAGACAATATATTCTTATGCAAATACAAAACATAACATGGGCTTTAAAATCACAAAGTTATTCGCGTGGCTCACTCACTTATTTTCAACAGTTAGTGTAAACATATTTGCTCATCAAATTTATTGATGGAACTCATTCCAGATAATAGAATGTTTGCAAGTTTTTTCGACTGTTCACGCCGTACGCTGCGTTCATATCAATTTCCCAGCCTTTCCACGTGCATGCTTTGAGCTTTTCGCGACCTTTCTTTCCAAATAAATTAATATCTGCATAAACAATAGCATTTGAAAAAATCAATCAAGCAGAAATCTTGAAACAAAGCAAAAATATGGCACCTAACATCAAAGCGTTTGCGCTCGTGAAAGTAATCGGTCCGTGAATTATGAATATTCAATGAGAAAGAACAATAGCAGGAATATATGAATAATAATCGACCCACAAAATGTGGCCACACACTTAAACTGCGGCAAAGTTGTAGTGTAGAGATTTACATGGTACTTCTTTTAACACCGTTTTGTTTTTAAACAAATTGGAAAGAAAGGGACTGGTAAAGGCAGTGATATCTTTATAATATTTGGAAAGTCGGACATTTTCAAACATTCACACCTGAATGCCACAGTGGGCTACTGTGGCTTTAAAAAAATGGCTGCCGAGCGCAAAGAAATCAGGAGAAGTCAACTGATGTCAAGGGCTTACTCCACATCACAAGGACGTGTTAAAGACCAAAATTTCACAAAAAGTTTAATCTTGCTAATTTCAGCAAACTCAGGATGACTTCCTATTATTTATGGAGGTTAACTCCAGGACAATGGTGCCTAATTTTATGAAAGTGTATAATCACAAGAGATTTTTTGTGGGTGTGCTATACAACACAGTCAAAGCTCTCCTTGCGACCACTCTTATAAGCGACCAGATGTAGTTACGACCAGCATTGTGAAACCCCGTTGACTTGTCACTTAAACTCTGTAATGAAAAGCTCTCGTGAGTGACCACTCCTGTGAGCAACCACGACCGCTTTTGTGAATTACCAATGAGTCTTTCCTTTTTTTTAAAAGTTCTCGTGAGTGACCACTTATAAGTGAGCACTCAGTTCTTGTTCAAATTTAGAGTAATACATAACACAAGTGCCAGTGGTTCTTTGGCATCTTCTTCTACGTGGACATCTTCTGTGATAGGCAATAAAAAACTATTCAACGTTATTACTACAAAACTTAATAATTAGTAGCCTGATTTAACATAGGCCAAGCTTTACATGAAAAGCTCTTGAAAGCTGCCACTCTCTAAATTGTTTTCTGAATTCCTGAAGTGGTTGCTTGCGAGAGCTTCAACTGTGCCATCTTTGATTTGTTTCCTTTTTTGCCAATCAGTATCAATTGAACAGGAGCCATAAACCTAGGAAACTCGTGACTTGTGTATGGTATATCGTAGGATCAGAATTATGGAAAGTGTTGTTCTTGAATACACAGATTTAAAATCTTGACTTCCCTAAAGATGGTCGCAAATTTTCTCATAAGTCATGAGTCACAACATCTGTTTTAAGTAGCATTGTGTTAATATGACACTTTTTTAAAGTGAGCTGTAGAAAGGGCTAGTGTCAGCAATCAAATGTGTAATGGATGAACTTAATTGAGGCCAGTTTAGAACTTGAGGATTGATTAGACAGTTAAACTTAATCATACCTGGAACAGCTTTCTTGTGAGTTCAGTAGTCAAGTTCAATGTCATGTGAAGCTTTGAGTGTAGCGGGGAGCAGGGATGGCGCAGTGGTGAGAGCATTCGCCTTGCACCAATGTGGCCCAGGTTTGACTCCCAGTCCTGGCATCATATTTGGGTTGAGTTTGTGGTAACATGGTTCTTGTCCTTGCTCTGAGAGCTTTTTCTCCGGTACTTCAGTTTTCCCCTTTCCTCAAAAACCAACATTTCCAAATTCCAATTCGATCCAGAAGCCGAGGGCCACAGGTTTGTCAGTCCCAGACTGTCAGGTGTCACCCTCGCTAAACAAAGTTGTTTTATTCATTTCAAACTCAGCCAGTAGTTGTCAGTGATTTATGTCACCATCATAAGGAAAAAAGGAAAGATATGGACGTCACCTTTTGAAGGAATGCTTTTTTGTGTCCTCAGTGACTTCAAGGCTAGAAATAATTTTTCTTGTTTAGCAGGACATTTGTCCCTCCAAACCCTTATTTTTGTTGGACATTTTACAAAACCCATCATGGTCATTTTATCCAAGACACAATCCACTACCAAACATGACAAGAAAAGGCCGTGGCTTCTTACCTTTAGGTTGCTATTTTTAGTGACAAATGTCACTGGCACTTTAACCCCCAGAATTGTCTTTGTTGGGATACATGCAAATGTCCTCGTTTTTGTGATTACACACTGGTATCATTTTCCTATAATTTCTAGTCTAGTCTTGTCCTCTCCACTCCGTCCGGAGCATAAGCCCTCCACAGTCCAGCAGACTTGATTCTGTGTCGTGACCCTTTCACTTGCTTCCAAGACGTTGCAGTATCCTCGTATTCTTGCTTATGGCCTGTTAAATTCTGCAAATGCCAACAGGGAGAATGAGTCAACGCTTGATGTCATGTCAGGACCTCAGCAGGAACTTGTTTTTTTAGGTTCAGGAGAAGTGGGCGGATAAGTTCGGAAAATCAACAAAAACAATGCATAAAGGCTATGAGTACTACAGCAAAACTAAAGGAAAAGATGGAATGTTTAGTGTGTCATGAGCATGGGACAAAGAAAAAATCTGAGTCTCCAATGGGAATCAAACCCATGACCTTTTTTACACCAAGCTACCACTTAGCTACTGGGAGACTTGTGACAAGTTGGGTCATATGTGTACAGGGGTGTATTTACTAGGTTCATTATGACTTGCATCCTGTATACTGCTAGGATCAGCAATGTCTGTAAATTTGATTAAAATGTTGTGTTGATACTGACTTTTGACATGGAACAAGGTAGCCCCCTTCTAGTGAGCTACCCTTATAGCTACTCACGTGTTAAATTGTGGCTGTTTGAATTACAAGTTTAGAAATGAGAATGTCGTAAATTTAAAGACTCTGTGTTTAAAGTAGGATAGCCCACTTTTGATAGATTAAAATTCAGTCTTAAACAATAAGCGTCATTTCAAGGCTTAGGGGAAGAAACCCGTATAATTTTTTATATTAGTCCCCTTAAGCCTCGTAGTGATGTCTACTGTTTGAAGTTGAACTTTAATATATCAAAATTGGGCTATTGTTTTAACTATCCCCTTGTTGAACTCTATTTTGTATCATCCCTGGAAATTCCCTGTTCAAAGTGTTTGTGTCAACTGAGAAATCCCAGAGCAAAACCTTTGGAGCAAAGACAAGAACCAATAACAACGCAGCCCACATATGACCCCAAATTCAGGATTTGAACCCAAGCCACATTCATGAAAACAGGTTCATGTACTCTCACCACTACAGTATCCCACTTGCTCTCTTTTGTTGGTATGTGGATGTGCCTTTTGGATTCTTCAACTTTTTTGTGAGCCTGGCGATTGACATGTTTTGCTATTTTTATGCTGCAGACGTTGCTGGGTTTGTTTTGCCACAGAGGAAGATGAACCTCATTCACAATGGGTAAGGCCTTGCCGTTGTCGCGGGACAACAAAATGGGTTCATCAAGTCTGCCTACAGCGCTGGATTGATGAGAAACAAGCTGGCAGTTCAACCACCAAAGTTTCCTGCCCACAGTGTAATGCAGAATATATTATTGTCTTTCCTCCACTGGGACCGTTACTTCAAATGGTGGAGTTCTTAGACAAACTTATTAACAAAGTCTGTCCCATTGCTGCAGCAGGAGTTGTAGTAGGGTCATTGTATTGGTCTGCAGTCACTTACGGAGCAGTCACAGTGATGCAGGTTTTGGGTCACAAAGAAGGACTTGAGGTCATGGAGAAAGCAGACCCAATGTTCTTATTTGTTGGACTGCCCACTATCCCTTTGGCACTTATACTTGGTAAAATGGTTCGCTGGGAAGATCATGTGTTAAGGCTGTGGAGACGTCATGTCAGTAAGATGTCTTTCCTCAGCTATATCCTGCCACGTTTAACAGCTAATTTGAACACACGCACACCAGCTGAGCCCACACCATTGTCTGACCCAGTCTCTCTCACAAGGCTGCTTTGTGGAGCGTTGATACTACCAACAATTTCCACCCTTATCGGCAAATTGTGTTTTGGATGTGTACATTCAAGCCTTCACCGAGCTCTTCTGGTGAGTATCAAGGCCCTATTACATGTATGTATAACAATTTTTCTTGCAAGTTGCCGTACAAAGCAGGGCTAAGAATTAACTTCAGTGCTTGGTTGCCACTCGGGCCAGTGTCCCTGAATTCTTACTGGCCCTGGCCAAAATAAAGTGGCCCTCAAATTTCCTCTACTAACACACACAAAAAAAATTTCAAACCCATTTTCACTCGAATAAATGCCTCACGGCTGTTTGGGCCCGTGTTTTTTAGGAGGATGTTCAGCTGAAACGCCAATAGAAATTTGCTTGATCTTAACTTTGTCTTGAAAGCTCACATTTGCCAATGTACTGTCCAGAAATTGGTAAAATTGTTATAATCATAAAAACTTTGTTCGGTCCGTGTTGGGAATCATTCGTCTTGTTCTTGCTCACTCTTTTCTTCACCTTTAGGTTCTGACTTGGTCCTTAAAATCCCAAAGAAAAACTGGACCATTATTTTCCTAATATGGACAAAACTATCTTGTCAACATCTATAAACTACAGTATCACGATTCTCAGTTTCTTTCGATTGCCTTTGAATTCATCTGAATATTGTGTTGAGTGATGTTGCCAATATTCATGTTTGAAAACGTACCGCATAGAACTTTGGGTAAGTCTGTATAATCAAAATGGCGTCTACATATCGGAACGATCTAAAACCTCGATCACAAATAGCTTTGAATTTTACACTTCAGAACTATACTTTTACTACAATTGATGAACTTAGAGGTGAGGAGAGAAAGGAAAGAGAAAAAAGGTACTCCAAGGAAAGAACATTTTCGTTTACTGTTATTGTTATAATTTCTTTTCGTATTTCTCAAATCGTAGTCGCCCTTTGGGCGATCAAACCTCAACTTTTAGTGGCCCTGGGCACTTTTTAATCGCCACGGGCGACCATGCAACCGCCAAGTTTTAACCCTGCAAGGAAAAATTGATAGAACTAACATGTGGTTTGCAAAATATTGCATGTGTGGCAAAATCATTATTTAAACTTCAAAGAAGAGTGTTTCTGAAAGCAAGAAAGAAAGGTGAAGCGGCTCTGCAGTTTTGTTGAATTTGCTGTCGGCCATTTGTCAACACGTGGCAAAATCAAAACTGACTTGCAAAATTGGAAAACTTTCTGGAATGCAAACGGAATTGTTTCATTGTGCCTTGAGGAGGAATCTTGAGAGAAGTTGTTCGCCAGCTGGAACAAAAGTTAGAGCAGGAGCAGCTACAATTATTACGATTTCCCCTGTTAGAGAGGAATGGCTCATAAATCAGAAAAGAATTCTATTGAGCTCATATTAACCAACTAATACTGCATTCACACTAGGCCAAAACAGGTTTAGTCCAATCACAAATGAAACACATTTCACTGCAAAAAGTTTTCACATCATAGGGTGCATTGCTCGATTGATGATTGAAATGTGCTCATTCCAAACACGATTAAAACCACCTTTCGAGTTTATTTTCAATTTTCAATCTAAGCCAGACAATACATGCTAAACGTGGTTGTCCGGAACAGAGAGGAAGAAAGTGGCTGAAAGATCCTAAATTGGGGCTACAGTGAGACAATTAATGTTTAGTTCAAATAATTATAGTCTGATATTTTTAAAAGAGTAACACAGGGCAGTTACCAGCTTTGACGCACAGCACTGTGAGCCCCCACAAAAGAACCAAAACCAATCCTTTTGAGTACTTTTTAAATAAACTTAGTTTTCAAAACATCCTGTTGCACAAGTATTGCACGCAGTGGAATGTCCATTGATTTCTTCACTAGCGAATCCAAAGTTTTAGATTAGACTTTTACCGAAATCCAGTTGAAAACTGGAAATGTCTTTTCCATCTTAAACATATTTAACTGTTCTTTTTTGCTTGAATTTTAGAGTTATGTCACTTAAGTTCTCCACAAACACATTTTAGAAGCTTTTCTTGTTGGTCAGCCATTCTTACTGTACTGGTAAACCAATCTGTATTTTCCATTTCACAGAAATGAGAATTCGAAGAACGAAGAAAATTCCATAGTCATCTTATTTTCCTCTTTCCCCAATCCCTCCTCGTTTTTACCTTTGTTTCGCAAAACTCACTGCTATAATAATTATATTTCTGCTCACTAGTAGGATGTGAGGACAAATTGACCACTGACAGTATGTGTCTACGTCAATATAGGGATGAATGGCAACTTTGGGTGATAACTACCCAACAAGTTCCCTCTCATAGCAGAATATTCATACATGTATGTTGGGAGAGTGGGTTACAGTCGCGAGTGGACTGATACTGGCTGTCATAAAATTGACAATATGGCCTCTTTGAAAGATCATGCAAATATAATTTGTGCCACATCTATATTAAAAATGTCTTCATCTCTGATGGTTGACCGAAGGAACTGCTAACATTTTTATCTGTCCATTTGGTTATTTCAGGGTGGAATCAGCTTTGTAGCAGTGAAAGGAGTTGTGAGGATCTATTACAAACAACAGCAGTACGTGAGGCAAGCACAGAGAGTTGTCAAAGACTATGACCAAGAGTGAAATATGTTATGTTATGCACAGAGCCTCTCTATGGGTAACAATTAAGGGTGCAGTCAAACATTTGAGCATTATGGAGACTTTAATTATCCAATCAAGTGGTCCCAATTTATTTGTGAACATTTGCTAGTGACAAACGAGTATACTTGCAACAGGCTTTTAAAACACAGTGTTCCCCAGTGAATAAACTAATGATTGAGAACACCTTAAGAAAAGATAAATTCAATCATGTGGCTATTTTAGCTCCTTATAAAAGTAGTTTCCTCTAAATACTAACCTCCATGATTGCTTACCAAAACATTGTCTTCCAATTTATTCAGTTTTGAGTGATAGTTTTAACGAGAAAATTTTCATTCTTTTTGATCGTCTGAACTCTCAGTTCTCCGGAATTAGCTTTCAGTGTTCTCACCGAGTATCACTAAACAAGGTTCAACTGTATTCTACTAAAACAAATGTCAGTCTCACTGATTAACTGGAGCGACAATTTAGAAATGATCATGGACAGATACTTTTATGAACCAATTTAGGTTAAACATCAATTAGTGTAAAAAACAAACAAAAAAACAAACATGAAACAAGGTATGAAATTGACCTCTTTTGTAACACATCGAGAGGCTCATCAGTTGCCACAGGCCTTGAGGTGCTCCCTGATACAATAATGTCGATGTTCTCTTTTTTGAGAAAATCGGGCTTCTTAGCTTTGTTGACAAATTTGTTGGTTTTTAGGGCATAGTAAAATTGGATGAAACGATAGAAAGAGGATTTCAGTGAGTTACAGTCTGTAACTAGAAAGGTTGGCTCGCAAAATTTAAGTGTCAGACTTTCCCGAATTCTGTGTTATTCAGAGTTGAACAGAACTGGTATTTATAAATATTAGACCTTTAGATTATTTTTAGGGAAAGGCCAGGAGCTTTCTTTAACCTTTAGCAACTGGTACCTTTAGTCCTGTTTTCAGTTGGTCACTCTCTAGCTGTCAATGTTTCCCACTTTACTTTCGGTTTGTTAAAGTTATCTTTATGCCAGAGCTAAAAGTAATGAAAGCTTAGTTTACAGTGCAGCTACTCGAACTGGGCCATGTGGAAGAAAACTGACCAATTGCAACGCTAATTGAGAACAAAGAAGGCAGCATTTTTTCATGAACTGACCAATAACGTTGAAGGATCTGGGCAATACATCTCTAAATAAATTTGAAACTGTCTCATTCTGAGGACCTCTCGGAAAATACTCGAATTTTTTCATTGGTTAGCTTCAATGATGGTTTTTTAACATTTTGAAACGGTGCGGCATTGACTCGATGCGATTGAAATCTGGCGGATAGCTTTTACGCGTCACATAAGTTATAAGCTTATTGTAAATGTAAACATTTCCAAAATGGCTTTTGCCCAGAAAATACAAGTAAGACTGGATCGAGCGGGCGTCATATACGGCAACAGTCGCCGACATTTCCAGCTATAATTTACGAGATTACGTTTCAGACTTGCACCATGCTCTAATAAAGGATTTGGATTTCCTTGCAGTATTGAGACTGCTGCTGCGAAAGGGCTGCAGAAGCCAGAATCAATACATCAACAATAAGCACCTGTTGATTCAAAAAGCACTTTGTGAATAAGGAGATTTGGGAACCTCTGTTTATAATTGAACGATCAAAGGGCGCAAATGTCGATATTTACCTTTAGATCTGTGGTTGTTTATTTTCGCTGCGCTGAACGAACGCTTATCGATATCAAGCAAGTTTTTTGTGTTACTGAATTTCATTTCGGAAAAGATTTGTTCTATAAACAAACTCATGCATTAGCTGTACTGCTGAAGCGAAAGTATTGTGTAAGGTTTGTTCATGGGCGAAAGTTTTATTATCAATTGCGAATTCGCTATCTTAATGTTCTGCTCAGAATTTACCACATTTAGGATCGAAAGCAACCAATCGTAGACGTGACAGTTTCCCGAGAGGTCATGATCAGAGGTCACGGTGTCAAATTGTTTCGAACGTGCATTGTCTGCCTGCTTCAACGTTGTTGGTTGTTTTAAAAAACTTTGCTACCGTTTGTTTTCAATTAGCGTCGCGATTGGTCAGTTTTCTTCCAACTGGCCCAGTTGGAGTAGCCGCACTGTAATGCCATCATATTATTAGGATTACTTATGCTTCTAAAACAATATTGTCAATAACAAGAAAGCTTTCTGTGTTTGTTACGTAATAACATTATAATATTATTTGTCTCATGGTTACTCAATGTATCCACAGAAATTTCCCCTATAAGTCATATGTCATAATTCCCAAACTTACTCTATTTCGTTATAATCTGATTTAAATTGATGATGATACATGTGTAAATGATCTTTCCATTACTTATCTCATTATTATTGATATTCATACCCTCAAATTCAGTTGAACCTCTTGTTACAGACACCTCCATGACAAGCACACCTTCCCACACCTTAAAAGATGTCTTTGTTTGTACAGCCCCACCCTGTTAGGAGTAGAAACTAAGAAAAAGATTCAAAGCTCCCTGTGCCATTCCTCCGATAATGCAAGCTTCATACACACCTAATATTTTGCTTCATACACACCTAATATCTTAGTCTCAACTCACATTTTCAGGCCAATAAATTTTGTCCATTTGTCTTCTGAGATAGGTGTTATCTTGCATAGCCCCCTACCCCTACACAAGGTGGGTCGTCATCGAGTATACTTGTTATGACCACTTCCCTAACTGTCCACAATTCACTTTGTCCCATTGTGAATGAACCTCACATTCCTCTCTGCAATAAGCCCACCCTGGCAATTTTATGAAGCGTTTGTTTTGCCCCAGTGGGATAAACAAACTTTACCTTAGCCGTGTCCTTATGGTGTGCATGAACAGGAGGTTACACTGAAATGTATGTGTACATTAGATGAGACTGCAGGTAACATATGCTTGAAACATCACTCAGACTATATTAGTAAAGAAATTGGTACTTGATCCTGTCATATTGAATCAGAACAAATCAGGTGTCTTTCTCAGGATCCAAAATGTTTTATGCAAAGCACAAGTTTTCGATTCCGTCGCGGAATCTTTATCAAGTGATGGAGTTTGATGTTTTGTCACGTGATTTAGGATGGGGAGAAACAGGTGATAAAACGTCCCGTAGATCACTGGTAGCTCGTATCCGTCATCTCAACTAATTGTTGGGGCCTGGCAGTGTATTTCGATAGCCTCTCCAATTCTCTCTCAAGAGACGAATTAGAGAGGCCATCGAAAGAAGCTTTTTTTAATCCAAACGGCCTAAACAAACATGGATGTATGTTTCTTATATGGTTACCAGCCTGTGTGGTGAATTGGAGCAATTTGGATTTCAAGGTAAAATCAACGCTTACGCCCTTTTTGGACCAAACCCTTCAAATCAGATTAGTGTGTCTCATGATGACACATGCAATAGATTGGGTTGCACTGGTTTGATTTGGTTTGAGTCACAGTCTGAGTCATGAGTTGTACTGGCCAGCTGGTGCACACAGCAAGCTTTAAGCATCTAACATTTTTTGCCACCTTTAACTTGCGAGCCTTGACTTGTGAGTTAATCGCAAGAAGATGGAAAATTTTTCTTTCGCATAATGCTTTTTTATTATATTTATCTGGGAAGCTTTATGTAATTGAATGGAATTTCAGTTTATTTGGATGGCATTGTCATGATGGAATGAAAAATGTCTGAAGCATCACAAAACAGGCTTTTACTGTTGTGTGCTCCTTTTATTGCCAAACTTCCTCAATCTACATGTTTTAACAGTTTGGAGGCTTTAGCAACATGCTTGGAGCTATTATAATCCACGGGAAGTTATATTATTATAGGCATTAGCTATGGGTAGCTTATTTTCATAAGCGTATTTTGTAATTCCTCTGTAGGGACTTTTGGGGGGCTGTTTTGAAGTGTGAAAAATTAAAATTTGTGACGCTGAGATCTATTCATCTTGTAAATATGACTTTGTGTGTTTACTTGTTAGTAGATATCCTGAGGGTGCAACAGTAAAACTGGCAGGGAGGGGAGGGAAGCAGGTGCGAAAGAACTCGTGTATTGCTTCCCCGATTATGTAACACCAGCACTTCTAGATCCGGACTCGTTTGTTGTTTCAAAAGAAAGGCAAACTTTGGCTGTTCATGCCTTACTTTCTTTGAACAAAAGGGAGGATGCTTGGCTCCATAAAGTTGCCCACTTTAGCGTAGGTTCCCCAACCTCGACTATCTCAAACCTGTCCCTTCCAAGAGGGTATGGTGAGTCTACCTTTTGTGGCAGAAAAAAAATGAAATTTATTAATATCGAGGCTTCCCAAATTCTGTAACAGCACTGCCAGAGTTTTAAAGGGTTGAGACGCAGACTGAAAAGGTGAGAAAGTGAGCGTCAGTCAGGACATGATAGCTTGGATGAAAGTTTGCCTTGCACATGAGTTTAACACCTAATTGAGAATCTCGAAGCTTACAAACCTCTCAAGTATTCGCACTCTCAGTCGACGTGGATCACCAGACATCCTTGTACAAAGTTCTACTCAACGATGCAATGGTACAAACAATTGAATCCATCTCTATGCAATGAAAATTCACTTTTCTCTTTAAACAGGAGAAGCTGTAAACATAACTGACAATGGGTTGAAAAAATTAGCGCACAACGTTTCCCCCTCTTTTCCATAACTCCGATTGTGGCCGGTCATGTGAAGGTGGAAGAATCTCAGAGCATCATCCGGGAGCTGTGGAACGTTAAACACGAAATAGGTTTGCTTTTTTAAAAATATTGTGATGTTGTGATATTCTGTGCAAATCTCGTCTATTTTCTGTCTTTATCCCATCTACGTACAGATTAACCGTCCCACGAACGAGATCTCGTGGTTGTTCCACAGGGCACCCAGGCTCACCAGCAGACCACTTTAGTGGCAAATATAAGGATTTGAATGGAACTTGATGGCTTGTTTAGTCAGGAAACTAAAAATGACAATAAAAAGCCAGGCCAGTTTACATACCAGATCAAATATTGTCCTTGTGTTGTTTCTTGACCATCTCAATACCCTTCAACTGCATTTTTAGGTTTCCGAAACCGTTAACTGTCAATTAACACACTCAACATTAGCGTCTTCGTATTACATCAAAATAGAATTATCAAGTGTCTCTTTTCGTCTCTTCTTAAAAGAACAAATTATCCCATTCGCGTTTCCTATTTTCTCTTGTTAAAAAAACCTTTCTATGTATCTCTTGATATAGAATTGCCGATGAACAGAAGACGCGAAATTAGGTGAATTGAATGTTCCAACACAGAATTTCATTTTCAGTCACATCAGCAAAATCAATCATTGCAAAACATACAAGATTATTACCATACCATACCATACCATACCATACCATACCATACCATACCATACCATACCATACCATACCATACCATACCATACCATACCATACCATACCATACCATACCATACCATACCATACCATACCATACCATACCATACCATACCATACCGTACCATACCATACAATACAATACAATACAATACAAAGCAATACTTTATTGACACTCCACTGGCTTTCTGGTAAAAACAATTTACAATTCAGTTTCAAAATTTTATTTTCGTGAGCTCTCGTGAAGATATTATGTAATCAAACCCGGAAATCGACTGTCCTTAACGACTTTTATGCTTGACAATAAACATCACGATATACTCCTCACAAAAACCTATTCTAGATAAGAACGCATCGCTGTTCGCTGTGATCTAACGCTATTTCTCTTAAATTGTACCGCAACATATTGAAATATTACTGGGCGTGAAATCATTGATAAACGACACAAGTTATCACTCTAAACAGCAGGACCCCAGACACCCTAGTTGTCTGATACATCAGGGCCTAAATTAAAAGATAACGAAAGTGTCTCCGACATAGCCCGATAATACAGTGAAGCTCCTCTCTTGGGAATACCGAAGATCTCGTGAAGATCAGCGAATCTTCACGAAAGCTCACGAAAATAACCACAGGAAAGTGCTCAATTGCAACTCCACTGCAATATCCCATAGTTGCTAACGCGACCATGTGATAAAAACATTGCAGGCTCAAAGACAATTGCGCTGGGTAACTTTTGAACTCTTGTCAAATCAACGTGCTGAACGGTCTTGTGCGTCATCAGTGACGTCAGTGCAAAGTATATAAACCTAAGCCACTGCAGAAAATCTTCAGTTTCCTCTGACTCTCAAAGCAAAAACAATTTATGTCATTGCCACTGACAAAGTTAACAAAAACTGAGTTGAAATCGGTTGTAATCAGTCGAAATCTAGACTTCCTCGAGGGTTTGTAAAGAGGAAAAGGGTAAGCAGAACTTTAAAATCGTCGATTTTTCTTAAGTATCTTAAGTGAGAAAAACCGAAACGTAAGGGCGTGTGGCGTCACCATGTTGCCATAAAAGGAAACAAATTTGAAATAAATCTGACCAATCACAAAGCTTTTTTTTCCATGCAAGTCTCTCTCTCTCTCTGCTACTCTCGACGGACGCTTGCCACGTTTGTAAACGGAGAACTCTGTTGTTGTTGTTTTTCTTAATAACTCCTCCAAAAACCGTGAACATCTAGAATATTTTTAGAGCGCTCAATGTGTCGCGACCAATCAGACGCGAGATCAAACCAGAAGAAAAAACTACAAAATTTATTACCGTTACGGCTTGCAGTTCATTCAACTCGTATGACTGTTTTTTTCTTAACGTTTGTGCACTTTTTAATATGCACTCTTTAGTGTACACGAAAAACATTGTGTTTGCCAACCTTTGTTTTTTTTTTCTTTATCACGTTCAACTTCGGTGTTTTGCACGCAAAAAAGCCCGATCACAGTGCATCATCGAACTCAACATTACGCGTAAGAAAGTGTCCACTGCTGATTCTATTTTATCATTCCAATTTGGGAGTAGCCCCGCAGCTCTTAACAACCTCTAATTTCATTGGACCTTGGTATCACGCAGCTCTATTGTTTTCGGGGCTAGGGTCCATTGTTTTGTTGTTTGGTGTATTGTTTTCTCAGCAAATCAGAGAAGACCTTGTAAGAGGTGCGACATCGCCCCAATTTGGGACTGTTGCAAACAACGTTGCATGCATGAATATCAAGTTTGGATACAGCTGTAGTAAAGAAAGAACGTGGCTCGTGGTTGTTTACATTTACCTAAAAAATCCCGAAATTTCAGTTGGAATGTAAATGGGAAGACTAATTCCCGTTTCCCAAACGGAAAATTTTCGGAGAAAACGGGATTGTTGAAAGGCAGTCCAAAATTGCCAAATGGAATTTCCAAACGGAAAATGTGCGCTCCATTCGATCATTTCTACCAGTTCTAGAACCTACGCCAATAGTCAGACTATAGTTCCAGACTCTATGTAAATTAGAGTGAATTGCACAAATGGTACACGCTTATCTCGAGCGGAATTTCTTATTTAGGAAGTTTTGCTTACCATTTGCACAAACTGTGGAGCGATTTGAGCAAATGGTAAGCAAAACCGGTTTCCCCATGTAAATGGTAAAGAGCTCGTGTCCCGGGGCGTTAACACTGCGATTCCGAAAAATATCTCTAATATTAACGCTATTTTGGATGGCCATGGGTGACTTTTTAAGGCAGGGGTATGAAAAATTTGAGCTTGGTTCCCTGAAAGCTTTCTTTGGATTTTGATTGACAATCTCCACGAAATTAAAAAGCAATTAGACTATTGTACTTTGTTCCCCAACCTCAGCACCAGGAAGCAGACCAACTAAATACTTGGTTTTGACACTCACGATAGGTCAACTATCTATAGTGATATTAAACGGTTTGTCTTTTTATCTTTTTTAATCCAAAAATCGATAGTGACTCCCAATGCAATCGGATCATAACTACGATCCCTTTGTTCTTGTGATCAGGGATATATGCTGTATATGCCTGTATGTCAGGGTGCGGCGAAATTGCTTGCCATCTTGTTAGTACAACAATATGTTGCTGCATGCATACCTAGTCAGTAGGCAATAAATGAAAAGTTAGCCAAAAATTATAGTTTAGGAAGAAGTGAAGACGAAGCACCTGCAAATTCCTGCTATTATGCTCAACCTCATGTAATGATTGTTATATAACAATCGTGAACATAAATTCTTATCCATTGCATTTGCTTAAAAAAAGCGTCAATGGTTTGCAGTTTACAGTCTGATTCAGAACGTCTTCTGTAGGCATACACCAGTCGAGACGATAAATGAGCCCAGCGGCCATTAATTGAAAACGTTCAAGGTCGCTAAACAGTGTCATGTTACACGAGCCCACACAATTAGACCATAAGTTATGGCTGGCAATAAAACACTGAAAAGACCCATTGTTCCCGTCTGATTTGCACACTTCCGGGATGAATGATCAATAACCTCAAAGTTCCATACTTTTACACAAATTTTCAGCCAATATTCAGTCCTTTCCCATCAATCTCTCCGACCCAGTCCCAAGTCCCATCAAAATGGAGGTGCAGAAAACCTTGGCAAATAGCAGGTTAGATGACCTTAAAATATCCAAATATCTTTGCAGGATAAAGTAATTCAAAGTGACACTAGCTAGGGTTTTCAAAGGTCATGGTATTTTCTGCGCTATCATTTTGAATATCGAGAAGCCCTTGGTACGAGGTTGACAGTAGAACTTTTGGGACATTACACGAAATATCTGACTCGGTGAACATCGTTTTAATTTATCACTGTTGTTTTTAAGGGTGACACGCCGTGTTAAACTGAATCTACTTACAACAACTGCAAAAAGACGGAAACGACAAGACCGGATTATAGCAACAGGATGCGTGCGGGCAAGAGAAAATGGCCCTATTCGGGAGCCTATATTCATTAACTCTACAATATTTTTAATTGTGCCGTACAAACTGGGTATTCAGTTAAAGTTCTGCACGTATTGCGTGCCTAATTTTTGCGAAGTGTTCTTGTCCTGGCGTACGTTTCTCGAAATTTTGGGCCCCGAAAAGCCATCTGCAAAAATATGAACGACTCATTCTACAAAGCTGCTATTTTCACATATCTTTGAAATGAGAAATTATTAACTTACAGCAAACTTTCATGCTTAGAAACCTCTTTGTTTACAAGATAGTGATACAGTGTGAACAATGGGCCCGAAACCCTGGTCAGCGGCAAGGTCAGCGGAATCTATTGTTTTGCCGTTTTCCCGCGCTTTCCCGCAGTGACTTGGGACGATTTTTCGCCGGCAGCCATTTTCGAAACAGTTTCGACGGAACTGTCCGAAAATGAACAGGAAAGAAAAGAAAAAATCAAAGCACAAGGCGAAAGATGACCCTGCCGTATCGAAGTTACACTCGCATCATTTCTCAGCCGATGAAGTTCACCTGATTCGAGCTGAACTCTTGTCTTGGTATGACAAGAACCGCAGGAAGCTTCCCTGGAGGGATCGAGCATCCGAGACTGACCCAAACAAGCGCGCATATGCTGTGTGGGTATCTGAAGTTATGCTGCAACAGACACAAGTTGCTACTGTCTGTGATTATTACAAGCGATGGATGGACAAATGGCCCACTGTTGAACATTTGTCCCAAGCGAATTTGGAGGAAGTAAACGAGATGTGGTCAGGACTAGGGTATTATTCGCGAGCGAAGAGACTTCATGAAGGAGCTAAAAAGGTCAGAATAACACTCGTTTGTTTGTTTGATTGTTTGTTCTTTTCTGGGCGATTTTTGAATAACTGACCACCCGGCAAAAGTGACCAGTCAGGAATGTCAGTCTTGATGTACATGCAAATACAGTAACCCTACCTCCCCCCCCTCCCCGGCCCCAATGAAAAAAGTCGTAAGGAATGCAAAATTTCCCTTTCAGAATATTTTTTAATCATGTGAACCAAACTCCTGTTGCCAAATATCAGTTGGCATGTGTTAGCATCCTGGTTCTGTTGAATGAAACCTAAGATTGTAATTAAAGTTAATGACAGCAGTGGTAATGTAGCAGGAGAAAAAAAATTTAGCTGTTTGAAATTTATTTTGGCCTGTTTCAGTTCCAGACTCAGTTTTCATAAGTCAAAAGTAATTTGAAACCTCTGCCACAACCATTTCATAAAAACACTGTGATTGATGATGCGAAAAATATCAGATTTATGCAATGTATTCCTCCCTCCCTTGCACATGTTTTTTGGAAAGGGTAGAAAAAATTGTTTTCTCGGTATATTAAAGGGTCACCAAGATGCTCCACTAAGTAAAAGAGATGGCAGCAAAAGCTAAATATATAAAAGAGTGCTAAAATTTGGCAAAAATAACAAAGTGAAGCTTGCACCCTTTAGGGACTGACCTAGGGCAACTGAAAGTTCAGGAAATACACAGCAGTGATAGGATATTCTGATGTTTTGGCTTAAGGTATAAGAAAGTGGTGCAATTTTTGCTCTAGGTGTTTGGAAGGGGTGCCATTTTGGTAAAAATTAGTGTATTTTAGGGTAAGGGATTGAGCCCTTGGGCGGTGCCTCCCCGTAGAAAACTTTCTTGAGTACCTCTTCCCCCCCCTATGGGGGGGGGGCTAAATTATTTCACATGAGATTGATAATTATATGGGGAGACTATAGGGTTTTGATTTTAAAACACATTCTGATTGCTTCTAATAACCACCCAGGTGGGATTGGGTGATTCCAGAAAATATCCATACCCTACCATGGGCGGCATCTTCATCTAGACCCCCCCTTGCCTTAGGAAATTCCAAAATGCTCAATCCCCCCCTTGCCCTCGGAATTCCAAACTGTTCTACCCCCCATGCCTTCGGAATTCCGTAATCATTCAAACCCCCTTAGGAATTTCCATTTTTTTCTTCCAGCTGATTTGAAAAGCCCTGACTCTTTTTTCCAAACACCTTTATTAACTGATATTAATCCTTTCGCTTCCTCTGAAAGAAAAAAACTTACATTCAGCACAGCGAACGATCAACATTGCGTGATGACAAACAGCGGCCGACTGAGTGACATTTTACATTGTAACCTTCCATGGGAAAACGTACACTACTGATAATCCGTTAAACATTAGAAAACTCAAATGGCTTTGAAGTCATTCCAATGTTTTAACGTGTGTCTATAATTTTTGGTGTCGAGGGTTGCCGTGAATAATTTGCGTGCCGAATGCGACGTAAAATTAATTAACAACAAAGATAAAATTTTCAGAATTGAAATTGGAAATTGCGTTTGCCAGACTCAAACCTGCCATCAAAAGCGAAACTGTTGAATGCAACCTATTTTAAAAATCGAAGGTTATGTTGTTAAGAAAAGAATTAGAGTAAAATAGCAACCTTTTTTCCTGCAATTATTTTTAGTTCACAGTGAACTTAATTTGCATACTGTACTGCGGCCTCAAATAAATTGCATGAGAACAAAACAAACTTTCTCCCCGCACTTTATCCTTCGATTAAAATTAAAATAGTAAATGAAACTCTATTAAAAATCAAAGTCAATGATAACTTTAAAAGAATTTGTACAAAATAGCGAATGTAGTCCGAACTTAGTTTCAGATCAAAAGTGCATCAAATTTGCATAACGCGTGAAATCTGACCCTTGCAATGAGTGTCACATGGTATGTAATGCAACAATTTCACGTGTCTCGATGATATTTACTTATAGGGGCTGAAAACCCTTTGCTGGGATATACAGTATTGTATTCAAGCAAAACAATCGAAGAAAAGCCTACGATCGCTTTTGTGACCGATCTACTGGCAAGTGAACAGCTTTCAGCCGTTCATGTTGGCATAAACATTATATTGACCATGACTCTTGAAACATGCGTCCGGCATGTTGACGGAGTTGAATGTGTCTCGTGTTTACGAGTGAATCATTGTCCTTAGATAAGTTGTTTTTGATGAGTTTACCTTTAAGCGACTTAACTACACCAAACTGGAAGTTACTCTCCTGAAAATCCCCCCATGCCTTCGGAATTCCAGTCCAATGAATTTCCCATGTGTTATATCATAAGCTTTGTTATGCGCTTGCGCAGTAGCTGAGTAATGAGGATCAGATTAAAACCGCGTTGAGTTCGCATGCTTCGTGTTCAATCTTCGGTCTTGCTGAGATACAGTTCACGGGTTACAACATCTGGCGACAAGGATGGGATCCTTTTGTGATATACTGCTACTTCGTGTTGTTTATTTTACCGTATGATATCCTACAACTTCGTTTGGTTCTTCAGTACGTTCACGCACGTGCTTGCTTGCGTGTTTACAGTTTCCGCCATGGCTTCGCCGCGTCTTGGTTCTGTCGGAGAATTCGACCCTGCTTCTGAAACTTTTACTGCGTATTTTGAAAGACTTGAACAGTTCTTCGTGGCCAATGATATACATGTAGGCCAATGTCCTGCTGATGCTACTGCGGCTGTTGTTCAAGAAGCCAGCAAGAAAAAGGTTGCCGTAATGATCTCCGTAATCGGAAAGAAAACTTATGGCACTCTTCGTGATTTGCGCAGTCCCGAGAACCCGAAAGAGAAAACTTTTGAGGCCATAATTGAATTACTGCAGCAACATTTCAAGCCCAAGCGATTGGATGTCGCGGAATCCTACAGGTTTCACCGATGTTTTCAGGAAGAAAATGAAAGCGTGTCAAGTTACAGCGCTTGTTTGAGACATCTGGCTTCGACTTGTAATTTTGGTGAATTCTTGAATCGCTCGCTTCGAGACCAGTTCGTATGTGGAATTCGCAATCCAGCTACTCGAAAAAAACTCTTGAGTGAAGATCGTACATTTCAGCAGGCACTCCAAGTGGCTATTGCCGACGAAGTAGCAGCCAAGGAGACGATGCAAGTCCAACATCAATTATCTCAACCGGTGAATTCAGTCACTAAGGATCCTCTCACCTTGAGTTCCTCCTCCAGAGACAATTCACGTATACGGCCTTCTGCGCGACAACTTCTTCGCCAAACTTCGACTTCGTCCCAACAGGCAGTTTCTTACGCGTGTTTCTCCTGTGGGAATACTGATCATCTGAGATCTAAATGCAAATTTAGGAATGCTGTATGTCCCAACTGCAATACAAGAGGACATATCTCTCGAGTTTGTAAGAAGGGTGGAGTAAATGCTATGTGTATCGAAGAAGAGTCACCCGAGGAACAGTTATCCGATGAAGACGAGTTGTTTGTTGTGTATGATGTTAATGCCATGGTGAGATCTGAAATTTCTGTGCCACTGAAGATTGAAAACAATGATTGCCATATGCAGTTGGACACTGGGTGCGCCCTCGCTCTGGCTCCAGCTACGTTCTTTAAAGAGGTTTGTCCTAATGTTGAAATGGAACCAACCAATGTTGTGCTGTCAACTTACACAGGTGAAACTGTGCATCCCTTGGGAGAAGCACGTGTGAATGTTGAGTACATGGGATCAAATTACTCACTTCCCTTGCTGATTGTGCGAGAAGGAACTTGTGCTCTGTTTGGTCGAAACTGGCTCATGGATGTCAAACTGGACTGGGAAAATTTGCCAGGCTTGAATCACATCGGATCCCTGCCATCATCATTCGCTTCTACAAACCCAGTTTCTACAGTAAATGAGAAGCTGGAATCTGTTCTTGAACAATACAGTGAATTATTTCAGCCCCAACTTGGATGTTACACCGGGGAGCCATTTGTGTTAAACGAAAGTAAAGGAGCCAAATTTTACAAAGCCAGACCAGTTCCGTATGCTTTGCAGTCAAAAGTGGAGAACACGTTGCTGAAAATGGAAAAAGACGGTGTGATTGAGAGAGTTACCTCTGCTGTTAGTGCTGCTCCCATTGTAGTGGTCGGGAAGAAAGAAAGTGATGAAGTTCGCGTTTGCGGAGACTTTAGCGTAACATACAATGCATGTGCTAATGTGGAGACCTACCCTATGCCTCAGATTGAGGACATGCACTCAGCATTGAGAGGATGCACTGTGTTTAGCGTCCTTGATATAAAACAAGCCTATCACCAGGTACCAATTACAAAAGAATCACAGCCATATCTTACAATTAACACTCACATTGGTTTGTTTGTATTTAAGAGACTGCCAAATGGTATCCATTCTGGTCCAGCTATTTTTCAAAGAATTATGGACAGCTTACTATCTGACATTCCAAAGGCTGTGTGTCGTCTGGATGATATCCTGGTTGCTGGCACAGATGAGGAGGACCACCTTCGCACGCTCTCCCTAGTTTTGGAACGACTTCTCAGTGCCGGTTTCAGGCTTAACAAGAACAAGTGCAAATTTCTTCAATCGTCAGTGGTTTACATTGGTCACAAGATAGATGGAGAAGGGTTACACCCCACTGAGGATAAACTTGCAGCCATCCGTGATGCCCCCAGACCTAAAGATGTTACTGCCTTGAAGTCTTTTCTGGGACTCATAATGTTCTATTCACGTTTCATGCCTCACCATTCTACTGTGCTGGCACCCTAACACAACCTGCTTAAGAAAGATACCCCTTGGAGGTGGTCTAAAGTTGAAGACAACGCATTTGTTGCTGCAAAGAAACTGATACTTGACTCACAGACTCTGATACATTATGATCACACATTGCCTCTCTTCCTTTCATGTGATGCTTCATCTTATGGGGCTGGAGCTGTTCTGTCTCATCAAATCGATGGACAATTTCGACCTGTGGCCTTTGCTTCTTGTACCTTGACCCACGCCCAGCAAAACTACTCCCAGTTAGAAAAGGAGGCTTTCAGCATTATCTTTGGATTAAAACGATTCCGACAGTATTTGTACGGTCGTCCCTTCACGATCTTAACGGATCACCGACCTTTGCTGACTCTCCTAGGTCCCCAGAAACCTGTCCCTGTTCATGCAGCTGCTCGAGTTCAAAGGTGGGCTCGTATCCTAGCTTCGTACAATTACAGAATTGAGTACCCTGGGACTGTAGCACATGCAGATGCAGACAGCATGAGTCGTCTTCCCTTACCTCAGACATGGTCACCCAGATGTGAAAATGTTGAGTGCTACTTCTTGGATACTGAGGTTGTTACTAATGTGACCAGTCAGATGATCAAGAAAGAGACCCAGGTGGATCCAGTGTTGTCTAAAGTGTACAATTACATCATAAGTGGTTGGCCAAGTGTAGTGGACCCCACACTTGTACCATTCAAGACCAAACGAGATGAACTGAGTACCCAGCAGGGTTGCATATTATGGGGTGCTCGGGTTATTGTTCCTCCTTCGCTCCAAGAGAAGGTTTTCCGAGAACTGCATGACACTCATCCCGGAATCTCCCGAATGAAAGCATTGGCAAGATCTTACGTGTGGTGGCCCTGTATTGATTCTCACATTGAAAGAACTGTTTCTTCGTGCAGTACCTGCCAGTGTATGAGATCAGACCTCCTACTGCTCAAATTCATCCCTGGATATTCCCAACTAAACCACGGTCTCGTATTCATGTGGACTTTGCTGGACCAGTCTCTGGTTGCACTTACCTTGTTGTGGTTGATGCCTATAGTAAATTCCCAGAGGTGGTCAAAATGAACAGTACCACAGTTCGAACCACCATAACAGCATAGCGTGACATCTTCAGCAGGCATGGTCTTCCAGAAATCATTGTGTCGGACAATGGGCCACAGTTTACTGCTAAAGAATTTCAACAGTTTTGTTCTAACAATGGAATTTTGCACTGCACATCAACAGCATACAAACCATCCACAAATGGTCAAGCTGAAAGAGTTGTGCAGATTTTGAAATCGGCCATTAGGCAAGCCCAGCTTACTAATACTGATGTAGCTACCGTCCTGGCTAAATATTTACTGGTTTACCGAAACACGCCACATTCCACCACTGGTGAATCACCCTCCATGCTTCTCATGGGCAGGAGACTTCAAACTCGCTTGGATTTGCTAACCCCTTCAGTTGAAAAACATGTAGAATCTCGCCAGTACAGCACCATGGTGAGTCGCACTGCAAAGAGAGGCCTCCGCCAGTTCAATGCCGCTGATACTGTCCTGGCCCATAATTATGGGAGGGGAGAGAAATGGGTGCGTGGGATAATCAGTGAGGTCCTAGGTTCCCGACATTACATGGTCAAGGTGGCAGGTGGTTTGTGGAAACGACATGTGGACCAACTTCTGAGTCGCCCTGTAGAAGTCACCCCAGCGTCTAATTCTTCAGAGTTTGAACAACACTGCTCTGTGCCATTTGAGACGCCCTCCAATATGGACCAATCAGGCGACATAGTCCCTGACTCAACTATTCCATCTACCCCGGTTCCTCCCACGTCAACGCTGGATGAGTTCCCTTTGACTGGCAATAGTGAGGAGTTTAGTCTTGAAAGACAGTTAACAGGAGTTTCCAGACATATTGCTGATTCGGATACTGCCAATGTAACTCTAACTAGTCCCTTGCCAGAGAATTTTGATTCTGCTGATGTTGATGATACTTTGCTAGTTCACTTGAGTTTCCCCGGTGAAAATCTCGTTTCTACTAATACTGAAAAACGTTATCCTACTAGGGCAACACGTAGGTCACCAATCTACTTGAAAGATTATGAATTGAAGTGATGATACAAGTTGACTGTTAATATTGAGAACTGTCTCCTTAAGATTAAGAAACTGTTCACTTTCCTTTAGAGAGGGGAGATGTTATATCATAAGCTTTGTTATGCGCTTGCGCAGTAGCTGAGTAATGAGGATCAGATTAAAACCGCGTTGAGTTCGCGTGCTTCGTGTTCATTCTTCGGTCTTGCTGAGATACAGTTCACGGGTTACAACACCATGTCCTCAGAATTCCAGTCGATGTAACCCCCCCTCCCCTTGGGCATGGATATTTTCTGGAACCACCCATTATGTAAACATGGTCATGATGTCATGTAACATTGATTGTTAAGCTTTATTTAATAAAGCTTTGAGCATATATAACCTGCAACAAACATTTGTGAGAGTTTGTTGGAATTTGAAAGTATGTTAACCCTCACTGCAGCTTGGGTCTTCCTGTGGTGTTTGCACAGGGCAGTAGGTGGGGATTAAGTGGGCCGGTACTGGCCAAGGAACATTACTACAGTAGAACCCCGGTAACTCGAACTCGGGTAACTGAAACTCCCCCGCTAACTCGAACTAAGTCCCATTTCCCTTGGATTTCACCCCACTTTTCAGTCATTTTTACTCAGTTAACTTGAACTCGGATAACTCTAATTCCCCACCAACTCAAACTAGATTTTGTTTCCCTTGATCAAAATTTACCCCGATAACTCGAATTCTGGTTCTTGCAAGTCACTACGGATGCCCATTGAAGTATCCCATTAACTCTTCTTGTCCTGTAATCGGATTTAAACACTAAAACCAACACTACAGTAATTTGATTTCAATTAGTGCAATGAACAGATCACATATTTGACAGCCATTTCCTGATCATATGATCTTGAGTATAATTGAGTAACATTCACAGTACTGTATTATCGTAAGAATGTATAATATGTGTTACAGTTTCTGACGAGATAAGTTTAATTTGCACTGTACTGTATACTGAGGTGCTGAAAAATCAGTTAACTATCAGTTAATAACATGGCAAATTAAATATTCAATCGACCCTGATAACTCGAACCCCCGCTAACTTGAACTGTTTTTCGTTTCCCTTCAGAGTTCGAGTTATCGGGGCTCTACTGTAGTTGACATGGTTTGCACGGGCCTGGAATACTCCTTGAAAAACTGCCACGTCCTTGAAAACTCCTTGAAAATGATTTTCTCTTTGAAAACTCCTTGAATTTGTGGAAGCAGTACTTGAATTTATTTAAATTTAAATTAAATAATTTTCCAAAATTCATTGAGCAGTTATAACTATTATGCTGCTTAGATAAATAACTCATATTCAGTCTATGATGATAAGTGTCAAATATTTTGGAATAAAATACATGACGTACTCTTCTGCCCACCATAAACTGAAAAAGTGAAATTACAATTTTTTAGGACGTTGCATGACATCACATGGTAAGAAAAAACACTGTAATGTACAAATCGGGTTTGTTTACACAGATCTCTTGAAATACAAAATTCAGTTATTGATAAACTCAGAAATGAGGACAAGGGACTTTTTGGGACAAGAATTTTATTGTGTAGTTCCAGAAAATATCCATACTCCCCCCACGGAAGTTTTTTTGTTTTGCACCCCCACACCGCCCAGGAAATTCCAGTTTAGCTTCATACTGTCCTTCTAATAGTTTGGCTTTTAAATCCCCCCTCCCCCTAGGAATTTCCAATGACCTTCCGTGGGGGTAGTATGGATAATTTCTGGAACCACACATTATATAACAAATGGCTTGCTTACAAAAGCAAAATGTATGTACCTCTGCCCACTCAAGCAATTCAACTTGATGTGTTTCATTTTTTAAGGCTATATATTTACTTAAAAATTGCAAGTTTTCTTAATTTTTTCAAATCAACATCTACAAAAAAGAAGAGTCTGTTCTCCAAAACAATATTTTGTGCGCAAATCTACAACCAAAAAAGTATTCCTTCCTCGAAGGATGATTTCTTCACTTGAAGTCTCCCAGTTTCTATTTTATTGTTGGTTGCCTTTCATTCTGAACTTAAATATTTTCATAATAATCGCTTACGATTGAAAATACTATTTACAAGGCTAAAAAGGTTAAAAAAGCAAAAAACCGAATGTTTGGTTTTTTAACCTTTTTACCTTCTAAATAGTATTTTTAAATATTTTCATCTTGACAAGTTAGACTGATATCATCTTAGAAACTTAGAACCATTTCAATCGTCTTGCTACTGCCATGCCGAACTCATTTTTGATCGAATTAAATTCGACTTTAGTACGACATTTGAAACCAAGTTGTGCTACGGCCGTGTTGCCGTGCTACATGGCAGTAGCACAACTTGGTTTCGAACGTCATGCTACTTCTGTGCCGATCTCAATTCATAAATTATAAATACATTTATTTGGATTTATTCCTACAACTGCCCGTCAGTGTTTTGTTCTAGGCAACAGCTGTTTTATTTGACTGAATTAAATTTGACATCTGAAACCAAATTGTGCTACAGTTGAGCCGGCTTAGCATGGCTGTAGCACAACATTTGAAATGGGGCTTAGCCATGCGAGAAAGTAGCTTCTATGTTGGTGAAATTTGAAATTATAGCACATGACAAAAACTCTCCTTTCCTGTCCCGACTACCCTCCAAATATATGAGCTGTGAATGGATTCTGATTGGTTGATCCTCTGATGATTATAATGGCAACTGGGGAAAAAACATCCTTACTAGGGTAGCTCAGGGAAAATGTCTACTTGTCAAAAATCATGGGGGGCATGTGAGTAAAAAAAGTAAAAGGAAACCTTTATGAGACAGTTATTTATTTAACATTAATGCAGTTAACCCAGTAAGCAGTTGTTCTGCAAAAGCTTGGCTGTCAATGGGTTAATTTTGTGTATTATTTTTCTATTTATTTACTGATTGATTTGTTCTAGAAAATAAAAGTGTGCCATGAGTGATGGTGTCTACCTGGTTTTTACTTGGTCCAGTGAGTGTCTTGGCCTTGTTTGAACCAATTGATCTCAAAGTTAACCTGTTTATTGTGGGTAATTGTGAAGAACTGCTCCCCTCAACTGACTGTCAGTAACCTATAATTATCTGAGTATGTTTTTGGTTAGAGTTTGGTCGACTGTTTAAAAAGAGTTTGTCATGTTTATAAGACTATTTTAAATATTTAAGTAAAACTTATCTGCCGTTGACCTGTCTGTAACTTGTTGGTCAATTGTCGGCTGACAGTTGGTGGAGGAGAACTGTTCTTCACAAGCTCCTTATTGTGTATGTCAAAAGGCGTCTATCACTCTACAATGCACCAAACAGTGTTAGAAGGAGTAAAAAATTTTGTGAGAGGGATGCCTCTAACCCCCTACAAAAATGGGTCTCTGCTCCATTTTTAAAAACCCCACCCTCCAAATTGGAGTGCCCTTAGATATTTAGGGTATGTAAGTACAGCAGGAAGTTTTGATTTCTCCATTGTGGTTGTTCATTGCAGGTTGTTGAGGAAATGAAGGGAAACATGCCTACTACAGCTGCCGATCTCTTGAAGCAGCTTCCAGGTGTTGGAAGATACACAGCTGGTGCTATTGCATCCATTGCCTATGGTGAGTGCACTGGAGTGGTTGATGGAAATGTCATTAGAGTTTTGGCTCGACTCTGCAGCATTGGCGCTCAGAGTTCTAGTAACCAAGCCATGGAAACGTTTTGGGAGCTTGCTAACAAACTTGTTCCGGAAGACAGGCCTGGGGATTTTAATCAGGCTTTAATGGAATTTGGAGCCACTCTGTGTACTCCACAGTCTCCACAATGCATTGTATGCCCCTTGCGAACACAATGTAGTGCTTTAAAGAGGGTTGAGGAACACAAGACAGCTGCTTCCATGCTGCTAACTGGAAAAAGTGTTAAGTCAAGTGCAAGGTTAGACACTGTGAATGGTAGCAGTACGGTGAATGATACAGGTGTTGATATTGAAGATTGCAATCTTTGCCTTCCATCTTCCCAGTGGGATGTTTCCCTTGGTGTCTGTAATTATCCACACAAACTGAAAAAGAAGCAAGCAAAAGAGGAAACACTGGCTGTTGCTGTCATTGAAAGAGAATCAGAAGAAGGCATTCAGTTTCTCACAGTTCAAAGGCCTAAAACAGGTCTTTTAGCAGGATTGTGGGAGTTTCCCAACATATCTGTAGAGTCTGAGTTGACAGAGGCTAAAATGTATTCATCCCTAAATGACTTCGTAGGAAGTGAATTGGGGGTTACTCTGCTGAATACAAAATTTCATGAAAGCATAGAGGAAGTTTCACACCAGTTTTCACACATTCACCACAAGTATGTTGTCTATTCTTGTAAGTACAAGGGAGATAAAAATTTAGAGCAAACCACTGAAGGAAACAGAGAAATTAAGTGGATATCAAGAGAAGGCATAGCTGGTGCTGCTCTCTCTACTGCTATGAGGAAGGTTTTCAGTGCTTTTGAAAAGTATAACAGTGCTGGCAGAAATGGGAGAAGTCAACCAAAAGGAGACACCTCAAAGAAAAGAAAAAGGGGAGATTGCAATGATGGACGAAAGCAAATGATTCTAGATACATTTTTCAAAACAAAGAACTGAGGATTTTTCCAGATGTTATCGTTTGTAGTGACAAACTGTGTTTCCCAGAGTTATCATCCCCTTCAAATAGTGGCCTTCATTTGAGCAGGTGTTTCAAAATAATTCCCCCCCCCCCTGTTTTTACCAATTAGACATGATAATCAACCTTGACTTTAATTCAAGAATACAGTATTGACGATATCTGGTTATCAGGTGAACCCTTGTCTGCTAGATGAATACATGTGATATTATGTTTTCATAGGAGATGATAGCAAGCATCTCTAAGCTTTTTTTGAGAATTTTTAATTAAAGTGTTGTATGTTGAAGGAAAGGTTTTTGTTCTGGCAGCAGTGTAACCTTCCATTAGAAGACAACTTGTTTTATTGTAAAAGAAAACAAAGTCTATACTCAGCCTGCATTTAACTCTTGTTTCCATAGCATGAATTAACTAGGGTGGGTGGGAAGGTAGCCCGTCGTATCTTACCCTCCTCCCTTCCTCAGCATTTTGTCAGTCATCCCTTCCCCCCTCAGGTAGCGCCATGGAGGCACTCTTGTTTATGCCAGTTCAAACCGCCTGTGACAATTTGGGTAAAATTGCGAGCTCGTATGCAACTTATACAACAGGCCATCTTGCCTGTCATCTGGTGTGGATATACAAAGCCAATTGTACAAAGCCAAGTCTATTGAAGTCTGCTCTCACAGTAGAAAGATCTAAAAGCAATCGGACAAAACCAAGAGTGCTCACACTGATACGCTGCTATATTTAATGTTAACACTTTTTTTGTTCCTTTTTTGAGTCTCAAGGGTAAATTGGAACCCAGCCTGCGCATGCCAAACAAAACTGTTTCGAGCCACCTTTAAATGCAGTATTTTTCACAAGACACTTCTAGACAAATCGTGCAAAATAAAATGATTACTGAGACCCTAACAGACAATTTCGTGCAAGCTAAAATAATTATTGAGAGACTCCGTCCTTTGCGTGCACTCGTGCTCTTTTAATCAAGAAAGTAACAAGTCGTGGCCTTAGTTTAACTAAAAAAGTCACAAGTCTTATTTAAATCAGTCTTTGTTTGTACGAGGTGAGAAAATGTTAATGTTCAGCAATTAAAAAAGTCAAGTCGACGAGTCTACAGGCAGCAGCAGGCAAAGTTGTTTGATGCTCGGGCATCATTCAACGATGGAGAGAAGAGTGTAAAACAGGTACTTAAAGCATGTACCAGGATCAACAGGCCAGTTTGCCATTGAACTGAAACTTAAAAAAAGGACAGCATGTTTATGAACTGTTAGGATAGAAAATAGATTGTAAATTTCATTGTATATATTAAAGTTAGGATAAGTTAAGTTTTCGATTAAGACACCCTTATTTGTTATAGTAGACACATTGCAAAATTTTGTCTACTTAGTCTACATAAATGACCTCCCCGCGTGCCACCTACACTCTGTGCCAAGAATGTATGCCGACGACACAAGTCTTACTCTAAGCTCGAGTGATCCAGTCGATTTACAGTCCAAATTAAATCATGACTTAGCTCAGATTCAGACCTGGCTACAAGCTAATAAACTTAGTCTTAATGTCAAAAAAACCAAATTTTCTATTATAGGTAGCCATAACAAGTTGGCTAATTTAAACCATCAGTTTGATGTAAAAATCAATGAACACTATCTAGATAGAGCTAAAACCTACAAATATCTTGGCATTGATTTGGATGAGAGCTTATCGTGGGACTCCCATATTGACAGTGTTGCGTCTGCCGGCCTCGGGGCTATCAAACGCGTCAGGAACTTAGTTCCCCGTGAAGCCCTAATAACTATCTATAAAGCTCTCGTCCAACCGTACTTTGATTATTGTAGCTCCGTATGGGGCAGCATAGGTGTGTGCCAGTCTGAGAGGCTCTAAAAACTCCAAAATACGGCTGCACGTTTAATCACCTTCTCAGACCTAAATGTTAGATCTTCAATTTTACTCGGTGACCTCGGTTGGGACTGTCTGGAGCGAAGGCGTTCAAAGCAACTAGCGATTAATCTGTTTAAGGCTCTCCACAATCTTTCTCCGATTCGTTTAACAAGCATCTTTAAAACTACATCCAGTGTTCACTCACATAACCTACGAAATTCAAAATATAACCTCTTTGTCCCTAGACCGAGCACTGAAGCAGGAAAACGAAGCTTCCAATATCGTGGTTCTGTTCTCTGGAACAGCTTGCCTTTGAGCGCTAAGACAGCCCACTTTCGGCTCTTTTAAATCGTCTCTAGGTCATTAAATAATAGTTATAAAGATAATCTTGTACAGATAGGTAATTTAGTTGGATATTTTAATTAGTTAATTGATTAATTTAGACACGGCTCGATGGAAGAGCATGTAACATGAATGGATTCCGTGTATAAATAAAACTTTACCTACCTACCTTACCTTTGTAAAACAAGTCAAGCACAGAAAAGAAATTTGTCGCAATCGGTCGACTTTGTTGTACTTCGGCTTAGACATTCGAACAAAAATACTGTAAATAATCCCTTTTAGGTTGAATAGTTAAATCAGTCACGGATGTATGTAAAAGATTAAATAGATATTGTACTTTGGCTTAGACATTCGAACAAAAATGTTGTAAATAATCCGGTTAAGTTGAATAGTTAAAAATTTGCTGTTGTAATGTTCATAGGTAGAGTTGATGATAAATACAAGTAGGAAATTATACTAAATTATGCGTGTTTTGTTGACCTAAATAAGCGAAAGTAATTAAAATCAACCCAAAAGTGGACACGAATCTACCGAAAAATGGGTACGAATCTACCGAAAACTGGGTACGAATCTACTAAATACTGGGTACGAATCGACTGAAACTGGGTACGAATTGACTTCGGTACGAAACGACCGTAATTCTTTAAAACGAATGAAGCGTATCCGTATACCAAACAGAATTAGAAGAACATAGCTTTCCAATTGACAGTTGCAAAACAGAATCAAAGTTAGTCACAATAAACAGATTGAATGTACGACAAAATGTGTCAAATGTGGGCAACACTGTGCAATAATCTGTAAACAAAACCAAAAGAGAATTTGTAGTAGTTTCGAAGCGAACACGCGTCTCCTGTGAATTACAAAATACAAAGCGACAAGTAAAATAACAGCAATCAAAACAACCGAAAAATGCCGATAAACGATTGAATGAATTTGCCTAGCGAACTTAAAGTGAAAGCACAACAATAATAATAATAATAATAATAATAATAATAATAATAATAATAATAATTAACCAGGGAGCCCACTCGCCTAGATAAACTTGATTTACTTGCATCACGAAACAGGAATTATAACTCTAAGTTTATAGTAAAATGATACGCTTAATAAAACTATACAGTAATTAACGCGGTCAAGTACCTAGGTTAATAACAGTAAACAAGAAATTCTGAAGAATTTATAGGCGGCCGAGGGTAACCAGGTAGATATGGAGTTCCGCTTTCAGGCTTGGCTAAATCTATACATTACTCGTATATTTAAGGGGGGAGACTCTTAATTACAAATCTGGCGTTGTTATGTAAAGCGGAAATTGTGTATATTAACTTCCGTTTGAGTTCAACTTAGGAACAGGCCATACTAGTTTTACCGCCGACGATCAATGATCTAATCCTTTGCAGCTGATCTCTTTTCCTTGACAGAGTTTTTGAATTAGAATAGAAAATTGTTAATGACAGTAATAACAGTTAATTAGACGGGCTTCGTTGATGAAGAATGTCGTGATCAGCAGGGTTTTCGGTAACATCTAAAGTACCAGATTCATAGGTGAAACAAGCGAACGTGAGCGCTGTAGGTGCGAACATTAGTGCCGAAGGCACGAACTTCTAGGGTGGTCCGGGGGCAAGAACCCGGAAATTGGACTCTCTGTAACGCCATTTCCTGCGTTCCCTGGAGCGGTAGCGGGAAGGTCTTTTAAAGCAATGATCATTCGTTTCAGATTGTATGAGTTACATAAGTAAGCAAAACAAGGCTCAACGTTATCTTTGATAAACAAATACAAAACCATCCGATTTATTTACACTTCAGCAGGAGCCCATAATGGGCTCCTGACTTCAGAAAATAATTATTTCGTGTGAAAGTAACAGACCTTAAATGTCAGACGACCGGACGTTACGTCCAACCCCTGGCTGATGATCAGCATCCAGGAGCAGGATTTTGAGCTGAATATGACTGACTAACTGTCACTAAATTGCAGCCCCTCTGGGCTTCTTTGTACAGGAATCTCTGATGACTTTCTTGGGGTCAACAGGCATCTTTCTGTACGCTTGCAGAAGAGCCGCTCCGTCAGCATAGTAGATCGCATGTGTGTTTCACTTTTCTCACGCTGCTGAATCAGATCTCTCCTGCTGCAGTGTACACTGGCATGGTAAGGAGAATGATGAGCACAGTGGCGACGCTCGGGTAAAGGTCTTCACTTGTGCAGCTGAGTGTGTCTCCCTCGCCAAGAGCCCAACTCGCTTTATACCGTAAACTGTTGTGTGTGAAAGACTGCATTGCCAAGTGAAGGAAATTATTTGGTACCTTTGCTAACCGACTCAAGACAAATACTTAGTTTTCGTTTGAGGCATATCGTCTCTCTCTCTCGGAAAATTACGAAAGCGCAACTGTCAAAACCAAGGGGAAAAAACGCCGGTTGGATGCTCAGACTTGCGTAAGCAAAACTGTTTCAAGGTTTTAGACCAAAGCCTTTTCTTTGTTTGGAGCACAATCTATTAGCACTTTGAACACATATCGTTTTGAAAGTCATGGCTTCAAACGCTTTTAAAGTGAGGATTAAAGTTCTGTAGAATAGTAGTAACGAAAACAGTAGAACAAATAATAATAGCCTTTTGGCTACTGAAAAAAAAATCACAGAAATTCTCGTTAAGCCCGGGCTTAATGGCTTAAAGGCTAGCTACGCCCCTGGTTGGTGTAGGGGACCGGTCAATAAGTATAGGGAAGGGTGGATCGGAGCACAAAAGGGGTGGGTCACTATGTTTTCAGCCTTCCCAATGGGGTGGGTCATGCTGTTTTCAGCCTCAGGAAGGGGTGGGCTATCATATTGTAAGCCTTGTATATTGAAATACTGCAAACGTCCAAAGCCTTTTGCAAGCCTAGGAGCATGAAAGTCCCCACAAAATCTACATAAGACTTGCAGGAAAAGGTCATTTGAGCAAACATAACCCCACAAGCTGAATATTGGAAGTTTACAGTATTACTTGTTGAAGACAAGTCAATCGACGTTCAAGTAGTACTATCAATATATTAAAGGTCTTCCAGGGTCACAAACGTAGTCACTTCTTATTTAACATGAATGTTGTTCAAGTATTGGAAGTAATGTTACAAATGTAACTACGACAGAAACTCAACATTCTGTTCAATTAAGATGCAGTGGTGAGCATCAGCCAATTGTATCTTCCAAGTGGCTAACAATAAACATAAATTATTATAAATATAAATATTATATCCAAGGGTTTGGTTTGAGGCCGGACGCCGCACGTAAGGTCTGCCATTTGACATCTACGGTCCAGTACTTTCACACAAAATAATAAATTATTTTGTGAAGTGTAAATAAATCCGATGATCTTGTATTTGTTTAAAAAAGCCGGATGGAGTTGAGCCTTATTTTGCTCACTTATGTAACTCATACAGTTGGAAACGAATGATTATTCCCATCATATGTAATGAAATCCGGTCCAGGGAATGCAGAAAATGGCATTTCAGAGAGTCCAATTTGAAAAGTTTTCCTGGGGGCATACCCCGGGATCCCAGCAGAAGTTTTTGCCTTCGGCACTCATGTTCGCGCCTTCAGTGCTCATGTCCGCTTGTTTTACCTATGACTCCGGTGCTTTAAAATGTTACCGAAAACCTGCATATCGATAAAATATTTTCTGCATTAAAAATTAAATCTTTTCCCAGCATGCTGCATAGTATCTAAGCGGTCATTCTAATATAGTAATCACTACAGCTGCTATGGTAAATTATTTTGTATGACTAGCATGCAGTATGTGTGCACATTTAACATGTGAAGTCCGCTTACAAATAATTAATTAAAAGAAAATATGGGCAAACACGATAAAGTGATGCCATGACTTGGGGGACGGATGGGTCATGTTATTTTCAGCCAATACTTTGGGGTGGGTCAGCAGAATTTATGTCCACAAAATGGGGTGGGTTATGCATTTTTGGGCCACCACTTTTCCAAATGCTCTGGCCCATCCCTCCTATACTTACTGACTGGTCCCTAATGTATGAGGATGAACATCTGAATTTTAAAAATCGACATTGTTCGTGCGTAGCTAGTGCCAGTCCCCAACCGCGCGTTAAAAAGAAATCCCTAAAACTCGGAGGAAAGGAGGTAGAGTTCCGATGTTTTTCGCAAATCGGACATGACTCAGCCTTCTTTATAATCTGAGCTAAGCACTTACTGTTATTACAAAGAATAGAAAAACTATAGTAGAAAATGTATAAATACACGTACTTATGACGTCATAGCTTCTATAATAATGTGAATTTCAAGAAACCGATACGTCACGTTTTGCATCTTGATGATCGTTAAATGCTGGCACTGTTTTCGGTGACCACAACTGTATGCCGTTTAAGTTTTAGGCTTTTTTTCTGTTCAGCGTGGCTCCGACGCGAGAGGGACGGGGTTCGATTTCTCAGAGGGGAAAATTTATATATATATTTTAACGCCTTCAGTGATAGTAGTTTCAGAAATTAATAAGTACCAGCGGAAAAAAGGTGGAGCTCCGCTTTTGGTTTGGCTAAATTTATATATTAATTTTTCATGGAAAAATAAGAAAATCGTTTCGCAGAAGCTAGACTGCAATACAGTCGTTTTCTGAAGAGGAGCACGCAAGCGAAGAAAAGCGTTAACACGCGAGGCGCGGAGCGCACACGAGCCTTTTTTTCTTTAGCGTGACAAAAGTGCGTTGTGTGAAAATAAATAAGGGGGTTATGAAATTGAGAAACCCTTTCCTGGCCTGCTGGTTTATCGGTACCATAGAGAATGCCCTTGGCTGAAAGATTGTCCTCAAATTTCACAGTTGCCCTCGAAGCTTCATTTTTCGGGCATTATCCTCCGATATACCAGCCGCCGGAAGGATTTATTTACTAAATGGCCTGTATCCGTTGAACCAATCAAAATGCTAGAAATCCAATATCCTTAGTCCAGCTTTTAATAATCTTGAATATTCGGGTTTTCACCCAATGATATGTGACGCATTTTTGTACTGAGGGTGCTACCCTGGTTAAAAGAAGTCTTAACTTATTGATTTAACCCTTACCTAGACTACGAGCAGTCTCTTTCCACTCAGGGATAGTCGATCAAAAAGAACACGCGAGTCGAGTGTAAAGATCGCGTGCTGTGTGGAAACTTTACGTGTGCGTGTTTGTTGGTAGAGTGGTAGTCTCCCTTTCCGGCTCACTACACACGCGCGTCAAGTTTTCACGCGGCAAGCGATTTTCACGCTCACTCGCGTGTTCGTTTTGGTCGATTATCCATGAGCGGAAGGAGAGACTGCTCGTAGGCTGTATAGATAGTAGTAGTAAAGGACCTCTGTTGGGAGAAAATGGAGGCTTCTGATTGGTCGGTGACGTCATGACCGGAACCGGAAGTCACGTGTTTTTTTAATAGGGGGAAACCGCTGACCAGTGGGAAAAAAGGGATCGCAGGCTCATGGGAACCGGAAGTCACGTGATTTGGAATGGGAAACCGCAGACCAGTTGGAAAAAGGGATCGTGGGCTCAAGGGGAAGTAAACCCGCTGAGAAAACGTGGGCTCAAAGTCCAAAGTCCAATTTGGCGAACGGGGGTGGTCCTTGACTCTAAAAAAACAAGAAAATAAAAAAAAATAATTTATTGTCAACCTTTTTTTTTCACAACAAGTGAGAGAAAAAAATAAGGGTTCCATGATGACTTTGAGTTCCTCTTTGAGGTGAGTGTTCCTTTGAGTTCCTTTTAACAGACGACAATTCGTTAATGTTCAATAGAGGGTCCCCACCATTGTTTTTGACATCGAGTTATTCTTCGCCATTGGTTGTTGTCACGGATCCATTGTTGTAGTTGACGTTGATGATTTCTCATTAAAGGTATGGCAAAGGAACTGTAGAATGGGGGTGGTGGTGGTGGCGCCAAATGTTCTCGATCACACTGTTCACATTCGATGATCTTGTTGGGGCAACGTTTCTCACTGGTATCCATAAGGAAACGTCTGAAACGTAATAGGATCCACGACTCTCTTGTCGTACACGAGCTGGTATCGTTTGTACTCTGGGAAGGTGTACAGTTGGTAGTGTTTGGGATCGCGCACAATTTGATATGATTTGACCACTTGGGTTTGGCGTGGGGTCATCAGTGGCTTCTGGATTTCGTCCAGGACATTCTGACGCATGATGTTGTAATTCAATTGGGTTTTGCCTTCGCTGTTAAGGCGGAACCCTCGCACCTTGCACTCGACGTGGCCCTTGTGAGTTTGATACCCATAGTTCTTGGGACCCCCTGAGACAAATTCTACGATGTAATCCTCCTTGTCCAATTCACTCGTAAACTCGCCGAGGTAATCGCCCAAGACCGGGATGGATTGATTCTCGTCTGTCCAATAGATGACGGAGTCCGTGTCGTAGTAGAGGACACGTTCCCCTAGCTGTTCCAGGGCTGCATACAGTCGGAGCCGGGCCCAACAGGTAGTGAAACATGCCACGAAGATATTGAGGTTCGGTGACACGGGGATGTCTTCGTCTTGGTACTGGTAATGCACCTCCACTAATTGGTCATTGATAACGGAGACGTGACGCACGTCCAACGTACTGGTATCTAGAAAACGGTGGAAGGCTTGAGGGTCGTCAAACGTTTGGACTTGGGTTTTGTTGAGTCGTTGTCCAAACTTGCCCCACATGGAATTGAGCATCATTTTAGCGAGGGTACGCAACCCCGGGTTGTGTTCGATTTTGTGGTACTCTAATTGGATGCCTTCATGCTCGAAGTACTCTCGAAGGTATTGCTGACGTTTGGTTTCGTCTTCACCGACCCAGGAGGGCCACCCGCTGGCTTCTTGCTTGATCTTCAACCAGGTGTTCACGTAATCTCGGAACAATCCTTCACACGTCTCGTCAAAATGCCAGACCTCATGGATGTACTGGATTTCGTACCCCAAGTCCACCGCTTTAGATAATTCGGGGCTACACCATGTTCCCGTCAGGGTCCGCTGTTCGTCCGTGTGCACACATTCTGCGCATCTGTCTAAGGGTCGTTTGACCATCTCTTGTTCCACACAGGCAGCACAGAGAGGAAAAAGGAGTTTGGAGGCATGACGGTAAGGCAGGACAGGATGGTAGAGTTGACGTGGCGGCAGGACTTTGCATTGGACGAGGCCAAAGTACTTGGTGATGTCGGTGTCACCCGGATTGAAGATGAAACGAGGATGGCCTTTGGGGTACACACAGGTCTTGTTCACCCAGGGGTACAAGGAGGTCACATCAATGTAATGTATTTGTTGATTGGGTGTCACGTGATGGTACAGTTTGACGGCATTGGTACGACCCCCGCAGAAAGCGTCACGGGGATTCAAGGGTTCTGTGAAGTCAAGGGTCCCCAGGTACGTACGGATGTCCAAGGAAGTGTCTTTGAGACGGGACCAATCACATTCCCACATTTCCACGACATGGTATCCGAGTTCTTTAAATTGTCGGATCCTTTGCTGGGTGGTCTCGTAGACATCTTGCATGGTTCGATCATAGTGACGTAGATGGCTTTCGTGACGAATGGGGAAACAGCGACGACACCCATGCCAGAAACACCCGTGAAATTCGTAGATGGTGTTGGTACTGGCATCGAAACCATCGACATGGAAGTTAGTGCCAGGGATGCAATACTCGCCGGCATTACGGGTATGTTGAAGGCTTTGTTCTTGGGCACACCAGGTTAACCATTCCAGGGCCACTTTGGAGTAGTTGATGCGATTGCGCCATCCTCGGACGGGTTCACTGGCAATACTGTTGGGGATCATGCGATTCATGCGTAGATCGCGGTTACAGGCAGAAGCAATGGTGATGTGGTCGAAGGGGTTGAAGCCCGTGAGCGTTTCAAACAACCGTTTGAATGTCAAACAACCTTCTTTCAAGAGACGTACATCCGATTGGCAGTACTTAACCAGTTCTTTGCGGAAGTGAAAGACTTTGTCGCGTTGGTCTTGATGCCAGGTTTCCAAGGCTTGCTTGCCTTCGGGGGACATGGTTTCAGGCATGTAGTAATCGAGGGCCGGGATGGGTCCTACGTAGTTTTGATGGTCTGGATGATTGAACTTGTGGGGGAAGTACCCTTTGCGGAGTTCTGTCAATCCAAAGGTTTTGGGAAACGCGGACAGAGGCATCTGGAAGAAACTCAAAGAGTCGATGAAGCGGATACGGTCATGCTTGACTTGCAAGAGTTTACACCCGTTCCGGAGCTGCTCGACGATCCTATTGTCGCCATAATATTGATGAATGATAAAGTAACCATCGTACCCTTGGAAGTTATGGGCCAACACATTAACTTGGCGGGTATCATTGACTGTTAAGGTATCCAACCATTCCAGGAAATCTCGGACGCAATGGTTGCCATGGAAACACACGGGTTGGTCGTCGTCTTCGGTTTCGGCCACCACGAGATTCGCGATGTGTTGTTCTTGGGGTTGCATGGCTTCAATATCAAAGAAGACATGAAGGGGTGGGAGGTTGTCGTCGTCTTCCTCCTCCTCGGGGGTGGCATCCACCCTACGTTTAGGGCGAGGCCCTCGTTGTCGTTTCCTCTTTCTTTTCTTGTCTTGAGTGGCTATTTGAATAAAACAACGATGAGTTGCACCGTCCACGTACTCATGACAGCAGGGGCAATCCATGTAGCCACATTGATGGTTGTCCATGTGGTGAGCAGGAAGGAGGAGGAGGCATTGAGCACAGCGACGGCGCCGAAAGCAGACGGAGGAGTCTAGGTTGGTCACGGGTTTGCCGGCGTGGTCCTTGACCAGATGCATTTGGAAACAGGTGTCTCCAAAAAAGTCCCGATGACATTGTTGACAACGTTGCGTGGCTTTCTGGCCTCGAGGGTACGCCTCCAGGAAATCAGGGCACTCTTTCTGCCGACAGGCTCCGCACAACTTTTTCTTGGTGCATCGATGCTTTGCCTCATGGTCATAGGGTTTCCAACAATGGGCACAGACGTAATTGGATCCGAAAAAGCCTGGCAACTTGGTAATGACATCATAATGGCCTTTCTCGTGCAACAGGATCAATTGTTTGTCTTGAAGGGGACCAAAGGTCGTGATATGAAAAGAACGGTCCGCATCCACCAACAGGATCTGGTAACCGGTCAGGGAAGGAGTGGTACTGAATTGGGTCAAGGCATCATAGCCACAAGGGCCGAGGGGCACCTTGGCCTCGTCATGGAGGTCCCAAGCCAACCGTCTCTGGAGTTGAGTTCCTTTGCGAATTGAATGCCATTTGGGGTGTTGGTCCAAGCGAGCTTTGGCGGTGACGAGGGCTCTGGCACAACAGAGTTCATCCCTGTTTTGAATCTGGATGATGGAACGTTTCTGGGGTATTAAATTTCGTAGAGGTTGATGTCCGGGTCTGTTCTGGCGTCGGCTGCCGGTTCCTTGAGGGGCATGATGGACTTGAGTAATGGAGACTTGAAAGGAGTCGTCCATTTCAAATTGTTCGTTGCTGTTGAGGGCTTGGGCTAAACGTTGGAATAACGCCTCGACACGGTCGCCGCCTTGGCGCCATTCTCCTGCACGTAATCCCCAGCCCTGAAAATTATTATGGAGTCTGTTGGAGGCGATGGTAAAGTACAGGCGATCTTGATCGTGGAGGGGAGGTGTGGTGGTGGTCAACACTTGATTCACCGCGCGACGTAACCCCTCTTCTAGAGCTCGAGTCATGCTCTGATTGGGAATGAAATTCCCCCTTTGGCGTAACTGGGTGTTGAAATGACGTTCCCGTACTCCCAGACGGTTGCTCAAACGATCGACATAGGGTTGGAGTTCAAACTCGAAGACACCCTCCGCATTGGCATCCAAACCTCCCCCAGTTTGTTGAAGAAGATGGGTTTGAAACGCACGTTGGCGTTCGAAGCGATCCAAGGCCTCTTCACAAATCTCATCACTGTCCGGCATGTCTTCGGTACATGGTCCCACACAGGAAGTTGTCTCTTCTGACTCTGAATCGGACATCTCTAGGCCAAGCAGGGCCATGACCTCGCTTCTAGCGAGGCCACTGGGCCCTGCTTCGTCTTGGCGAGAGGACATGATCAGATGAACTTACTGGAGATCGGGGCTCTGTTTTTATAGAGAACCAAAAGGTCACGTGGGAGGGGAAGGAGCCAATCACTAAACAGGGTGCCCCCCTGAGAGGGGGTGCCCTAGGGAGGGGTGGGACGAGGTGGGGGGACCCCCCTCCCCCCTCCCTAGATAGGCCATCAGGCATTGCGAGGAATGATCCCAGAGACTATAAAACAGATCGCACCTCGAGGTGAGTCACCCCAAGATGGCCTCTTGTCAAGACCAATTACTCATAGAGTTTGAAGAATTCGAAGGGGATCTCGAGGTGGAGGACATCTTGAAGAAAGTCAAGGTGGAGTTGGTGCTCGACCCAAGTGTCGTGGAGTTTGGTGAGAAGTTAAAGCGAAGAGAGCGGGGACCATGCAAGTCGTGGAACCCCCTGACTGGGATGACCTTTCGTTTTTGCAGGACTTATTGAAAGACATGTCACCCGACGATTGGGAGCAGGTCATGGACGATGTCGAGGACTTTGATTTGGAGGCATTGGTGCCCCCTGATGGCATTGTTCATGACATGTCACCCGACGAGGGCGTGGATTTGATGTACGATTTGGTGTCTTAACCCTCGTCTCAGTATTTTGGCAGAACATTGAACTTGACAACTCATGAACCAATGAGACATTTTCATTTTTTATTACTCAACATGTGATGATTTGTTATTAAATGTTTACAATTTTAAACGTTTCTTGGCTTGCATGATTTTCTTGACCACCCGTTCCGTCTTGTTTTTCTTGCCGGGTAATCGATCAATGGCTTGGATCATCTTGGTATCGGCTTTCCATTTATCTTGCAAATTCTTGGCACGACTGTAATCAATGTCGTGTTGCTTAGCAATCTGGTCCAAGCGATTGATGCCGGGATCCCCACGTTTCAGGCGTTTAGCCAAATGGGTGCCAGGGCCCATGTACTGATAACCGGGCCAATGAAATTCCTTCCCCGTTTTCGCAATCCATTTTTGGACATCCAAGGCTCCTCCTCGTTGGGGGCGTTTCCGTCCCCTTTTTCTCTTGGTGGGCATGTTTTAGTCACTGTCGTAATCCAATCGACGTCGTAACTTTTTGCCACGAGCCCAATCTTCCCAACCGGGTAAAGGTTTCAATCGTTCCACTTCACGAGCGGGTCCTTTGCCTTTGCGACTCTCGGCTAACTTTTTTTCCAAGGTCTTGCGCTGTTCTCGAATGACTTCTAAACGCGACCGGGTATCCCCTCGACTGGTGGATGGGCTCCCTTTCTTGACAATCTTACTGGTAGTGGCTGCTCCTTTGCCTTTCTTGGTTGCAGGGGTAATGGGTGGTTTGGGGGTCGACGGGCTGCCTTTTATCATGCGCTTCAACCATTGTTCCACGGGTCCCGTCACCAAATCCCCGGCTTCTTCTTCTTCTTCGCCTGGTGGACCACCCGGGGCACCCGCGGCACCAACCCCCACCCCGCCAGGAAATTGACGGATGCGTTTGGTTAACTTGATTAATTCTTGACTCAACGGTTTGGTTTGAGCATTGACCAGGGCGGGAGGTAATTGGGGGTTGGCTAATAACACATGTTTTTTGGCGGCGAGCGTGGCGGCTTTGTTCAACAAGGCATTTTCGGTGAGTTCTCCTTTGTAGTATTGAATGAGTTGTTCTAAGTCCTTTTGGGGAATCATGTACACCTCGTCCATGTTCGTTGACTACAGTCGGAGCAAAGTTCCCCGTCTTCCTGGTCACTGCAACTCTTACAAAGACGGGCCCTCAAGATGTGTTGGTACTCTCGATACAACAGGTGATATTTATGCTTCCAATAATGACACTCGTCTTTCCACTTGTCGGTGGCCCGATTGGCCTCTTGTAATAGAGTCATCCACGTAGGGAGGGTTAACGAACACATTGACATAACACCTCGTGAAGTCCTTGAAACAATCCGCTTCCTTTTTGTCGGACTAACCACTGACGACGTTTTTTGACGGAATGTCGACGACGTCCCAAATCACGTAGTACCTTTTTATAGGGTTGAAGTTTAGCCAGCATGGGTGGGGTGACGGGAATCTTGTTTTTTAAAAAGTTCAAGACCAGTTCACTCACAGCATTGATTTGATCGGCATTGGCATGTTGTAACAACTCTTGACGTTTGGAACCATTGGCTTCTTGTAACATGGACCGTAAAAACGGGAATTGACGTCGAAGACGTTGCATCCTTTATCGATGACGACGACGATACCGTTGATTGGCTTTTTGAATCGTGCGTTTTATACGTTTATCCGTTTCCAAGGCCGCGGCTTTCCCCAATCCTACCATAGCGGGGACCAATAGATTTAAAAAACCGCCTCGTTGACGGCGTCGTCTTCTCCTCCTCACCATGGTTGACCCGTCAATAGACGTTGAAGGGCTTTGTCTTGTTTGATCACGTCTCGCGTCTCTTTATAGCCTTGACGGGTATTGCGTTTGAAATCTTGCCACCAACCCCCACCTCGTTGTCGTCGGTAATGTTTTACATTATCAGTAATGCCTTTCAAGGCTTGACCCCCTAATTTGCCTAAAGCCAGTCCAAACCCAGGGGCGGGACCTGATAGAAACATACTCATGCCATGGGCAATTTTATCCACCAAACGGGGTTTGCGACGCATTAAAGCCCCTCCTCGTTGTTTCCTTTTTCTGCGTCGTCGTTGTTGGACGGCCATGGTTCTAAGAGTGTGGGACTAGGAGGGAGCGGCTTTTTATGGATCCAATACTCTTTGGGTTTCAAGGGACGAGGACATCCATCTACATAGCATAGGGCTTCCAAGGGTTGGTACACAAAATGCCCATGGTAATCTTGGAGACATCGTTTGGGTAATGGAGGGGTGAAATCCACAATGGTATCATCCAAGGTTTGCATCTTGATTAAAAATCGTTCCAGATCCTCCAAGGGAATACCCCGCACATGGGTTTTCAATTCGGTCAAGGCTTTGGCATAGGTGGTAAACGCAAATCGACTCATGGTCACTTTAAATCGGTATTGTTTAAAATCATTCCATCCTTTGACCACGGTGCCCACGGCCGCCAAACACGCTACCAACGTACTGTTTTCCAAAAGGGGGCCCGCAATCATACCGGCAGCCATCAGGAGTAAGGCCATGCCATTGAACAAGGCATTGATACACCTGTAATGATTCAACATTTTTCGATAACACCACCATTGTTGATGATAAAAGGCATACAAGGAATCCATGCGTTGTAATAATTCTGGGGGGAAGGGAAGACCATGCTGTTTCGATCCATTCAATAATGACACGACGGTTTTCATCTTTACGGCGAAACACGGGACGACGAGGTTTGTACGCTCGGTGCTCCTCCTTGTTTATAACTGGTCACAATGCTATTGGTCATGGTGACATTAGCAATTTCACGTCCTTGGGCCAACTGTTCTTGATCTTGTAACAGCATCCGTAAACGTCGTTGTAAATCCGCTTGACGCAAGGTACGAGGCTGTCTACCAGAACTCCCAGATGTCCAAGATCCTCGAGGGGTAGCTGGATTGGAGGCAGGTGTCAAAGGGGAAGTGGGGGTATTTCGTCGTCGTCCTCGTATTCGAAACGGTCGTTGTCCACGACGACCCCCACCACCACCACCACCACCACCTCCACCACCACCACCACCACCACCTCCACCAGCACCACCAGCACCACCAGCACCAGCACCACCACCACCACCACCACCACCACCACCACCAGCACCACCAGCACCACCACCACCACCAGCACCACCACCACCACCAGCACCACGTCCACCACGTCCACGTCCAGCACCACCACCACCACCACCACGTCCACTACGTCCACCACCACGCCCATTACCCCCAGCACCCGCTGCTGTTCGAGCAGCCGCTGCCAAGGGTACGCTTGGAGGAGTCGCAGGGGTTCGAGCACCAGAAGACAACGGGCTGGTCTGGGGGCTTTGGAATGATTGATTTCCTGGACTTCCTACCCCTGCTGGGGAAGAAGCCTGGGCAGGGGGCACACCATCTCTACCGGTAATGGGGAGAGCTTCCATAAACTGAAAGAGGGGCTCGGCTTCCATTTCCTCCATGGCGACGTCGAGAAGGCCTTGGTCTCCCGTGAAATACAAATCTTGCCAGGCGCTTGGGGACATTTGATTACCACTGGCTGCCCCCACCCCCGCCGGGGACACGGTATCGTACGATTGCGGAGGTTGACGGTCATCATCATCGGCCATGGTCGCTCTTTTTACCTGTTCCAAGGGGCTCCCTTTATAGTCGTTTTTGATAGGTGCGAGTCCATCCTTCGTCTTTTAACAGGTGACTCAACACCCGTTGTTGATCGGAGGAGGCCGGATGTAAATCCAAGACCAAATACCCATATGGTCGTGTGGTGGCTTGATGAAACGTCTCCAACGTGTCTTTCCAAGTGGTCGGAAACGATTGAAGCATGACATTGCGTACCCCTAATTGATCTCGGGGGTTCTTGAACGCCACAATGTAATGGGCATTGCGGGATATACTTTTCGCATAGCGACCCACGGGAAACATGTCTTGGCACAAGTAGAGCACCGTCACCCCTTGATGATGCGAATGTTTGGTGAATAAATCCAACACGCGTTTATCGTGACTGCCTTCATCCATTAAATCATCCAAAACCAGGACCCCCTGTCCTTCAGGAAACCATTGCACTAAGGCCTCATGATCGGGAATCCCTTCGTGAAACACCACCCCTTGATCTTGCATGCCTTGAAATCGATCTTGCCAGGCCCCATAACAATAATGTAGTTGGGTCGGTGGGGTGTCAAACAACTCTGGGTTGTCTACCAAGAGTTTTTCCGTAAACGCGGTTTTGCCACATCCCGAAGGACCCACCACCAAGATAGAGGAAGGCGTATGAAAACGAAACGGTTTCCCCGTTTGCATGATGATGACGAACTACCCCTTAGAAAAAAAAAGGCACCTTTTTATTGGAATCGGTGGGACTCGAACCCACGCACGACCCGATCCCTATCTGAATCAAAGGTCCAAAGGCTCTACCCACTGAGCTACGACTCCGACACCAGTTTTTTCCAACAAATTTTATTTAAGCATTACATTGATGATACGGATGACAACACAGTTGATACCATCTGGCTTCTTGGCCTACAATCAATTGTTGAAGGCGTTGACCGGCTTGATGGTCATTACTAACATAATCATGATCCGAAAACTCATTTAAAAATGCTTGCAAGGTTCGTCCACGGGCTTTGGCTTTCAAATACAACAAGGCGTAATCACCACAACTCTTGCTTGTAATGGCTTGGAGGGACTTGCCATTGGTCACTACATACTTCCAATGGTAGACAATCCAATCTCGTAACGGGGTCGCTTGCACGTACGTGTCCATGGGCAACGCATAACTATCGAGGACTTCACACACCTTTCCATCTGTCCACACTGCTAACCAATGTTGTCCCGGTTGATCGTGTGGGTCGGTATTCACAATGTACCCTTGGGGTTGGGTCTTGACAGGACTCTTGGGTAAACGATCACAGGCCACGGTTCCGTAAAAGACAGGTTTCAATTGGGGGTCGTCTCGGGCTAAATAATCCAATTGTACATTATTCAAGGCCACATGTTCCATCAGTGCTGGTAAATGTTATACAACACGGCTCCGTTCCTGTCAATCTCCAGCAAATTCTCAAATTCTCCATACACGAGTACGGTTATATTGACACCGGGGGCGGCTCCAAATTCCAAGACGAGTTGTAAATCGCCTGTTTGCTTGGGGTTGAGGTTTTGACTGTCAGCACATCCATTGGCCACATTGTCAAACATGTACAAGGTACAATTTTTATCTTGGCCCCAATCTTCTAGTTCTACCATATTGCCTTTCTTTTTACACCAGGCACCACTGGCTTGCAGAAAACGGAAGTAGCCTAGATTATCTCGGGTGCCATTGTTGTGCACTAACTGGAGGGTTTCATAAGGGTATTCTTCTCCTCTGACAATCTGTCGAATGGAGGTCAGACCAAATTTCTGGAAACAGAACGGATCTCGGGTCACATCTCCATTGAAGGCACGGCTGTCCAGTAACCCCACAATCATTCGGTCAGGTATTCTGTTTTGAAACAGGTTCGGGATATCAAAGCGGACCAGGTTGTTTTGCATGCTGAAGGTCCGGATTTCACTGCGGACGGTCGGGTAAGCCGCCACTTCTCCTTCATTGTGTCTTTTGCTAGAGATACTCTGGTAGATGGCGTCATTCAAACGCAGTTGGCAGAGATGAAACCGTAGTTTGACATCCCCTTCCATCAATCGACCAGCTAGAGCCACTCCATTCAAAAACAGGCTGGGGCCATTGAAATGAAATTTCATCTTGATTTCGATACCAGGCACCAACAATTTGCCAGTGTGAAAGACTTCCAAGTGGGGGGTAAACACTAGACTGTGGGTGACACCTCCAGCATACTTGGCCACTTCAGCGACCATCGCCTCAAAAGCCCCTTTGTGATTGGCACTCAGATTTTGCCAGGCTACATGGTCTCCTGCTTTGTCTGTGTTGTTGTTGGTCCATTGGGGTGGGAAATCCACTTGATTGTACCATCCTTGGGGTCCTAACACGGTCTTGCCATCTTCTCGGTCATAATTCAACAAGGTTTCCAGGTAAGCTTTGTAATGATACGTGTCGGATTGTGGGCTGATCAACGTACCATTCAACTGCAAGTCAATTTGTTTGATGATGGAATGGGCCAAATTATTGACGGGCCACAATTTCTGATTGGCCACCAAGTTCCCGGCATCCTCCTTTTTCAAACTCAATTCCATGGTAAAGTAACTGCGTCCCAAATCCACAAAATCGTCCAACCCCGGTATGATGAATTCCATAGGATTGATACCCGTGGTGGTGGGTTGGATGGTAACCATGCGATAGGCATTGATGCTAATGTCGGTCGGTGGCACCTTGAAAATCCGTAAGGCAGGGTTGGCGGTCCCTTCGGAACGCGGATGCGCTGGGGCAGCTTCGGTCATTTTAGCGGCGTCGTCGTCGAGTGGTACCCCGTCGTCGTCGTGAGGGGTTTTTATAGCGTCGTCGGGCTAAACGTTGTCTCAAATCAAACCCGGGGACTCTCATGACCTCGGGACTCAACCATCCACCACGTTGTCCTCTCCTGAGTTTCCAAAACGGATACAGTCCACCCCATTGAGACAACCCTCGATTACTACGAATCCGTCGAGGTCGTGAATGCACGGGTTCCATTAGACTCCCAAAATATCACGTGCACGTTTGGTTTGTTTGGGAAATAAGGCAGTGGCTACACGCACGGCGTCTTTCACGTTCTTATGACTCAACGCTTTCTTGGCTTGTTTGGTGATTTCTTTTTTAAGGACGTCTTCGGCTTTGCGTTTGATACCTCGTGTCAAACCCGTTTCCAAGCCTCTCTTGATATTACTAGGCAATTTTAAAGGATTTCGCGTCCTTATAAGACCTTGCAACCCCCCACGCATCAGATCCGTCATCACTCCTTTGCCTTGTTGATCATACCACTCGTCGGTTCGAAATCGTGTCAAACTTCCCCCACGAATGGTGCCTTCTTCACCAGGGATAAACGTTTTGTTTGGGCTTCATGGGACTCCCCTTTTTATACCGTCATCGTCGTTTTTTCCGAAAAGCGGCTTCCAACCCTTTTTTAGCCCCGTAACTCGCGGCACCACTTGCGGCACCCAACGCCACAGCTTTTCCTCCAGCGATCAAGGCTGGAATGAGGGCGGCCAGGGGCAAGAGACCCCCTCGTTGCCTTCTCCTTCGTCTCATTCGACGCACTCTTGTCTTGGGCATCTTTGTTTGTTTTCACAACTCTTGTTTTCTTTTTATACTCACATGACGTTGCACGTAAACGATTCCCCCGCCCACCGTTTGCGTTTCCCACTTCGCATTTCTTCCATACGTTTCTTCGTTGATCTTAGGTAATTCTTTTTGGCTAACTTTTCTACCCCTTTGGTGATGGACCAGGCGGCCTTAGGAATCCCGGCAATCACTGCGTTGACCCCTTCCCCCGCTTGTGGACGCTGTGGTCGTCGTCGTCGTCGTCGTCGTCGTCGTTTCGGAGGCATGATTGATTTGGGTTCCCTTCTCGTCTCTCTTTTTTATGTCTTTTTGAAGTGTAACGTGACAATGGTATGACCTTCACCAAACTTGACCAAGTCTCCTCCGGCACCAATCGTTTCAGCCACTTGAACGTGAATCATTTCCACCACCTCGTTACGAAGAGACATGTAATGAATGTGCAACGGTTCAAAATACAGGGTGCCACGTGCTTCTCGCTTGTACTGGATTTCACGCAACAAATCAGTCACGCGATTGCCTACCACCGTGCTGCCTGCCACGTCGGAGTACACGTGCAACGATCGTGTGGGTTCACCCACCACTGAACGAAATGCTACATTCAAGTTGGTGAAACGCCAACTACAACTCATACTCAATTGTAAATAATTCAGTAACCCAGACCGAACGGTCCAAAAGACCGGGTTCCCATCCTTATCGGTGATATCCTTCCAAGCGCTGTTCTTGGTCATGTCGGGGATTTGATCCCCCATGAAGTCTTGCTGTAAGTTGGGTCCCAAGATCCATCCACTGCTAATTTTACGTAACCATCCCATCTTGACAGCTAATTTGGTATTGATGTCAATGCCTGGCGTGTCGTCGCCACAATGACAGACATGGGTGTTGTCGATGAGCGGATCCTCGCCTTCCCAACGAAACTTGGCGTACATGTGTTTGCCTTGATCGTTGACAAACCGACCACCTTGAATCGCCGTTTCCATGCGTCGTTGTTCCAAGTGAGCAATGGTGGCTTTCATGAAACTCACCCCATCCACCACCCAATCCAAATGTTGAATGTCATTGATGAGCGTTTGAGCGTATCCCATGCGAGTGATCATTTCCCCGTCTTTGCCGCCCGGTTTGGGATAGGTTTGCTGCCAGATCGACGACATCATGTACCCATCTTTCTGCACCAACTGATACAAATTGACGCGAGCATCCGGTAAGGAAATGGCACTCAACCCCACTTGCCATCCCCCTCCCGTGAGCTGTAACGGTTGAGGTAAACGAATCTTGAAGGAATTAGGTTGGTTGTTGGGAAATTCACGTCGGTTGGCATGACTGGGTAACGTCACGTAGAACGACATGTTGTCTTCTTCTTCTTCACACTACCACTTCCCTTTTAAAGTGGAGAGTCAGGAGGGCATGGCCTTCACCAAATTTCACCAGATCCCCATTGGTTTCGGCCATCTGGGTTTCGACGATTTCTACCACTTCGTTGCGTACTGGGATATATTGAATATGTCGAGGTTCAAAGTGGGTGGTGTTTTGTGGCTGGTACTTGATTTCTCGTAAGAGATCGGTGATACGACCCCCTACCATGCTGCTGGTCCCTACATCACAATACACGTGCAAAGGACGCGCTGAGGGAAATTCCAACGAGGGACGAAAGGTCTGGTTCACATTCACAAACCGCCAAGGACACGATAGACTCAATTTCAGATAATCCCCCTCCACTTTCCAAAAGATGGGCTTGTTGGCGGCATCGCGGATATCCGTCGGGGTGGGAATGGTGGAAATGCCTTGAAATTCTTGCAAGAGATTCGGACCCAATCGATACTGACCGGGGGACACTTGTTCAATCCATCCCATTCTCAGGGCCAAGGATCTGCCCCATGACACGTGCGCTACTTGTCGTTTGTAATCCACATTGGTGGTATTCAATAACAAATCCCCTTCAGAGGTCCATTCAAACGTCGGGTATAATTTGACGCCATTGTCCTCGGTCCATTTGTTTTTGGGTTCGGTTTGTTTGGCACGGCTTTGCTCGTAACGGTACACCAGTTGATGAAAAAAGTGCGATCCCGTCGACGAGGCCATCTCCTTTCTCATATCTCGCCCGTAGACAGTGAGTTCGCGACGTTGATGCCACCATCGATCGTTGCCTTGATCGTCTTGGGCATACACCCGTTCGTGCCATCGTACATACAACAGAGGATGGGAATCACCCACGCCTCCTTCTTCCGCTATCACTGGAATGGTGGGTAAGGATAAACTCACCATACCCACCATCCATCCTCGTCCCACAAATCGGATGGGTTTAGGCAATCGGTTTCTGAAATGATGACTCTTGTTCCCAGGAAACTCTTTGGTACTCGCATGACTCATCAACGTCACGTAAAACGAAGAGTTGGGCACCAACGTCATTTTTTAGTCGCGTCGTCTTTTGGGTGGGCTTGTCTCTTTAGTCTTCAGTTGTCGTTTGGGTGGGCTTTTCCTCTGGGGTGGTTGGAGAGACGTGACGTCTTGACTACGAATCCAACTATTGTACTTGTCGGGCCACCCTTTCCACTTAACCAACCAACGATCTTTTTGTCGCTTAAGTACCTTCTCGATCCGAAACACCTCGGATACATGGACTTTTTGTAAATCCTCTTCATAAAACGTACCTTGGACGGGGGTATCATCCCATTCGTGAATCTTATACGTGGGCACAGGGCCCGGGATCACACGATGCACCACAAACACTTCTTCGGTCCAACCAGGTAAATAGCCTTTTTCAAAGGTACGATGAATCTTATTGAGACGGACACGATCTCCGACTTTGAATTTAGGTTTTTTCTGGTCTTTCAACCGTTGGGCATACAATCGTTTCCACACGGCTTCTTCGTTGTCCCACGTCACGTCTTGAGGGGCCATACCAATACTTCGATGCCGGGTGGCATTATACCCTTGCACCAACTCGGGTAAGACATCGTCAAACTGTAAGGTGTTGGCCGCGGTGAAATAACGGTACAACCGTTCTTTCAAGGTGCGGTTAAATCGTTCCACCACACTGGCTTTGGCATCCCCTTCGGTCGAAAAATGTTGAATGCCTTGCTCGTCAAGCCATCGTTGAAACGTCCGGTTGTAAAATTCTTTCCCTCGATCCGTTTGCAATCGATTCGGGTGACGTCCTTTCAAAATCTTGTCAAAGGCATGGACCAACGCCACCCCGGTTTTGTCTTTCAACGGTTGTACCCACGCGTACTTGGACAACACATCCAACACCGTCAACAAGTATCGTATGCCCCGATTATGTTTGGCCAACGGTTGCACTTCCACTAAATCCGCGACCCATTGATCATCTAATCCTCCTACAATGACGGGGACGGTGGGAAAACGACGACGTCGCGGTTTATGTAACGTATAGGCCAAATCCCGTTCCAAGACCCGTTGAGCTTTTTTCAAAGGGAGACGATGGGCTTTAGCAAATCGTTGCACCCCTCCTAAACTGCCGGGGGCTCGAGGATCGTGGTACTGACTCAACCATGGTTGGGAGACCTTTTTCTTTCGAGGGGCCATACGTTCTGGCATTCACCCCATAAGGTCGATATGGTAGGGACCGTGTGGGGATGCGCCTTTTGAATGATTTGATACCATCGCCATGCCTCTGGGTGAGCTTTTAACCATAAGACAAACACCACCCATCGATATAGGTTGTGGTCCACATGGGTTTCTTCAAAGAGGTGGAGAGGATGCGTGTCCTCGGGACAACGGGGTATGGGGATTTGGGTGCCGGGTTGATGATCATATAAGACTTGACAAAGGGTTTGATGACATTGCCATTGCCCCAGGGACAAGACAGACTTCCACGCATCACATACAGACTCCATGGTGACATTGATAAAAAATTTTATTCGTTCTCTCATTTTAAAAGAGACCTAGACGGCCATAACTGACGGTCTCTAGACCTTTCTGCCAGTTCTCCACACTGTCACTGTACTTGGGGGGTGGTGGTGCCGGGGCTACCATCATTTCTTGACGGTTCTTGAGCTCTTGAATTTCTCGTAACAATTGTTTCTCATAGTCTGTCAGGGGCCGATCCACGTCCTCTTTCCTTTGGACTGGAAGGCCAGGGATGTCATAGCCCCTCTTGGGATATCCTTGAGCATCACGGGTGGGTGCTTCAGCTTGTTGGTCGGCTTTTTTGGGAGGGTTGTCATGAAACCACGTCCAGTACTTGGGACCCAAGGGTTGATCGGCCCATCGGAAGAAGCCACACGTTTTCTTGGAACAAGTCAGAAACAACCGATCGGGGTTCTGGGTCGAATGACTCTGTTGAAGCGTAGCGGGTTCACGGCAAAAGCATTGTAAACCACCCCACATGTCCAACACTTCTACATGAGGTTGACTATACACGGCTTTCATATACTCCAGAACTTTATCTTGTCCACAAAACAGCAAACACGGTTGCATGGGACATTTCACATACTTCCATCCCTTTTGAGATTCTCGGGCCTCCAAACGCACCTCATGGTAAGGACATACCATAGTGTCCACTGAACTGGGAGGATCATACACGGTCGTCAAGGTGAATTGAGGTGATGGGGGTGATTGCTCCACCATGTCATTCAATTCTTTCATCATCTCTTCCACAGCAGCTCGGGTGTCTTCCACCACGTCGCACACCACAGGATCACAGTCCACGGGCGTCATATGTTGAATGCCCTTCTTCTTCTTCTTCCCCTCTGGGGGATGGGTTGATTTTCTCTTCCGATCGACAGACATCGTACTCAAAGGTTGATGTCACCCCTACCGACCATGCCTTTTTATACCTTAGACCCTTGACTGTCATTGGTCAGCTTATCCTACCCATATAAGGACTTGTTATCTTCCCATTGGTCAGCTTGTTCAATCCAAATAAGGACCTCTTGTCTTCCCATTGGTCCATTGTCCCTATTTAAGACGGTCCCTTGGTCACTAGATCTTCATTCTCAAAAGCCATGCCCCCAGACATCATGATCGGAGAACAAGATCTCGGTGCCTTGGAACTGCAAGTGGGTCATGGCCATGTGGTCTACACAGGGGGAGCCAAAGGTACGGATGCCCTCGTGGAAGAACAGGCCAAACACTTTGGGATGCAACTAGAAGTCCTGGTCCCCCCGAACCATCCTCGATCCACTTCCATTACCCCTTCTACGGTGGAAGTCCTGATGCTGGCCAACCCCCATCTTCACCAGGCAGCGGAGAAACTAGGCAAAAAAATGCCCAGTCATTTTTACACCCTGCAATTGCTGCAACGTAATTATCAATTGGCCAAAAAAGCCCATACCATCTATGCCTTTGGCATCTTGGAACCGGATCATAAACGCGTGAAAGGAGGCACTGGTTGGACTGTGCAATTGGCTATGGATCAAGACAAACCCGTCTACCTGTTTGACATCCCCAGTCAATCATGGTACCGCTCGGACCATTACTACCAAGTCAATGAGAATGCCGCCACCCTGGTCACTGGCAGTCAATTTGTCCCTTGGGGACCTAAAAAGCCCACCCTTCATCAAAGCAGTGCTATCGTGGGATCCCGGGATGTGGACGAGAAAACCCGAGCCGAAATTCAAGCCTTATTCAACCGCACCTTCTGTCTACCCGAGAACATTGATCAATTACGTATGGAACTGGAAGACTTTCATTTGTAATTTCTTAGTTTTTATTTTTTCAATCTGTACATAGCTTTCTTTTTTTTAATTTTTTTAGTTTTTATTTTTTTCCAATTGTACATAGCCATTTTCAATTTTTAGTTTTTCAAATTGTAGATAGCTTTTTTCAATTGTAAATAGGAGCGCCCCACCCGCGTGGCAAAGAACACAGACCACCCTTTGTAACATCAACTCTTTTTTTTAATTAAAATAAAAAAGTTCACAACCCTGACGTCATGTCCGTTGACTTTTTCTGGAGAGTTGAAGGGTAATGATGGTACTGCCTTGTTTGAAAGGAGCCGGCTGTCCATTCGCTGTTTGAATGTCAATGGCAATGCTGTCAAAGATGGTTTTGCCAAGAGGAAAATACATCCGTTGCGTGGTATCAAACTGATGATCGGTATTGCCAGCATCAATGGCACGTAAAAAACCTTTTTCTTGATTTCCAACCACGCTGTCAATGACGAGATCCGTGTAAATCATGAGTTGTTGTCGTCCTTGTTGCGGTTTGACGGTTTGGGTGGTGGGAAATGGTTGTCGACTGAGATTAGGACCCAAGAACAACTCATACTCGAAATCGGGGTGGGTAAAGCTGACAGAGACGATGCCATGTGGTGGATATTTGTTGACAGGCCCTATGGTGGGTGTCCATTTGTGGCGATCGTCGTAATCCACGATATGTTTCACCAGATAATTTTTTTCTTGGACAATTCTCTGCGTTGGCGTTCCATCTTTGACAAGTCCCATCAGGCTGGCCAATTTCCATTCAATTTCAAATTGCATGTTGGCTGGTATGAGTACATACAACGAATCTAATTCGGAGGCGATGCCGGCATTGGTGATTTTCACGTAGGGTTGAGCCAGGTTAAGAGCGGCTAGTTGTTGTCGTTTCCCTAGATCGTCCACGTCCATTTTGGCTATATCCATCATGACTTCCATGTGTTGTTTTTCTATTTCGTAAGCGATGGCAATCCATGCCTCTTTCAAATTGTGGTAATACCCTGGCGGTAAATGGATTTGTTTGGTCACTTGAATGGGAGCCGTTCCATCAGCACGTTTTGGTATGTATCTGATATCTGTTTTCATCCAATGTTTTTGACTATCTTCTTGACTCCAATTCTGCTTGGTTTGATCTCCCAATTGTTGATAAAAAGCCGGGTGTGAGATATGAACCAAGGCCGCTTCCCAATCATCTTCCACCAAATAATGTGAATGAGGAAGTCTGACAGTAAATTTTTGATTCGTGCCTTGTGCTTGATCACTGATAAGGGTGATGTAAAAACTCATGGTCACAATCACCACCTAACCCCTCTGGTTACCTTTTTATACCTGCCCCCGATGCTCAAATTGCACTGTGGACTTTGAGCCCGCGTTCCTCAGCAGTTTTGCTCCATCCTGAGCCCGCGATCCTTTTTTTTCCACTGGTCAGTGGTTTCCCACCTTAGCCAGAGCCCTATTCTGATACGTCATGTAAGCGTCACGAAATGTCCTCTCTTTTCTTTCCTCTGAGCCCACGTGCTCCAGGATTTAATTAATGATTCGCTTTCCTCTATAAAAAAAAACAACCACGTCATGTCCGTTGACTTTTTCTGGAGAGTTGAGATGAAACTATTTTTTTTGTCGCCTCAAAAAAAAAAAAAAAAAAAAAAAAAAAAATTTGAAAACCGAAGCGGTTCTGTTTAGCTCGCAATGTTTTCCCATTCCCCGCGTTGTTGTGAAACTCTGCTTCTGATCGGCTGATACTTTGACCATGGCCTTGGACCTTGACCATGGCCTGACTGGGACTGACCAATCACAACCAAATGACGTCACACTGTTTAGCTATATAAGCAGCAAAATTACCCCCGAACTTTCTTTTTTTCAAGATGGAGGAAGGTCAGGGAGACTTACGACAGTTTTTTCACAGATTTATTCATCGCTTTACCCCAGCAACCCTCGGCTTTACAAACAAAACGATGACAGCTAAGATTTCAGCGAAAAATGTGGGAGATTTTTATCTGTAGAAGCCGCCGAATGGATGTTTTGAAAACAGCGAAAGCTTAACACGAGGTAAGTGTTGTGTTTTGCTGCCGGCTAAAAATATTGAAGTGTTTAGCCTGTTTTTCCCACAACGACGAACTTTTCGATTAAAAAACAGTGTGTCTTATAATACTCGTTTACTAGTTTTGTTTTTCGAAATGAAACTAATTTTTTGTCGCCTCGAAAAAAATTGAAAACCGAAGCGGTTCTGTTTAGCTCGCAATGTTTTCCCATTCCCCGCGTTGTTGTGAAAAAATCCTTTTCTACCCGAAAGACTATTTGATTTATTTTTACTCACTCTCTGTATTTCTTTTTTCCACAGTCCAACGATGTGCTGACTGTAACGCGGTGAGACAAACGAGATGACAACTCGTATTTTCGCCGAGAAGAAAGCGAGCGGCTTGTTGAAAACAACAAGCAAACCTCCACGCAAAGTAAGCATCATTTTTTTTCTGACTGTCAGCTAAAAAAAAATATATATAGATTTAGCCAAGCCTAAAAGCGGAACTCCATATCTACCGGTTACCATCGGTCACCTATAAATTAGGTACTTGACCTCGTTAATTACTGTATAGTTTTATTAAGCGTATCATTTTAGTATAAACTTAGAGTTATAATTCTGTTTCGTGATTCAAGCAAATCTAGTTTATCTATTTGTGCTTTCACTTTAAGTTGGCTAGGCAAATTCATTTAATCGTTTATCGGCATTTTTCGTTTGTTTTGATTGCTGTTATTTTATTTGTCGCTTTGTATTTTGTAATTGGAGACGCGTGTTCGCTTCGAAACTACTAGAAATTCTCTTTTGGTTTTGTTTACAGATTATTGCACAGTGTTGCACACATTTGACACATTTTGTCGTAAATTCAATCTGTTTACTGTGAATAAATTTAATTCTGTTTTACAACTGTCAATTGGAAAGCTATGTTCTTCTAATTCTGTTTGGCGACCGGATACGCTTCATTCGTTTTAAGTTCGCTAGGCAAATTCATTTAATCGTTTATCGGCATTTTTCGTTTGTTTTGATTGCTGTTATTTTATTTGTCGCTTTGTATTTTGTAATTGGAGACGCGTGTTCGCTTCGAAACTACTAGAAATTCTCTTTTGGTTTTGTTTACAGATTATTGCACAGTGTTGCACACATTTGACACATTTTGTCGTAAATTCAATCTGTTTACTGTGAATAAATTTAATTCTGTTTTACAACTGTCAATTGGAAAGCTATGTTCTTCTAATTCTGTTTGGCAAACGGATACGCTTCATTCGTTTTAAAATACAAAGGTCATGCTTTAGGTCAGAATTATTTGTTCGCAAATTATTACTTTTCTGATCAACTTATACTCTTTCCCAGGGCGCGTGTTCCTTCCCAGGACATTGAACTTTGGACTCCGTGCCGCTGCCTGGCTTGCATAGTTCGTCATTGTGCCCTCGTCCTCTACCAGGTGCCTCTCTTCATGGAATCATGCCTCCAGACATCGTCGCAAGCCACCATATCCAGTTTAGACTTTGGACTCATTTTTGTTTTCTCACTTGTTGTGAAAAAGTTTGACAATAAAGTATTTATTATTTTTTTTATGTTGTTTCGCCATGCTTCCCCCTTGTGACATGGAACACTCATCCTCTGCAAGCCACATTAAAATATTTTTTCTTTCCCATTTTGCTTGATGTGCCATATCTGGGTCACCCCCGTTCCCCACATTGGACTTTGGACTTTGAGCCCGCGTTTTCTCAGCAGTTCCCCTTGAGCCCACGATCCCTTTTTCCACCTGGTCAGCGGTTTCCCTTTCCAAATCACGTGACTTCCGGTTGCATGAGCCTGCGATCCCTTTTTCCAACTGGTCAGCGGTTTCCCCCTATTAAAAAAACACGTGACTTCCGGTTCCGGTCATGACGTCACCGACCAATCAGAAGCCTCCATTTTCTCCCAACAGAGGTCCTTTACTACTGATAGTTATTTGTTCAACTGCAGTTCAGAAAAAGAAACCTGTTTGAAGCACTTGGAAATTCTTGGACACGATATTATTGTGTGGTGATTGTTATTTCTGGCGGGGACTATATATAAGTTATCAGTGCTATTTTGTGCACTGCGGTTCAGAAAATTATTTCATAGGTTAACTGTTAAGTTTCATTTGAGTTTGAGATGTTTTTATACGTATTAATAATGGTTATAGGAGAACACTACAGACTCTTTTTCATGAATGAAGAACCGTTTCAAGTGCAAGCGAAACCTGAGCGGCATTTATCAATTTGAAAAGTTAGAATTAGGGTACTAAAATTAGCAATGTTTATTACAATTATTCTTGCTTCCTAGATTATATATTGATGAAGCAGTAGAACTACTCAATACACAGTACTGATTGTCTCAGCATCGTTGTGGCGACAAAATATGATAGCTGCTTACACGAACAATATCTAAAAGAAATCACAAATTAAATTGAACGCAAGTGAGTGCTACATTCGCTATAAGCTACTTGACGAGTCGTTTCAGTTCATTGAAATTTAAATTTATTGAGTCGGACCGTGACATTGTTTTCAGATCCAATTTTGTTTCGCCTCAAATCTTTGTTGTCCTGGAAGAATCTGTAAACGACCGGATCGGTTGACTTTTTTTTCCCAGCAGACCATGTTTCTGAAGATAGTTTTTGTGGCCGTTCTTGCTTGCCAGTTTCTTCCGGGAACCACGGCTCGCCGCAGACCTTGTTCAATTTACACACCGAGATGTAAAGGCGCGTCCGTTGTCAAGGCGGTAGTGGACAAGATAAATGGTCTGGGAATATTTCCAAAAGATCACAAGTTTCTCTGCCGTATAGCCTGGGTGGAATCAAGATATGGATTGCACCGTGGAACATTCAGACGTGGTTATTATGGAGGCATATGGCAGGTAATGAGTCTAGAGTTTATATGGAGAATTTAGCGTGCAGACCTAGGCATTTGGCTCTCTATTTACGTGGTACAACCTTTCTCACATACAACTTATATCCCGCAGGGGGAGGGTAACTCCCTATAGTGGGCTATGCGGGTATGGTCCGCCCGAAAGGGATAACTTTTTGCAAGCTTCCATTATATTTAAGGGTATAATTTGTATATTAAAGGGTCACCAAAATACGCTGCAAAGTAAAACAGATGGTAGCCTAAGTTAAGTCTATAAAAGGGTGTCACATTTTGGCAAAATAGCACTGAACGCGAACCACGAAAGCGTAGAGCCTGAAAGCCCGGGAAAAACGCGGTGACCACACGATATTCTGCTCTTTCGGCTCATCCTTGAGGTATAGAAAAGGGGGTGCAATTTTACTCTAGGTACATGAAAAGGGGTACCATTTTGGTAAATATTAGTGTATAACAGGGTATGGGTATGAACCTCTGGGCGAAGTCCCCCCATATAAAAGTTAATACAGTAACTCCCCCCCCCTCCCACCGGTACCACTTTGAGAAAAAGTGCACAAGGAAACGAAATGGCAGCGAACCACCGCCCTTCAAGTTCCACGCGCTATCCAATCTGCGGCCGTGCTTTTGTTATCTAGGAGCGTCTGATTACATGTTATCTTTCCGAAATCAAGTTGCTTTTTGGCCCTGCTGGAGAATACACGGTAACTTTCTCACGTTTTCCTACACTCAGTGTTGGAAAACAGTAACTGTTTTTCGTTGAGTAAACAGAGGTAAAATGAGGGTCGGTATGGGGCGAGAAGGATGAAGAAAAGAAGAAGAGTTTCACAACACTTGTAATCAATGAGATACGGTGGGAATATAAGCTTATCGTGTCTCTTTTTATCACCGCTTAGGTTGACCGCATTGGTCATCTTGAGACGCGTACCAACCGAAGACTGCTGAGGTACTGGAACCTAATCAAGGCCAAACTTGGCATTGATTGGACTAGGACCCGATGGCAAGACTTGCAGAGACCGCTGTACTCTGGACTGGCTGCTCGGTTGTACCTCGTCAGGATTCCTGCTGCGATTCCACGCTACCTTGGAGCGCAGGCTCAGTACTGGAAGAGATACTACAATACTTACGCTGGTGCAGGAACCCCTCAGAAATTCATGAGAGATGTCAGACGAGCACATGGCTGTGCTAAATAGAAAGGATAACGGCCCTTCATCCATTGTAGTCTTTATTTCAATTTTAAACGGTCCATGTTAGTTTTGCTGTTAAGCAATTAAATTAATTCATCTTTAAAGTTAAATCTTCCTAGTGAAATTTTACACAAAAAAGAAAGATAAAAAGACTTGTAAGACTGAAGAGAAATGAAATAATAAAATTTACGAGAATGAGATAACTGAAACTTAATTTTTTTTCAGTAGAGTTACTTATGTTTAACCTATTCACCCCTAACCATTTGAGGCAATGATGCCGTCATTTGGCTCCTGTCTGCTCAAATCCCGGTGGAAACCTCCATAACTTCATCTGCAGCATGAAAACTAAACTTTCCTTCCATTTCCGAGGTTGTTTGGCAAATTTGATCTAGGGCATGCGCACAATTCAAAATTTGGGCAGTTTTTGAACGAGAAAAACAACGTACCCGGTCGTCTTTCCGGGTTTTAGCGCTCAGTCCCGATGTCTTTGGTTCTTATTTGACGAGCTCTCCTAAAAGCGCAAAAGCGCCAGAATAGTACCCAGGCGTTCTCCTCCCGCTCACTCGACTTGGGGCTTAACGTCACCATGTCACCGAATGAGTCGCCCGAAGAACGCGTTCTCGCGGTATACCATTCGGTGACGTCACATTGCGCACCAAGGTGAGTGAGCGGGAAGAGAACGTCTGGGTACTTGGCTGCCAAAGCGCCTCTGTTGGTTTAATTTCTTTGCACTTTATTATTGATAAATTGATGAGATTGGTTATCGTGAGACCTTGAGACAACAGGGCCTGAAAACGTACTGGGCAAAATCAAGGAAAAACTAGGCATCGACTGGACCAGCACCACATGGAACGACCTGGAGAAACCGCTGTGCTCTGGACTGGCTGCTCGGCTGTTCCCCGCTAGGCTTTCTGTTTCTATCCCAGCTGATCTAGCATCGCAGGCTCAATACTGGAAGTCTCACTACAATACTGTAGCTGGTTCAGGCGACGGTTCAGGCACACTGAAGAAGTTTATTGATGATGTGAGCCAGGCAACCGGTTGCGCTAAGTAGAGACCACCGAGTAACCCACTACTTCAAACTGACAGTGTTTTTGACTGGACCGATAATGAAACTCTTCGTTTAGTCTAGGCTTGTGAGATTAATAAGATGAACTTTTGTGGGTTTTTTTTTAATATTGCTTGTCGCTGATTAACAATTGAAATAAAACAAAAGGCATAGAGCGCTGCGTTATTAGTTTTCAAGTCGGAGACTAAAGTTGATGCTACCAACTTGAAGACTTCAGTACGAGAAAGAATCTTTTAAAGTCAACAATCATGGCATGTGAGAGCAGATTTTAGCCGCAAATTAGATGCTGACTTATGACTACATTGAACACTACCGTTATCCCTTTAACTTGGTAGCTTTTGGTCAGTGTGTGGCACCTTTGTTGTCTAACTTGTTTTACGCGCATTTTTCTTGTAGAGACTGTTCTTGCTTTGTCTCCTTTTATCCTTTTACCCTTGAAGTTTAGTTTAGCTTTGCTCTTGTTCTTGGCTTGATAAATTCTTATTTGGCTGGTGTCATGGGTCGGTCACGTTGAGGTTCGCTATTTTTTTTCCACTTTTCTTTTAACTTCTGAAAATGGATTCTGGTATATAAAACAAGTGAAGGTAACTACAGAATCCACAACACCATCAACTTAGTAACGATATTCTCTTATGTTCTTTCTTTTCATCACTTTACACCCTCCACTTCGAATTAACTATAATTGAATTGACAATGAATATCCACAGTATATAAGACGAAGTATCAGTAGGGCCGATTTCTTGACGTGCTAAGAATTAAACAATTGGAATAATGCTGTTGCTTTTCCGTTATCTTGGCTCACGGCTTTTCTTGTTTGTGAAGGTCTTTTTCATATACTCAAGCAAACAAAAAAGAAATCAAGAAAAAGGTACATTTTAAATTCACAAAGTCGTGTTATTTGCACGCTTCGAAAAGAAGGTCACTGCAGCAGGATGAATATGGACTATCTGGTGTATTTTGGAAAAAAAGGAATGTAAGGCAAAAATTGCGAAAGAGAGGATTGCAACAATGTGCTCTTGTTTGCATATACAACTAGATTAGTCTAACCGTGTTACGTGCGTGCTTAACAGACATAAATAACAGATGAATAAAAAATGGCCAGATGTAAAGAGAATTCAAAACACTATGTTTATTCATGTTTAAAATAACAAGCAAGTTATTACATTTTATACGTGGCGACAAAAAAACTTTCGAAATCGTAAAAAGTATTCATAAAGTATTCCTGTTTTTCTACTTTGAATCACTGGCTATTTGTATTTTTGTTGGTAGGCCATAATATATGTCATAACAAAAAGAGAACGACAATCTCAGCATTCTATCGCCAAATGTAACTAGATGGCAATTCCGTGTCTCCTGCAATTCTAGAAATAATGAAATCTATTTGAAGCTAAAAGGTTCAGTCAGTTAATTTGGGGGCGATTTTTGCTTTATCTTATCATCTTAGAGACCCATTTCTTGCTTGTTTAAAACTTACTACATGTAATTAATTAATTTTAATTTTTTTCTTATCAATTTAAGTGTTTTTTTACGACTTTAAACGGGCATACTGTCAAAGCTTCAAGCTTCCAACTTTTTGGTGCGTTATTACACCGCCTCCGGCAAAACTGAAAAAAAAAGAAGAGAACTAAATATAAATAAAAAAACATATGAAACATAAATAATGCAAACCACCTATGCATGAAGAAAGTCAAAGTATAAAGATACCCATATTCCTACCACGGAATACTCAGCAATAACAACAGGTTTCTGTAACGTTAATTTTCTCCCTTTTTTCAAGGCGAAAAATGAGTAAAAACCCACCGAAAATAAAATGCAAGTCTTCATTGTGACTAGATAGATTACATTTCCGTCGTGACTAGACTTTCTGGTATCTGACTGTTTTAAGATCTTAAAAGATCTTTATGAACGTGTCAAACATATTGATTAGTTAGGTTCAAAAACTAAATAAGAGAAACAAATAAAAAAGGGTTTTTACGACTGACTGATGAACGGATTGATCAGGTTGAATGATTGACTGACTGACTGACTGACTGACTGACTGACTGACTGACTGACTGACTGACTGACTGGCTGGCTGACTGTTTGAGTAATTGATTGATTGACTGGCTGACTGATTGTTAATTGCGTACTTCTTAATATTTTATTATTCTTAAGGTCTTTTAACACGGTTTTATTCGTGTAATAACAGAAATTTCAATTTCTATTGAAAACATTAAGTTTTTAACTAGCATGTGATAGGTTAATATGAGATGACCACAATATTAGTTTTTCGACACCACCAACCATGAGCTATAGGAAACAGGGATTTCCAGTTCTCACCGAACGTTGTTTCAAGCAGACAACGATGAAAAATGTTTCCTATAGCTCATGGTTAAATATCTCAATAGCTCCTGAAAAAACGTTCAATCTAAATTTTAAATCAGGCCCAGCCAGGGGTTTGGGTATACGGTATCTAGGGTGTTTTTTACCAAGGTATTCGGCACTTTTTGCCAATTGTTTTTTCAGGTATCGGGTATTCTGTGTTACAATGATGTTAGGTATTTGTTATCAACGTTTTTGCATTTTTAAGGTATATTGGTATCCCAGGGGAAAGAAATGAAGTATATTGGTATCCTACTCCCCCCCCCCCCTCTTAAATGATTTTCAATTAAATACGATTTAACTTCATAATTACTAGAAACTAGAAACAAAGAGTTAGAAGACAATAACTCGTCTCAGACGAGAATGAAAGAGGAAAACAGTAGAAGACCTGAAAAGTTAGCGATTTGTTTTAGAATTATAACTACAGATACTAATAAGTACAATAATGAAAACAAGCAAACAACAAACGCACAATTTAAGTTCATTAATGAATGAATGAAAAATGAAAAACTTTATTAAAGTGTCAAAGTCTACTAGCAGGCGTAGCAGGCCTCAAGTGACCCACTAATTGAGGACACCTATGATTAAATTACAATAAAGTTAAAGTTGATTTAAAATTCAGCTCAATATAAAATTACATAAAATAGAATTCACGATAAAAGTAGTAATTTTCAATTTAATTAATCTAAGAATAATCAAGTATTGAGCATGTGTGGAAGTATTTAGTAGGTCAGAGAGTTGATGCCTTTTTTTTTATTGCTTACCTTGATGACAAGTCTTTCCATCTTCCCTCAGAACAAGGTTTGCAGGGCATGCGCACTCACTCCCCGTGGACGACAGCAAACACAAATGGCTGCAGCCACCATTATTTAACTGGCATGGTGAATTACCTTAGAGGGACAATATTAGAACAGTAATAAGAACAAGGTACGTTTATTTCTATTCGGATTGGTTGGAACTTGATACATTCTAACTTTGTACTTGAGCGAAACGTGTTGTCAGTGTAAGAAATGCCAGACGTGGTGGAGGTGAACTAAGGGTGAAAGTGTCTGGGAGGTGCTGTGGATTTTTTTTTTTTTTTTTGGGGGGGGGGGGGGGGGAGATTTGGTAGTTCATAACTTATGCATTACCTGGGCATGAATGCTCTTAGTATCTTAGTATAATGCAAGGAAGAGGGGACAGGTGTGGTAAATAAGGGATAATTCAGCTGTATGATAAAATCTGAGTTTATCTGAGCCAGCCGTAGCTATAGCCTGAAAGGAGAAGATTTCAATCAGATATCCCATGCTTGTCTCAGTAACCTTCTCCTTGAATGTTGGATTTAGCCACATTAACACATTAGCCATTGCCATTTTAAGAGCGCTTGTCTGTAAAAATCAAACATAACGCGGCAAGGGTGGAAAATTCGATTTCTTTCATATTTTAATGTTAGATAGGTTAGGGTATAACTAAAATCACTGGATACTTTTTTTGGCAAAACATCCTTTTATTTCAAAGAAAAATGCAAATAACGAACTTCCGTTAAAATCGCCATTTGAAGCAGTAAATTATGACATCAATTTGAGACGTTCGCGTGCAAAAACAAATCCCTCTGTCGTCTTTTAAACACTCAATTTTACTTTTGCAATCTCTCAAGACCTTCAAAACTGATTTTGGTAGAAACTGCGTTGTTCTTTGTGTTTGAAATAATTTAATTTTGAAAGTATACATTTCTCATCCGGAAAAGTACTTCGTGAATTAAATTATTTTTCACCATGTGCTAAACCTTCAAATCGATTCAGCTTCTGGCTGTTGAATTAAGAAAAGATGTTCTCAGGGTTGCTACAAAAATTTCTTTGGGCAAATGATTGAGAGCGACCCGAGAGCTTTTCAAAGTTCGTTAAAATGCAGGTTGTTTGACCCTTCTTGGCAACATTCCATTCGCGAGTCACGCACATATTTTAAGGTGTTTCGACCCATATGAGATCGAAAATGTCAAACAGAAAAACAGTTCGAAATGCTCTTACCTCATTTGCTGTAGAGGACAGGTTCAGAGGCCATTTCCGAGTGATTCTCTTGCCGTTCGACGTATTTTGGTCCTGTTGATGCCATCCAATGAACACCGCCAACTGGGTCAGTGTATTGTAAACGGTCGAACAGCTCAACAACAACCTTTCTTCCAAAACGTTCAACATCTTTCTACACTGTGACATCTTACTCAACGGTTCAGTTGATTGAATACGAGTGTTGCTCAGTTTTCAGTGCACAAAAGCATTATCAGATTTGACTGCTAATTTGGGACCAAACGTGAATGGCGCCGCGTGCGTATTTGGTTTGTCACGCAATGCGTATCAAAGGCATTTTAGGGGGTAGGGGAAGGGCAAAACCTTTGAGGTGAAGTAAAATAACACACAGTGTTAATTGCAGGGATTATTCGTGGTTTTAATGGCGTTGTGTGTCTTTCTTACTTATTACCAGTGTTGTTACAACCATTAAAAATTGTATTTGCTACCCTAGCCTAGTAGTCTGAAACGCAATTCCAACCGTTGTACAAGCTTACAGACATGGTTACAGGTGAGTGGTGCAACAGAAGTGGCGCTATTATTAACTAGTCCCAACTTTAATACGGGAAAACCTATAACTACAAGGGGCTCCCTTTTGTTAATTGACGAGCGGGTATTCTACCTATAATCATTGGTGTCAGTCTGCTGGTTCTCAGCTGGCACAGAACCGGTACAAGGCACAATTATATCAGGAGTGAAGTCAGCTCGCTGTTAAAGGGTTGGATGGAGTTTTGGACAGGAAGGGTTCTCTCTTCATAACAAATGGGTGCAATCGAAGTGTTTAACTGTGCTCTCTTGTCAGCTGTTTGATTTAGTCTACATTAGTGTGTCCTGACTAATGAGCGGGGCTTCTAACAGCACGCCAGTGCTGTTTGAAGACTGTGAAATATGGCACGTAACCATGGTAACAAAAAATGAGGTTCTGTTCCTGAATTTCTGTTTACGAATCTTACTGAGACAGGTTCCCAGTGAGCGAGATCTCTCACAGCAGCCAGCATACTTATCATAATGCATATGAGGATATCATAACAGAAATACGTCAAGCATCTTGCCCTTAAGAGTGAATGTTGCCAAAAATCAAACATTTTCAAAATATTGTGGCAACAGCTCAAAAATCAATTCCGCTCATATTCTTATGTTAGGTAGACCTTAATGTGAAACAAATCACTGCATAGTTCGTTTGGCTGAATATCGATTTATTTTCAAGAAAATCGATATTAACGGAATTCGCTCAAAATACCGCTTTTGAAGCTCAAAATTTACGGCAAATCTCGAAGCTTCGCGTGACAAAATGAAGCACTCCAGAGCAATAAAAAGTAACCAAACTTGTAGAACGATGTTTAGATATATGTCAAAAGCAATTTCAGCAATTTCTGCTCATTTATTTACGAGCTCTAATTAAATGTATCCAACATACTTTTGACTAGATAAAAAGTATATCAAGTTTAACCCCTAAAAAAAGTATGTGGTACCGAATATTATTCGTCAAGAATCTGGATTTCAAGAGGAGAAGGGATGTCCTTTCCCTTCCTAACAGGATTTTTTTGGGGAAATTTATTGACGCGATGTTATGGAATTTTAAAGTTGGACAAAATGCGTTGATTCAAGCGACCAGAAAAGTCAGCCTAATTAACTCAGTGTACACATACACAAACAACTTCACGTTTACCGCAGGTTTTGATCAGCCAACAACCGGTTTTAAGACAAAATCCTCTAACCTTCATGTTGCTGTATCACAGATGAGAGCTGTGGTCCTTGTTGATGATAAAATTCAAGCAAACTGCAAGGAAACTTGACAGGATATCGCAACTTGTCATGCCGTACGCGTTTCACTGAACATCCGCCGTTTTTAATGTGAGGATTCTCTTTTCCAATTTTCGTTAGAAAACAGGCTTAAGGTGTTGTACAAAAGATGTCTTTCCTTTGAAACTAGCTCTGAACTGAACAGCGAAACAAGAAGTCGTTAATACAAAACCATCTGTTGCTTCGGGTGATGCCGCTAATTAATTCAGTCAGAACGAGTTTTAGTGAAATCGACAACTGCAGGCATGTACCGCGGTAACGAAATTTTGGGTGCATCGGGTGACCTTGGGGAATAAGGTTAAATTGTTTTTTCAAATAAGCTATTCTTGTCATCCTACGTTTATTAATTTAAGGACTGAGCGAAGATTCTCAGTAGACTGGTTTCAGATGAACACTAAAAAATGCGTGAAACTGAAGAAACGTACGTTGGTTGCGTGACATTAACCCTAAAGATTTTTCTGGTGGGCAGGGCGAAGGGATTTAAAAAATATATTCTCTGTTGGTTTTCGAAGAGGTAGCACAGTTCATGAACTATGGCTGGATTAAAATACAAAGTTGGACATGAAAATCTCCTTTTCGGTCTGAGAATGTTTTCTTTCTTTTTGTTTAGGGTGGGGCGGGGTTTGGGCTAAAGGTGTTTGAAAAGACGTTTAAGAGAATACTAAATCGACTGATTGTAAGTGCCCGGGTGAAAGCGATAGTATAAGTAAATGATTCTTGGCATTAAAGGATTTTCAAATAAAGCGGAGCTTTTCCATCTCTTGTTTCAGAACTCACCTAACCCCACCTTTGATGTATCAATTATGCAGAAGTGAAACCTTTTGCTTTACAACATCACACAACATTCAAGCCAGCCACCTGCATGTGATAAAGCTTTGTTCAGTAATTATAAAAGCAGATCGGAAAGGAATTTGCAGGTTCTGGATTTCACAGACCCAAAAGGCTCCGATTAGAATTACTTAGTCCGTGCCTGCACCCTTTCCTCGTGTGTTTTAATATTCCTTAAAGGCATCTTGAGGTGACTTGGACATCCAAGTCACCCTCATGTCAAGGTCTTCGAATACCTTTAAGAGTGATAGCGGGTCGCTGTAAAATGACAGTTTTGAGGACTTAAGTTTTAATCAAGGCTCGCTTGGAATTATTGTCTCGGAATTCTCTTTCCCTTTTGCTTAACCGGGGCGATGGGTGGGTGGGGGGGAGGGGGGGGGTTGGAAGCCTACTTAAGGGGAAACCTTTTCATGTTGGGGGATTAAGGGTTCAAACTTCCCCCTTCTCTTAGCCTTCAACCCCGCCGGCCGGCTGCGCCCTCATTTTGTTAGCTCACGCTGTTTGCGTTTTTCGTTTGCAAACCTTATGACTCGGCCAAACTCATTCAACATTATTCAACAATCTTGAACACAACTTTGTTGTGCGATGTTAAACAAGGTGGGCAAACGAATTCCATACTTTTGATCACACCTGAGAACATAGAAAAAGTTGAATCAATATTACAGAACATCATTGTACAGAGTGGCACACCTGAGAACAAAGGAAAAGTCGGCAAAATTGTGAAACATCATTAAGCTAGAAGGCCAAACTTGTTTTAAAAATTCAACAGCGTTGATCAGTGTTGAATAGAACGTTGAAGCCCCCAGTTAACCGTTTTGTAGTTTTCTTCACTGTTGGAAGCTTTAAAAAAAGACTGCACGCACTACAGTGTCAGTCGAGTAGAGTCGTTTATCGTTGGTGCCTGTTGAGCATCGAAAGCGGAAAACCCAAGACTCATAAAAAGTCATCCAAGTTAAGCCCGTAGTGGGTTGTATTTTGTGCCATAGGACGAAGCTCTTAACAATCTAGCAGATCATTAAATTTATTCCCTGAGAACCAGTACGAAATTTGATTTCTTAGTAATGTCTATACTCCGTAAATAAGTGTAATACGAACAAGAGCCAGGTAAAAATAAAAAGGAGGTTTAAGGTATCACCACTGCCTTATTTGAAAGTCTTTGATGAATGCCAGGAATCGATACAATCAGTCGATTCGGTGTTCTCTAAAACTTCTTTCCGCGAAACCAAGAGAAAATAAGGGGACAGAGAGGGACTCTGAGGGCGTTGGCTGGGATATGTCAATTCCACAAAAGTTATTTATAGACTGGCTTTTCAACGGAAGTCTGTTTCCCGAAACGTCCGCATAAATACCATTTCCCTTGTTTTTCGAAGTCGTTTTCATCGACAAAACGTAACACCATTTGGTCCGCCGTTACAAGCAAAATTTTGAATGGTTCTTCAAGCGCCAGATCGAGGTTGCCTTTATGCAGACGTCCGGAAAACAGACTTCCGCTTCAAATGGCCGTCTGAAAATAACTTTACCGAACTTGACATATCCCAAAGCCTGGGCTGGCAGTGTCCCTCTCTGTCCCGTTATTTTCTCTTGGCGAAACCTATAGCCCCAGCCCCTCCCCACCCTCACCCCAACAAAACGAAAAAAGAATTTTAAGACCGAACAGGACATTTTCATGCCTGACTTTGTATTTTAATCTAGCCATAGTGTATAAAATAGCGTTCATTATCTGTGCCACTTTTTGGAAAACCAACAGAGAATATATTTTTAAAACCCCTTTGCAACTTTGCCCTGCCCATCAGGTAAAAGCTCAGTCTCGGGTATGTCACGCAACCAACGTGCGCTTTTTTTAAGTTGTACAGATTTCAAAGTACTCATCGAACCCAATCTACTGAGAATCTTCGCTCAGTCCTTAAAGTAGTAAACGTAAGAAGACAGAAATAGCTTATTTGAAAAAAAAAATTAAACCTAATTCCCCAAAGTCACCCGATGCACCCAAAATTTCGTTACCGCGGTACATGCATGCAGTAGTCGATTTCACTAAAACTCGTTCTAAATTAATTAGCGGCATCACCCAAAGCACGTAACAGATGTTTTTGTATTAACGACTTCTTGTTTCGCTGTTCAGTTGAGAGCAAGTTTGAAAGGAAAGACATCTTATGTACAACACCTTAAGCCTGCTTTCCAACGAAAATAGGAAAAGAGAATCCTGACACATCAAAAACGGCGGATGTTCGGTGAAACGGCATGACAAGTTGCGATATCCTGTCAAGTTTCCTTGCAGTTTGCTTGAATTTTATCATCAACAAGGACCACAGCTCTCACCTGTGATACAGCAACATGAAGGTTAGAGGATTTTGTGTTAAAATCGGTTGTTGGCTGATCAAAACCTGCGGTAAACGTGAAGTTGTTTGTGTATGTGTACACTGAGTTAATTAGGCTGACTTTTCTGATCGCTTAAATCAACGCAATTTGTCCAACTTTAAAATTCTATAACATCGCGTCAATAAATTTCCCCAAAAAAATCCTTTTAGGAGGGAAAAGAACATCCCTTCTCCTCTTGAAATCCAAATTCTTGACGAATAATATTCGATACCACATACTTTTTTTAGGGGTTAAACTTGATATACTTTTTATCTAGTCAAAAGTATGTCGGATAAATTTAATTAGAGCGCGTAAATAAATAAGCAGAAATTGCTGAAATTGCTTTTGACATATATTTAAACATCGTTCTACAAGTTTGGTTACTTTTTATTCCTCTGGAGTGCTTCATTTTGTCACGCGAAGCTTCGAGATTTGCCGTAAATTTTGAGCTTCAAAAGCGGTATTTTGAGCGAATTCCGTTAATATCGATTTTCTTGAAAATAAATCGATATTCAGCCAAACGAACTATGCAGTGATTTGTTTCACATTGAGGTATACCTGACATAAGAATATGAGCGGAATTGATTTTTGAGCTGTGGCCACCAAATATTTGACCGTTGGTAACATTCGCTCTTAAACGTCTGCAGGGATGTAGATAAAAGCCGGCAGCCGGAAAAAATCGCCAGCTATTCCTAAAAAATTTCCGGCTAATGAATCTTGGAAGGATGATACACAACTGCCGAAATAGAAAATGTGATGCAGAAGCCGCAAGTGGCTTCTAGTGCCTGCCGCCTATTATAAGTATTCTTCCATCTATTGAAAATTCTAACTACAACCCTGGTCTGTTACCTCTTTCACGTTCTACATACACCTTAATGAGGACGAAGAGAAGAGTGAGGCTTCCATCGATAACCTGGCTAATATTCGGATAGTCCACAAGCGAATATAAGACTCATCTGATCCAACTTTTACAAGCGAACCAGTCCCGCGTAAGATAATTTCAGATCCCTTTTTCTCCAGTCCTCTTTCACTTTTTGGCCACTCCCCTTTTCCTTACCGTGACCCGGCCCCTTGTGCTGCAGCTTCTGCTAGACACTATTCCAAGTTTTGCACTATGGCTGGGACATATCGTCATTGTATTCAAGCGTTCGTTGTAAAAACTGACTTGTAACTTGTGGTATCCAGTAGTGTAGCACCTCTTTTGGTGGTATCAGGGCCGCACCAAGGCTGAAATAAATGCTGCGAGCAAATTGGCCTAGTCAAAGCCTTCCCCCCCTTCAAAATACACACTCGTGCACATAGATACTAACTCTGTTCACAATGCCACAGTTTGTGTCGATTTCGTCAAAAACGCACCTTTTTGGGGACATCCTTGGTTGACAATTTGCCAAAAAGCTGCTTCCTGTTTGCTTTTTCGCCGACAAAGTTGTTGGCAACATCCACCAGATTTATAGCATCAGTTTTAAAAAAGTACCCTTAAAGTTACAAGGTTTGTTAAAATTGAAACATTTCGACAGCCAAGCTACGAATTTCGGACCTGTTTTACCTAACTCTCGTAAACGTTAACGTAACTTTTACCACTCGATTGGTGAGATAAAAATAGTTTTGTTCCTTAGACTTGTTTTAAAACAACATGATGAGCTTAAAGCTTCCAGCAAATACACAGCAGTCGCTTAGCTATTAAAGGCATTAAGGTCCTTCACAGTAAAGCTATACTGCCAAGGTCAAGGTGATATGGGTGAAGAAAGACATTGGTAAGGAACCTGGGCGACTGAAATGTGCGGTGGGCTAGAAGATTTCTGAAGCCCACTTGCCCGGTGGCTAGTGACTCAACAGATGTCAAACCCTGTTAAAGGTTGTAAAATAATAAAAGGAAATTTTAGCATCAGCATTTAAGACTATTCGTTGTACATTAATTCGTTTTAATTATACATTTTTTGGCTCATTTATTGTAATGTTTTTTCAACTTCCAAAACTTCTGGGGACTCGAGCCCCCCCCCCCCCCCCCCTCCCCCTCCCCCTTCTACGGGCCTGGGTATTCTTGGTACATGAAAGTAAGGGAACAATTGTTTTCAAGCTTTTGATTCGTCTGGTGTTGTAACCACAAACTCCGACAACAAGAAAATGGAACCAACAACAACCGTCTTCTGTGTAACGAAGCAATTTGTGAAAAAAAAAAGGCCGAGGTCCCCCCTCTAAGCCAAAACAATAAGCACAAACTAGTTAGTCACATCACAATTTCCCTGATAAAAGCGATTTTAATGTTCTGGACTCGACGTTTTGAAGAGGTTTGTAACTTAAGCTAGTACACGTACCCTTTTTAGCTAATTTTCGTGTTCGAACATTGTTATTTGCATGCCTACAACTCACGCCGAGGGGTGACTACTTTTTCTGCCTTCTGACACGGGAGGTTGAGGTGCCTAAATGTAGCACTAATTTTGTTTCGTATTTCTGGTCCATTACTAGTTCCTCCCATTTCTTGAACCCTGGGCCGTTTAAAAAGAATCAGAGCAGATTTTGCCCTTCCCCTACCCTCTAGTAAAATGTCCATTCCGATGATTTGCATTGCGTGACGCAGCTCTAGATAGAACTCTGGCCACGTTAGCGGCGACATGTGGTGATAAAAACCTTTTTGTGTATTGCCAACTAAGCAACACTGACCAGCAACTGAACCGTTGAGTAAGATGTCACAGTGTAGAACGATGTCGAACGTTTTGGAAGAAAGGTTGTTGTTGAGCTGTTCGACCGTTTACAATACACTGACCCAGTTGGCGGTGTTCATTGGATGTCATCAACAGGACCAAAATACGTCGAACGGCAAGAGAATCACTCGGAAATGGCCTCTGGACCTGTCCTCTACAGCAAATGAGGTAAGAGCATTTCGAACTGTTTTTCTGTTTGACGGTTTCGATCTCATGTGGGTCGAAACACATTAAAATATGTGCGTGACTCGCGAATGGAATGTTGCCAAGAAGGGTCAAACAACCTGCATTTTAACGAACTTTGAAAAGCTCTCGGGTCGCTCTCAATCATTTGCCCAAAGAAATTTTTGCAGCAATCCTGAGAACATCTTTTCTTAATTCAACAGCCAGAAGCTGAATCGATTTGAAGGTTTAGCACATGGTGAAAAATAATTTAATTCACGAAGTACTTTTCCTGATGAGAAATGTATACTTTCAAAATTAAATTATTTCAAACACAAAGAACAACGCAGTTTCTACCAAAATCAGTTTTGAAGGTCTTGAGAGATTGCAAAAGTAAAATTGAGTGTTTAAAAGACGACAGAGGGATTTGTTTTTGCACGCGAACGCCTCAAATTGATGTCATAATTTACTGCTTCAAATGGCGATTTTAACGGAAGTTCGTTATTTGCATTTTTCTTTGAAATAAAAGGATATTTTGCCAAAAAAAGTATCCAGTGATTTTAGTTATACCCTAACCTATCTAACATTAAAATATGAAAGAAATCGAATTTTCCACCCTTGCCGCGGAATTTTGATTTTGTCTGATTTTTACAGACAGGTGCTCTTAATCTGCTGCGTGATCACTATTATCCAAATTGTCTACTAACCCGGTGTTCTCAGTTCTCTAGTGTTGTATCCATGGATATCCATGGGTCGCCCAAGGCCGGTGATAAAATGCGTGATATCACCACCACCTTCTTTGTTAGCTCTGATAATAGCTTGCCGCTGCCAATCAGTCCAATACAAGTAATCTCCAAGAATTGTGAGTCCAAACGGATGAGGTAGGAAAATGGAAGAACTTATTAAAGTCACCCTCTTGTTCTTAATCAAATCCAAGTATTCTAGCTTGTCGGAGCCGGCGTCCACCCAATACAAGCGGTTCTTCTCCTGATCAAGGGCCAGACCGTTAGGCCATGTTAGACTTGAACTCACGAGAACAACCCGCTGCTTGCCAGACATCTCAGCTTTCTCAATCTTCGGACGCGCACCCCAGTCTGTCCAATACATGATTCTAAGAAAAATAATGCACAGGAGCGTTAAGCGAGGCTTGAATCTCTCAGCCTGCTTCGAAATATCTAGTTTGTGGATAATATAGTGTGATCATGAATAAAAGGCTTTTCGCAGTACAAAATGGATTAACTTCTTTAGTCTGTGGATGAAATCCTAAAGTGAAACGTTCTCGACCTAGGTCAGCTCCTAGCCATAAATACGAAAGATTTAGTCTTTCAAGTAACCGTTAGTTAGGTGGTTCAATATATCAGGCAATCCACATGTAGTGAACCCTTATTCTAGGAAATATTTGTAACAAAGTGACATAAGGAGGGATGAATTGCAAATAACAGGAAATTGCCTTCCAGAAGCAAGTAATCTCCGAGCAGGGGTGAACTACTGAATAGTTATTCACATTTTTTGAACCCGTGAGAAGATAATGCAGATTATTAAATTCTCAATCTCGGAGTATGCATTTGTAGCTTTCTCATTGGTTCACTGGATCTCGGTTACCAGCCATTATACCTTCGTTTGACCTTATATGGAAAACGAGTTTGGCAAATGTCGTTTTAATAGCTTAAAAATTTTCGGCGGGAAGTAAAGTTTCCTCGACAAAAAAAAATGGACGAAAAAAGCAGATTCGGTAAACTACCTACAGAAGAACTACAGCAAATTATGGAGAATGCCGTCTCAGTAAGAACAAAAAAGTCACAAAGTTCGGGATGAGATTATTTAATGCTACGTATCCGTGAAGTTTCTCTTAAGAGTTGCAAAATTTCAAATATTACCGTCGAGATTTTATGCATTAAAAAAGAGTACGTAACAACAACAACAACAACAACAACAACAACGTTTACCTAACGTTTCAGAATGGCTCGCTAGTCTTGGGGGCACCAAGTTTTCAAACCGATCGACGAAATGTCAAAAGGAGAACTGAATGCTTGTCTCGAGTGTTTTTACACGCTGCGAGGAAGAAAGATGGCACTTATTACAAAACTTCATCGATGAAATCCAGAAGAGCCGTCATTAATCGTTTCCTTCGCTCGTTGCCGCACAACAAACCGTTTTCCATGATCGCGCGCTGACCCAGCTTTTACTGAGGCAAATAAATTTTTAGACGCTTTCCTAAAAAACCTAAGAAAAAAGGGCAAACTAGGTGGAGTCGTCCACAAGAACACAATCTCCAAAGGGCAACTGAAGAAACTATTAGACAGCGGCGAACTTAAATGTTCAAAATTATTACACTTCTTGATGAGCTTGAACTTTGAACAATTGAATACTGCAGTAAGGTTTTTCTCGTACACTTGAACAGTCCTTGAATTTCGGATTATTGTTAATTCGGTTCAACTAAAATTTGCTTCGCCTTTGATTTTTCATTCAACTTTTCGCGCGGCAGTGCTGATGTCATGTGATCATGTCGTTTTGGCGTCCGGAAGTTACATCACTTCCCGATCGTTTTGTAAAATTAAATAAAATCGGGCGAAAGCAAAGGTCGAAAATTTAACAATTATTCTATTCGCCCTAGTTGGATACGAGATTGGTTATAGCAAGAGAGGCTCATGAAATAATTGCTAAATGTTCTTTCTTGGGAATCCCTCTGTGAGAATAGCACCCGGGACTTCAATCAGTCAATTACAGGCGAGTATTTCCATGCGCCTGTGTTCGGCAAAATCAGTGACGCCGCTGTTGGGAGTTGGGTTGCTTCAAATTTTATATGAAGCATTCTTCTCTCTGTAATGTACAAATGACCGTGCGGTTGAATATATTGTACAACATTCATTCCGCAAAAACGAGGACGTATCTAGGAACTCTTTGGCGATGTGCCTTGTTGGCTGAGGTTTAATGTAGCGGAACAATTTTTATAGTAAGCCGTGATGTTTGGTTTCTTAGAAGTACTTTCTTTTGAAACGGAAACTTTCACGTAAATTAGAATAGTACTGACCCCTTACTGGCATCCAGTATAATGTCTCTGGGCTGGTCTAAATCACTTGCTATTAGGGCCGTTCGGTAAGAGCCGTCCAGTTTGGAAACCTCCAGTTTGTCAGTTCCAGTATCTGTCCAGTAAAGGTTTCTTCCGATGATGTCCACGGCTAATCCATCTGGGTTGGCCACATTACTGTCAAAAATATCCTCGAACGAAGAACCATTCAGGAATGACCGAGAGATAGTCTTCCTCGATACATCTGTCCAGTAAACTCTGTCCTCAACAGCGTCATAGTCAAGAGCAACAGGACGGCTAATTATGTTTGCTGACAGAGGCACAGAAGTGAGTGATCCGGAATCATGTGCAGAAACGTTCATAATCTTGCCGCGTCTAGCATCTGCGAATAGCAGGAACGGCGAACGAGCTGAAAAATATAGAAATTAAAATGAAACTGTTTTTCTATGCTTCTTGTCTCTTGTTTAAGCCACTATTTCGTTTTAACTTCCAGTCAATAGGCCCTGTAAAATCCTGGTTATGAGAACTCCGCTTATAAACCCATCCTCTTTCCACCCCAGCCACCAGGCTGTTGACAAAGAGATACCCTCCGTCTTCTTGGCCACACTTAAATTATACCACAGGCAGCTCAAGCTCACGTTACGAGAAAGGGAAGGAGTTCATATAATTCTCGTGGAGCGATAGTCTTCGGTTCTTGCAAAGCGATTGATAAAAAATTGTTTGCAGACGTCATGGTTTGCAAGGTTTTGCAATTATTTCATAAACTTCCATAAATTGAAGGTTGGACGTTTACTGCTAAGCAACAACAGGGTGGGTCATCATACGTGCGCGAAGATACTGGACACAAAGTTAAAGAAGTGATAAAAATGGCTGCCATCGTTGAAATCTGTTTACTCGGAGAAGTAGCTTAAATATGTGCTTGAAAGCAAAATGATGCCGCAATTGAAAAGGAAAGCACAACAAGGTGACTATCCCGTTGTGTGAAGTTTGATTCACATAACAAATGTCTTAAAACGAACGATTCTCAGGATGATCGAAATGAGGTTCACTTGAAAAACACTTCTCATTCGATTAAGCCATTTTTGAGGTATATTAGAAAAGTTTTACAACATGCATACATGTCTGAATCGATGTAAACTGCAGCTTCTTGGCTTCGCGAAGTTTTTGTGGGCCACGTATTTCTAGTTTTTTATTCATACAATTATTGTGTAGAGTAAGATACAGATATTGATCATTAGAAGATAGAAAGGTTCTTTAACTACGTTCTATTTTAGAAGAATTTTGCAATCTCTAAAACAGATAATCTAAAGTCTAGATATCTACAGCTGAAGTGTTCTAAGACAGTTTACTCTGACCAATCACAACAGACAGTTCACTCTGACCGATCACAACCGACAGCTCACTCCGACCAATCACAAAAGACAGTTTACTCTGACCAATAACAAAAGACAGTTCACTCTGACAAATCACAAAAGACAGTTCACTCTGACCAATCACAAAAGACAGTTTACTCTGACTAATCACAAAAAACAGTTTACACTGACAAATCACAAAAGACAGTTCACTCTGACCAATCACGAAAGACGGTTTACTCTGACCAATCACAAAAGGCAGTTTACTCTGACCAATCAAAACAGACAGTTTACTCTGAACAATCACAAACGACAGTTCACTCTGACCAATCACAAAAGACAGTTTACACTGACCAATCACAACAGACAGTTTACTCTGACCAATCACAAAAGACAGTTTACTCTGACCAATCACAAACGGCAGTTCACTCTGACCAATCAAAAAAGATAGTTCAGGCTGACTAGTCACAACAGACAGTTCACTCCATCCCATCACAACAGACGCACACAACCCGGCTGTGAAGCGATCAGCATTCCAAGCAAATGGACGTAGCCGGCACTAAGCACCAAAAAACACGTACAAGAGAGTCACGATTGGTTGTTTCTTTTCACCTACTTAGTCGAGAAAGTGCGCAAAATTGTTTTGATCAATTTAACAGAGGTGCAATAAAGCAAAACGAAGGGAACATTTATAAACAATTCAGAACACTAAGATTGCTCTGAAGTAGAAACGCTGGTAGAATTAGAGCGGAGCACCATTGATAGGCAAATTTGGTAACCTATCGATACGAGCTACTATGATTCTGACGTCAGGCTTGGTAAAATCTATATATTTACATATTACTCATAAAAGGACAATGTAAATTAATTAACAAATGTAGGCGTATTTGCAAATCCAAAAATACTACGGCTGGCAGTGGAGTAATGCTTTTATGACCCAATTGCTGCATAAAATTGCTGCGAAGTGACTTGCATGGGTAAGGTAAAAATGTACATTTTAAACTACAAAAGATTAAAAACTCTACCTTTTCTTTCATCGGCACAGTATCGCAAACTGCAACCGAGTGTTGGTAACAACTCGTACACGTAAAAAGCACCACAGTTACGAACCCGGATGTTTTGAGACCAATAACAGCAGTCAGAGTACCAGTGAAAACACACTCTGCGACTAACAATACCTTGGGCCACTGTGGGATGCCCATCAGAAAGCCAGCCTGGCGCATGCGTACCACATCGCTGTTCAGGTACGCAAGTATCAGGCATTTTCTTTCCTGCACCTCCCTGGAATCTATACCAGGCTGTAACCAAATTTCGGTCACATTTTACAACTCCCTGGTAGCCTTGAGCACGGTCAAACTCCTTCAGAATTCTGTAGGATGAACATTCTACAAACAGAAGAGATAATTAATGATTCCGTTATACCACAATTACACACACCTACAATTAAAGGTTCCCTTTTTGTTTTGCTTTGCGTGAGATTTGTTTTGTTTCAGCGGGTGTGGTAGTGCTTCTGAGCTGCTATAGGTTCTTCTAACGGCGAGCCTCAGACATATTTTGTATTCAAAGTTGCAAAGCCCGCACGAAAAAGAAAATCAGAACACAACTTTTCAAATACCTAAATTTGTGGCCAAACTATTTCAAAAGTATCTATCAGTGAAAAGATAAATTAAATGGTAAAAATATCCTAAAATCTCTCACAGATTTTATGCTTTTGTTCATCTTATTCATTACTTTTTTCCATCATTTATCATTGTACTCGTGGAGTTAGTCTGGTCGTTAGTAAACACTCATTCGCCACCGTTAACAAAACAAAACTCACCTTTCGGAGTAAAACCCATTGTTCAACAGAATTATCATTTGTTCCTCTAATCCAGTATGTATTCTATTTGTCATTCGCCAATTTTTCGAGCGTTGAGCACAGTTGAAAAAAGAGGAGCACCAAAACGTGGAAAATAACCAGAATTTGGTGGATTTTCCATCAAAAATAAAGTGTCAAGGCTAAAGATTCTACAAAAAATGCTGAATAAAGCGAGTTATCCTCAGAGGCGTGCTAATGTTTTGCCTGTCAGTTTATGTACATAACAAATATATCTTGGTTGTGATTGGTGAGCAAGCAGAATGGTCAGGAGGCTGAGGCCAGTCAACTTCCTGAGACCAGCCGAGCCTAAGAAGCTAACCGAAATCATGGATCGACCATCATCATCATCATCCGGTCAACTTGGTATCAAGATACCAATAGTGGATCGACCTAACGAGGAAATAACATGATTACATAGGAAGACGGTTTCAGCTCTGCCACTACTTACATCCCTGATTAATGTACGTTTGTGAGAAATTCTAAAATGCTTTGAAGCCGGTATTTCAAATTCCAAACTTCCTTATGCTAGAATATTTCAAAAATCGTGTCAACTTAAGAGTAACCCAAGATACCTTTATTTTCTTAACTTGATGGCTTACCTGAGACTGAAGTGGGCGTTGGTGCTTAAAAAAAGGAAAAAGAAAAGAAAGGTGAGCACTAAGTATTTGAATTTATCGAAGAATTTCTGGGTTTCATTACAATTTGTTTGTAAAGGTATAATACCGCTGAATATACGCAGAGAAATAATAAAGCCTTAGTGTTCTTCGGCTGCGTTACTAATCAAATAGATTAATGGAAATATGTATGGAAAAGAACTTGTTTAGTTGAGTAGTCAAAACCATTAACACAATAGTACTTGGAATTTATTTTTCTTGTTTATGCTAATCTGTTGGTAGACTAAAAGGGAAATGGTAAAAATTTGAAACGCTTGAAAGAAATGGTCCCCTCTGATGTAAAGGTACCACTACATAACCGCATCAATGCTGAAAAAAAGACACTCGACATGCACATTTACCTGACGGAGGTTGGCTTGTTGCAGGGGCTGCAAGATTAAAAACAAGTTTCTTTCTTTTTAATTCAACAGTCTTGCATCACAAAAGAGTGCATTAACGCGACTGAAACGGTACAGAGTCTTGGATTACCCTCTTAAAAAATTTGTTTCCATTAGATATAAAGAAATGACTATTTTCAGCTTAAATGAAGGGAAGGCCTTCTTCAGTCTAACAAACGGCAACCAATGTAAACAACAAGAAATTAAAAAAAAAACAACCGTTTCCTTTTGCCTGGACTAAAAAAATACCAAGCGTTAACTTTTGGTGTCAAAACTACTTCGGGAGCGTCACTGGTTACCAATGCGCATGCACATTTATTTTAAGATTCTTCTTATCACATTGAAAATACTTCAGGGTTTCGCTCCTAGCTATCTTAAGAATCTAGTTTCAATCTTACCAGCTTCACATTATCAATTACGTCGGAACAATAATGGTATATTGCTAGCAAGTCCGCGGTTCAAAAAGAAAAAGACTATGGGGGATCGCTCGTTTATGGTGGCTGCCCCAGTCTTGTGGAACAGCTTTCCTTTGTCATTAAGGCAAGCTAAGGACATTGACGATTAAGCGTTCAGTCAAGTAGTATTTATTTTCTAAGGTCTTTTGTTAAGATTAGTCGGTAGTTTCAATAGGTTTCAAAGTTTATCGTTCAATTTTATAAGTAAAATAAAAAGGACTACACTATCCCGCAAATAGCAGTAGCTTGTCTGGGCGGGTAGTGTTTACATTAGAATAGAGCGAAAGAAGTCAAGTGACAAATATACATATTTAAATAAAGAATTTACAGAAAGCAAGTCAAGTAATTAACATAAAAAATATATACATATGTGAAAAAGAAAGAAATTACAAATAAATAAATAAATAAATAAGGATGTATGGATAAGTCTATAAATTCTTAATATATTTTAATTACTGTTAGTAGTGAGCGAACGAAAGCTTGGTATTTTTTGAATTAAGGTGTGAACATTTTTAAACTCTTTTTATAAACTCTTTTTATATAACTATTTTAATTACTAAACATTAGCTCTTAACTCTATTTTTATAACTATTTCAAACAATTAGATATTTTATATTTTTAGAAATTGTATTTAGCAGGGCCCCTCTGGAGACCAGCCACTGTACTGAATGGGCCATCCTGTATAAATAAAGTTTTACCTACCTACCTTACCAACATCAACACAATTCTCCTCGTGTTCTAAAAGCTGCAGTAAAGTTTGCTGAAGACAGCAAACTTTCTCAGTTTGAATTGTAAGAATGTATTTTGTTACCTATCTTAAATTATAATGTATTTTATTAAGTGTAATGCGCTTTTGATTATTTTTATAGAAAAAGCGCAATATAAGTAATATTATATTGTTATTGTTACTATCAAAAATCTCCATGAAAATCATTTCCATCAGTACGTTCTAGTTACCAAAATTACAATTTCTGCCACACGAACCTCCAGGCTCAATCACCTCATACAAACACAAAATGTCAGACATTTTTTATGATGTTCAGCTCAATAAAACAATATACCGATGTCAAGGATCCATACTTACTGCAATTTCTTTCATCAGAACTGTCACGACAGTTTTTACGCAGGTCACACCTCCATGAAGCTGGAATACACTGACCAGAATCACATCTGAACTGCCATGAGCTGCAGGTGTTGTTATCTAGGATGACAATCACCATAACTTTTATTCAAAATTAATGCGAGTTGTGGCAATGCTTACAAAAATGCTTTACAACCATGTAGAAATGTATGCGGAAATAAGTTTTAAATCTATTCATGGGTGTATTGAAAGCTAATAGCTGTAACCACTACTTATAATTCATGTCTCACAAAACGGTAAACCTAGTCAGACGGTTCTACACTAGCCGTACTCACCGCAGTTTTTCTCATCAGAATTATCACCACAGTCATTCTTTAGGTCACACCTTAGAAATAAGGCTGATATACAGCCGCCATTGTCACATCTAAACTGAGAAGGGCTGCATGTAACATCTGACAAAAAAAAAAACAATCAAGTTTATATACATCACAACCATAAAAGCATGCAACATCTAAGACGTCTGAAAAGCATCTCTGATCTTTTGATGAAGAAAAAAAGCGGTATTGATGTATTGATGATGTTTATAATAAGTAAACTTAACACTTCAGTTTCCTTTTTGTCTGAAGCAAGAAGAAAGGGAAACACATGTAAGATACCATTCTAAAATAAGGTTGTCGATTGAAGGACTTTCGTTTAACAAGATTTATTTAAGGAAATTGAAAGCTCTTGTAAAGTACAGCCATGCATTCGCATCCGAGTCTGGATCTTTCTTTTTGAGACCCTGCGTACGCTTACATCATGAAATGTCCATAGGAAAGTCCTTATATGGTAAAAACATTACATGGATCACTCAGAAGACAAGTTAGATCTTCTGCGAAGGTACAATTCACAGCTTTTTTACTTCTGAATTTACTACAATGCCTGAGATATTGGAATCCTCAGGGATATGTATCACAAGCGACTTAAGGGGGTTATCTTAAAAAATAACACAGTACATTGATCACCCTAAGATACAAATACCGTTGAAAAGTAAATTTAAGGGCATTTCTTGAAATCCCGCCTAAAAGTACAGTAAATTTGCCGATATAATTGGCTGCGTTCTACCCGATATAGTACGTCATTCCTTCTACCAGGTGCACACACAGCCGACAAAATTTAAACAGGTTTCAAACCTTAGTTTATATCTATTCTACTGGGTACGGTCATTACACAACACTGAATTTTTATATCAATATAAACGGATAGCTTCTGTTAATCTAAATGAAATACCTTGACCATCGTTTATTGATCCAATGTCTTGACTTGTTTCTGTACGGTTGTTGAAATATCAAATATGAAACAATACAGACTAGACGGTGTTGATTGCAAAAAAGATGGTTTCTTTGCCTAACTAAAGAAAGTTTTGTTTTCTAAAAATAGTTTTCTTCTTTTCCACAGCCTTTTTGCTTGGGCTGAAAATTTCATACGAAAATTTTGGACTATTCGATAACGAAATTAAGGCTGAAAATATGGATCAAAAAGAGTCAAAAGATAATACATCACGGTGCACGCTAACGACCTGCAATTTGAATTGTTCAGTAATCTCACAACCCTAACCTCTGCGATCACTGCTTAACTTTATTTAGTAGTTTATCAATCACTGGTCACAGTACATCACCTCTGGCCATTCCGTCCTCTTTTCCAAGAGATACGTCCTCTGTGGCATATTTATATGCCCTATCAAGAAGCTCAATCAAGTCTGTTACAGTAGAGATAACAAAAGTTTAAAACATGAATTATTTTGTACTTATCACTATTAGTTTGGAAAAAGACCGACTAGCGTGGTTTAAAAGGTGTAAGCCTGGACAGTGAAAAAGTGAAGACTAAAAACAAACCAGCAACAAAAGCTCCAGAGAAACTATTCCACAGGATTCAATGCACTGACGATGTCTTCGTTTACCTATTACATTTTGCTATTGTTGCTGCGGAACGCTTCGAAAATTTACTGGGTTTTTTTTTGCCAAAATAAGCAAATTGAAACTTTGTTTTGCCTCGATCCTCGTTTCAATATTCACACCTATTTATATTAGCCGCTGATAATGTCGCATACAAACTAAACAAGTCAGTCAGTGAGATCTTAAATAGAGCTTCAGAATCGACCAATGTGCCAAACAGAAAAAAAGTGAGTTGAGTTGTCATACGAGTGAGGTGAGTTGTCATACGAAAAAAAACTTTAGTTCTACCTATTTATGTATTAATTATACATATTCATATATATTAAATTGAATATGTATGAGTTTGTCTTTGTTCCTCAGAAATCATATTAGTTGTGTTATCGTCGGTGAAGTCAATGAACGACGTTTAAAAGTCCACTAAAAATCTTTAGTTATTGGCCCCTTTGTAGTATAGCTCTATTTTAATTTTTTACTGACTCCTTTGTCAGTTCGTGTGTCAATGATGGTTGTATAATGTATGCTGCGAAAGGCAAGAGCCAGGGCTGAGTTTATTTCTAATGGCCAGAGTTTACGTTGCGTTACCTCGTCATGAAGTAGGGTTCAATTCGCTGGATAAATGCGTTTTAGAAGTTATTAAACAATGTTGAGTTAAATTAACCTGAGTGTTTGAAATGGGAAAAAAGGGCAAAACAAAATGACATTATTTTTGTTTGCTTCTTTTTGGCACCTTAGTCAAATTTGAAGCTCTAATTTAACTTTTCATTGCTCATCTGTAAATGACATGCGAACCACATTAGCGAATTTAATATATTAAATTAGCGCGAACTACAGAGTCGAAGTATTTCTTTTCTGCCACCTGACTCAATTTTGAATCTCTTTTTTCGATTAGAGTAAATAATGAGTCGAAACGTAGGGGAAAATTTTCCGCTGGTCGGAGAACGCGAAATGAATGAATTGGCTAATCGGTTTTAGTGCAAGATATGTAATTATTCCATGTTAGAATTACCAACCTTCCTCATTTTCTGTGTCTTCCAATGTATCGAACAGGGTATGAATCTTATCACTGCTCTCTGCAGAAAATAATGTAATAATAAAACAACCAAGCAAACGCAACATCTTATTGTATTGTGGAAATAAACTGTTCCAATATTTTCGTGGGATGTGGTACCACTGTTTGTGTTTCTTGGATGCATCTCATTCGGAGCATTTCTTTCCTAGGGAGTTTAGTCAAAGGCTAGACTTTTGGAATGAGTATCGAAAACACCTACTGCTTGTTCATTTCGTTGTGTCGCGGTCACTGGGTTACGATAAGCAATTGCTTTGCTGTGTATGATTTTTAAATGCAGCTTGTTCCGAACGTTTTTTAACTAATACGATTAAAGAGTGAAATGAAAACTGACCTTTGAGAGTCATAACGAACTGGAATGAAATCAGGACCAGGAAGGCTTGGAAATGCATCCTGATAACCCGACGAAAATCCGCGCAAATCCAAAAATGACACCACTTTGGCTGCACGAAATTAGTTTGTCTTTTCACAGACGCCCATAGTTGATTTAGTGTCATGCTTATAGTCAAACCAAGAGGGTCAAGTGGGGTTATCGCTAGTGCATACTTAGTAAGCTTATCATTTTATCGCAACTGTGCTAGCTTTTGATATGAACAGGAAATGTGCTCTTAAGCGGCTAAAAAAGAGTTTGAACAGCTAACCATTAAACTCTCCGGCGGAGTGTTTCTAAGCAAGTTCATAATAGACGACCCGGCGGTGATTATGCAAAGTGTGTACGAGAATAGATTGAAAGAAGCAAAGTTAAGAATAAGAATCCCCAAAGATTTTTGCGAATAAAGAACTGCTTTGGGTTCTATGAAATTTGTGATACTGAGGCGAATTGTCTCGTCTTGGAGATTTTGTGCATGGTTTACTATGTCAGGTTAACAAAACAGACTGTTATATTTCAGTAACCATAAAACTTCACGGCGTTACAAACTGAAAACCATAGATACAGAAATATTTTCATAAACAAATGTAATTAATTTTGCGTTATTTTTATATTTTTAAAGCAATAAAATAGAAGGAATAAACTCTGTAGCTAGTCATATTGCTATTAGGTAAACACGTTTGAGTAGTTTTGAGGAAGTTGATTTAAGGGATTTGAGTGATTCAGTTGGCACTAACCGGCATGATTATGCGAACTTGATAACTGGTTTTCTCTCACGTCATTTGGTAGACCAATTTCTCATAAATATAAAGCAATTTCTCTTTAAACAAATCACTGGACATATACCAAAAACACTGCCATTAATTAATGCTGACTAGACAACGCAAGTGGAGGTAGGAAGGCAAAAATAGATGTACAGCTGTGTATTGGTTCGAAAGATAACAAAAGATTGGAGTGAAATATCTGGCGTTGAAAGTATTCGTTTCGATTTATACAACGTTTGCTTTTTGTAGCAGTTAGTCTAAACACCGTGCCCTCTTTGCAAATAACCACAACGTCCTATTTTTGCTCACTAATGTAGAGAATAGAGGACACTGTTTTCCATTTTGTATGTAGAACTAATGGCACACCACTATATTAGAGCATGATTCGTTTTGATAACAGAACTACCATGTCTTAATGTCCCTTGATATCGGACTTTAAGTCAGTGAGGACTTGTAAAAAGACTGAATTGCACGAAGGTGCATAAAGAAAAGTTAGGTACAAACAGCACTATGGTTTACTGGTCAAATGTGCACTGATTGTGGTTAAGCTTTCTTGGCACAAATGATGGTATTTTCTTGGACTTTCTTTCCCAGACTTTTTGCGTTACGTGCTAGCATGTTGTATTGGTTACCATGATCAAAATGAGCAACTGAGACATATCTTCCTTACTTTGTGCTTTGATAACGTATCAAGTGTCAGTGACCTCAAGAAATGGCGACAAGATGTGAATCATGACTGAAACCATGTAACATTGCAGAAATAGTAAATGACACAAACAACACTAAGCTCATGTCGAAGAAGCTAGAAGAAGTCGAAAATGACTTTGGCTTGAACAAAGGCTCTTTAAAAAGTCACTCATTTTGCGTCCGAGCATAGTTGGTGTAATGCTTTTAAAAAAGAGTTTGTAAGTAATAAACTTACGTGCACTAGGTACGCGCACCAAGTAACTGCAGCAAGTTTGTTCATTCTTCAGAAACGGGCATACAGGAAGTACGTCGAGTCTGTTGAAGAGGGAGAAGAAGCTGATTCCTTTTCCACGTGGAGAAGTAAGAAAGAAACCATGATCCCACAGTTTAAGTACTGGAACATCACTCTACAATTTGAGTTGCTGATACTGACCCTCGTGCGATCTTTTAGAGAGTCGAGCTTCACCCTGTACACCGAGGTATTGGTGGGAATTGCTGCTTGGATGTTCGCGCTCGGCCGCACGAACTACGCAAGGTGGCTTCCCGTGCACATCAGGGATGTGTTAGCTCTGCAATCCAAGCATCCAGAAATCTACAGAGAGTTTCAGAGTGGGAAGTTTACTGTGCAGAAGACTGCAAATGCCTTCTTTGCCATTCCACTGGACCAGGCGCATGAGCAGAATAATGAGCTCATCAAAGGGGACGGCGGGGCGATAGGTCTAACAGAGAATCTGAGTGCATTGCTAAGGTGGATGGTATCTGGTCCCGAACTTGCGAGGTTGGTTAAAGAGTTTAAGAATAGTGATGAAGAGCAGCATACCCAGTTTCCCCAACACGAACAGTCTCATGCCAGTCAAACAAGGTTCATGGATCATGTCAGCCCTCTGGTGTCAACACTAGAGGAGCTGGGAAATCCATTTGAAGAAACCAGTGAAGATCTCGTTTCACTGATGTCCAAAGATATTGCGGACACTGTGTACCACGCTGCGCAAGATTGACACTTTAGGAAAGGAGCAGTATACGGTGTTTGTAAGGGAACGGCTGATTGACCGATTAAAGCCATTGGAGGACAGCATTCCAAGGAATAACCTCTGTTTGTGAACATCTTCTGCTAATACAAAGCCTGACAGAGACAAGTTGAGATTAAAGTCGGCCCGAACTGACTGCCAATTGTTTTCCAAACTCTACGTTGGATGCCAGAATCGCGAAGGCAACCTTGATGAGTTCTTCTCGCATGAGAATCAAGGATCCCTACCGTCTCTATCTGATGGAGGAATAATCAGACAAGGCTCGAAGAGTGACTTGATATCTTGCATAGAAAAGATGATCGAGACATCAGATGACAAACCGGCTCCTTCTGTGCTCATTCTCGATGGAGCTGCCACAGTTCAAATGCTTAAACCAAGGCTTTGCGAGACCTTCCTTGAGTACAGTGACAACATTTTCCTACCATACCTCTCCAGTTCCATGGAAAATGTCCAAAGGTTGGACGAGTACTTGGCCAAGAGTTTAAAAGCCACCACGAGAGCCCAGCGAGGAAAAGGAGCCAGAAAGAGAGTCTTACCGTCAGCAACGATACCGCAAAACTGGCAAACATTCCTGCGGTCGGACGAAAATAAGAAGGAACTGTTTGCATTTTTGTCCCAGCAAGCTGGTAAAATTGAGACCGATGACAAGCAAGTTATAGTAACTAATGGCAAGGATGTATTGTGTTATCCCTCGACATACACAAGCGAGAAGCTGTCACCCTGTTCACAAGAGAAAGCAGACACACGGATGATGGTCCATGTAGCTGATGCAGTGGATAAGGGGCATAATTCTATCATGATCCGCACTGTGGACACTGATGTGGTTGCTTTGGCAGTGACTGCTGTACACACCTTAGGAATCAAAGAACTATGGGTATCGTTCGGAACAGGCAAGAATCGCAAGATCCTACCGACCCATCGTTATGCCTCAGCATTAGGTCCTGTGAGATCGAGGAGCCTTCCCATATTTCACGCATTGACTGGGAGTGACAGGACGTCCTTCTTTGCCCGGCATGGAAAGAAAACAGCGTGGAACACGTGGGAAACCTACCCTGAAGTGACTAGGGCGTTTGTCGATCTGGCGAGTGTCCTTCTTCCATCACTGACGAAACTCTGGCCACCATCGAGCGATTCATTGTGCTAGTGTATGACAGAACCAGCACATTAGACAAGGTATGGCAACACGCAGATTGATAATTGTATTCGTATTTATTCTTGATTGAATGATTTAACATTAAAAATGTATGTGCCCTTTTTCCAAGGTTAACGATGCCAGGGAGTATTTGTTTACCAAGAGAGGAAGAGACTTGGAGGGACTGCCACCGACGCGGGACGCGCTGGAACAGCATGTTAAACGGGCGACCTACCAGGGAGGACACGTTTGGGGCCAATCAACCGTACTAATGCCCCGGCTACCGCACCCAAAAGGATGGGGCTGGACGTCCTCTGAGGAAACGTGGCAACCGAGATGGTGCACACTGCCTGAAGCTGCAATTTCCTGCCAAGAGCTCGTCCGCTGTGGCTGCAAGACCAACTGTAGGAACAATAGATGCAAGTGTTGTAGAGCTAATTTGCCTTGCACTTCATTGTACGTGTGTGATGGAAGATGTATAAGAGAATAGTTTTCATGAAGCATTTTGATCGAGAAGGACTCAACATGTATGTCAGTAGAGCCAGTCGCGGTCGTAAGTTAAATTAACTCAGCAGAAGAAACAGATTTCATGTTAATTTTTTCTTAGGTTTACAAGACGATAACTGAACTCGGTTGCCATAGTAACACGTGGCAAGTTGTAACGTCTTACCTCTGACGAGATATACTTAAGAACGAATGATGTGTGATTATCGTTTTCCTGATCTGAACGAGCAAACGCTGCATAAATGGCATAAATTAATTTACACGCATAAATTAGGATGTGGTTACCATGGCGACGACATTTAATCCCCTTCTACATCTGGCCGCTACTGGCCATCCCTATACGCCGACTGATATCCCAATGTCCTGTAAAATACGTAGGAAATGGCTTTTCACATGTAGCTTATTTAAATGCAGTTTCCATGGAAACGGCGTAACTGTGAAGGTGGTTCTATAGCTAAAAATGTTCTCCTCGATAGTCTGTCTGTGTGTGCCAAATTTTAGGTCGATAACAAGAAGTGCACAATTCAGCCGAAATTTTCAGCTATGCCGCCGGACTATAGGTGGTAGAGTAATCTTTGGTTTCCGCCTTGAACTCCCGCGTGGTGTTTTGTCCAGCTTCACTTCAAAAGGAAGGTCGTTACATGGCAATGACAGATTACGGTGTATCACTCGGCGGAGTCCTTCACCTGATTCAGGTTCAACTTCGTAGACCGGGCTCCCTTCCCCCTTTCGGCTGACTACCCGATAGATCGTGTCCTCCCAGTACGATCTTAACTTGCCAGGGCCTCCTCTTTCCCGTAAATTTCGCACTAGCACTCGGTCACCCTGCTGAAGAACTGGGCCGTTACCCCTACGATCATAATGCTTCTTTCCTTTCATGCCAGACAACTGGGATCTCTTCGCGGCTAACTCGTATGCTTCCTTCATCGCTATTTGCCATTCTTTGACATATGCTGGATAGCTTGAACAGGATGGGGGCTTAATACCAAAGATCAGGTCGATAGGGAGTCTTGGTGGTCGACTGAACAACAGAAAATAAGGCGAGAATCCAGTTGCTTCATGGCGCGTACAGTTGTAGGCATGGACGACTTTGTTAAGACTATCCTTCCAACTAGATTTCTTGTTTTCTAGCAGTGTTCGCAACATGGATAGAAGTGTTTGGTTAAGACGCTCCGTTTTCCCATTTCCTTGGGGGTGGAAAGGGGTTGTTCTTGACCGAACCATGCCACAACATTCCTCAAGTCGAGGGAAGAGTTGATTTTCAAATTTGCCTCCCTGGTCATGCAGAATTCTGGCAGGAAACCCAAAGCGCAGCATGAAGTCATTATACAACTTGTTTGCTGCCGTTCGTGCTGACTTGTTGGTTGTTGCGTAGGCTTGGACAAACCTTGTAAAGTGATCGCCTATCACCAGAATGTATTCATACCCTCCTTTACTCTTTTCCAAATGCACGAAATCTAACGACACTAATTCAAAGGGCGCACTCGTATGGATGTTTTCCATTGGAGCTCTTGGATGTTTGGCCTCCTTTGTTTCAGACAACTGCAGACACCTGTGACATAATGTTCAATGTCCCGTTTCATATGTGGCCAAAAGAATCGTTCCCTCGCTAGATGGAGGACCCTTTCTACTCCTAGGTGTCCCATTTCTTCATGTAACTCCCTATAGTTACTCCTGTGAAATTTCTGCAGAAGAACAAGCTGCAGTGTCGAACCACTTCTCCGTCTGAGGATCCCGTCTTCTCCAACCATACGTTTCTTCCACTCACGTAAGAGAGACTGCACCTTTGGGGATGCTCTCCATTTGTCTTTCACTGTCGGTGGCTTGCCGCTGATCTTAAACTGGATCACTGTGATGGTTGCGTTGTCTCCTTGTTGTGCCTCATAGAGGTCCTTTGGCGTAAGGGGTTGCACCTGAAGTCCACAATTGTCGCCCATCATGTGTTTCAACTCACTTGGTTGACTAGATAATGACAGCAACCAAACTGCCTCTCCTCTATGTTGAGCATCCACCGCTACCACCGTTGCTTTGATCCATTATGGGTCAACTTGCTCGGTACACGAATGCATGTATTGCTCAATGTCACTGCGTATCCTGGAAAGGGAATCCGCATCTTTATTGGCCGTACCTGGTCGATATTTTATGGTGAAGTGAAAATCAGGCAATTCAGCTACCCATCGGTGGCCAGCTGCATTGAGTTTTGTTGTAGTGAGCACATAGGTTAATGGGTTGTTATCTGTGTAGACTGTGAAATGAGGTGCATAATACAAGTAGTCTCTGAACTGTTCAGTTATGACCCTTTTAAGAGCTAGAGATTCAAGTTTGCTGGAATGAAGATGGTAGTTTCGTTCCGCTGGAGTAAGAGTGTGGAATCCATAGGCTATTACCCGAAGTTGCCCATCCTGTGTTTGGTACAGTGCTGCTCCCAAGCCTCGTTCTGACGCGTCAGTGTGGAGGATGAATGGCTTCGTATAGTCGGGGTAAGCCATTACCGGGGGGTTTGTGATTGCACTGATGAGTTGCTCCAATGCTGCTTGATGCTCACTTGTCCAGTTGACTGGCTCACGGCCTTGTCCCTTCTGCTTGGCTGACTTTGATCTTCCCCTCTGATTTTTCCGCGGTAGCTGTCCTTTTTGTTCAGGTTCCTTGAGAAGATCATAAAGGGGTCTTGCAATCCTTGAAAAGTGCTGGATGTATCTCCTGTAGTAACTTAACAGTCCAGTCAGTTTGCGAACTTCTCCAACACTCTTGGGCTTAGTGTCTCTTAAACTCGTAACCGCTTTTGTACTCTCAGGATCAATGCTGTGTCCAACCTGGTTCACTATCCTCCCTAAATAGCGGACTTCACGCTGGAACAGTGTACACTTGCTTGGCTTTAGTTTGACTCCATGTTTTCGTAAGGACCTTGGCACCGTTCGCAAATTTTCCACGTGCTCCTCATAGGTCTTACTGTAGACAATGACATTGTCCAAGTAGCGAATGCATTTCTCATCTCGAATACCCTCCAAACAACCTTCCATAAACCGCTGAAAATTGGCTGGTGAGTTGCTTAATCCAAACGGGATCCGAGTCCATTCATAAAAGCCCCAGGGCGTAATAAAAACAGTCAAATGTCTACTGTTCTTTTGAACAAATCCGTGGTGGTAGGCTTTGCCCTGGTCCAACATCGAAAACCATGAGTTTCCCCCTAGGTTGTCGAGGGTCTCCTGGATTCTTGGTATGGGGTGTCTATCAGGCACTGTCTTGTGGTTAAGTTCCCTGTAATCAACACACAGTCGCAGCCCTCCATCTTTCTCTCTCACACATACCACCGGTGAGGCATATGATGACTGAGACTTAGTTATCCATCCCCGGTTCAGGAGGTCTTCAAGGTAGTGCTTAACTTCAGCGTAGAGCGGGCGTGGTATAGAGGTTTATGTTTTCTGGACCGGAGTCGTGTCTAACAGTTCCAGTCTCATCTGGAGTCCTTGGATACACCCTACAGCGTCATCGTCTTGGGGAAATGATTCAGCTTCCTCTGTCAACATCTTAGTTGCCAACTGCCGTTGACTCTCGGTTAAGTCTCCTAACGCTACGGCTGGTGTCCTTAATGGAGTCCTGTCATCGCTGGGTCCGATGTCGGGTGGACTGACGCTACTTTCGGACGTTTGGGATGCTGGTGAGCTGTCATCCTCAGATGAAAGGGAGTTTGTCTCGCTCGAACTTAAATCTTTGCGGACTAATTCTAATGGTGTAACCGATGCAATTAGTTGTAGGGTCCCAAGTGGTGTTTGTCTACAAAGGACGACATCATGCTTTGTGGGGTTGTGCACTGCAATGTTTACCCTGTGGGGTGACCCTCGCGGTAAGGTGAGTAGTTGCTTAGAGACTTCCAAGTCAGCCGGCCACGACGCGTCAAGAGCTGGTTCAAATAGTACGGGTGTCCTTCTCTCCAGTGGGCCACAATCAACACGACATGGAACCATAACTGACTGTCCTTGTGGTACTGTTATGTTGTACTTACTGCTCCTCAATACACACAGATACTCCTCAGCCGGACGTCGCACGAAGTCAACCAATGCATTAACACTCTCCACAGTCAACTCTCTAAAAGCTGCATTCATAATGTCAATAACTGCACCATCGCTTTCCCCTTGAACTTGTGTTCTGTCCTTAATCGTTTCTTCGATAACATTATAACCAATGATTGGATGCTCCAGCTCATCCCTTGCAACCAAGATTGAAACTGTTAGAGGTACGGATGAGTGCGTATCAGAGGCAAGTTGAAATTGTACTTCTACCCATCCAATGAATGGTAGTTCTGCTTCCTCTCCCAGTAACTCTTCAATATTTCTCAACTTTGATGAAGACAAGTTCTTACTAAGCCAACTCTTAGACACGATGGATACTTGTGCACCTGTGTCCCAAAGGGCATCAACTGGTACTCCATTCAAAACACATGACACCATACTTTTCTTACCTACAAGTTTGGCTACGGTTATCTGCTGTTTGGGCGTTAAATGGCTGGTAAACACATAACCATCACCGTTTACTACTTCTGAAGTTCTTTGTGCTTCTAGTTGTTGAATAGCTTGACAGAGACCCCTGTGACTGCTCCAGTGATGTTTCTGGCATTTATGTCCACAATATCATACTGCTTTACACCCTGAACATTGTTTGAAAACTTGACCAGTAACAGCAACCTTCTGACAATTCACACATTTTTGAGACTTCCTGACACTGTCGTTGGGTGAGGCTACTTCCTGTCCCTCGGTTGTAGCTCCTGCCGGTTTCCCGGACCTACTTTTTCACTGCTACCATTCCTTTTACGACAACCACGAGCCCGGTGATCACTACTACCACAGACATAACAATGGTCACAAGATTCTCCTCTTCCTGCGGCTTGACAATTCGGACAGCCTTTGGGTCGCTGATACCACTACTGGCTCTGATATCCTGATGAAGCCCTGGCAAACTGCTCTTCCCTAGCTTGATTTTTCTCCACTAACTCCTTGAGAGTGGCAAGTTCAGTGCGGACAGCTTGTAGTGTGGCCATGAACTTATCTTGTTTCGAAATATCTTTCTCCGGTATTTTCGTCTTCCTTTCGCTTGTTCCTAGTTGTGCCGACCCTTTCATCTGTGATGCATGCACGTCATTAACTTTGGCACTTTTGTGATGACTAGAAGTTCCCAGCTTTGACTTTCTCTCCGTCTCCTCCGAAACAACAAAATTCATTTGCTGAATTAAATCTTCATCTTGCATCCCTGGGGTCTGAAGGGATGGCCTCAGCCTATTGCGAATTGCTTCATCCTGAAGACCCGTATCTACTGCATGTAAGAACATTCCCTGTTCTAACTTTGGATCATACTTTAACTGAGTGTCCAACTCCTGTAAGGCAAACAGGATCTTCTGTCTGATGTCTAGGGCTCTGATTAAGAGGTTTTGAAACAAGTGGAAACCGTCTCCTAGGAAAAACAACGTCAAAATATGAGCCCCTTCTGTCCACTCTCACGTAGAATATCATGACCTGGAAAGCCCTTTTCTTCTAACTAGTTCAGACCTATATTATTCTTAACCTATCTCAGGTATTAATTGAAAACGTTCTTTGTACCTAGTAATAACTGTTTCTTACTTTGTCTGCCACAGTCTTATAATTAGTTAACACGTTTACTTCTTTGGTTACGTAGGAAGGTTTCCTGAATTTTTTCGCTCATTTTCACTTTTGTTGACTCTATTTTGCATAACTTACTCTATCACGGGGAATTTTACGTTTTGGGGTAAAAATGTCCTGAATTTAATTAAAATGCCTTTTCTCGTATACAGAATACTCCTAGAAAGTCAAGAGAAGGAAATCAAATGATTTTTTGGCCATTTTTCCCAAAAAAACAAAAACAAAGGAAAAAACTGATGTTTTCAAGTTGCAATCCCTTTGTATCATAACGATCCGCAGCCAAACACACTTAATTACACGATTTTCTACCTTGATATGACATTACTGCCATGATACACGATTTTCTATCGTAATATCATATCACTATGCTGATGAGTCCTAACAAGGACGAAACAGCTGTCCTTGGCTGCCACTGCCCGGGTAATATGGCTGTGCGCATGCTTAAGGTACTGGCCTTACCGCGAGGATGGTGTAGTGGGTGCCTCTTGCTTTTATTAGTATTGTTGTTTGTCCAACTTTGGAGTCTGTGGATGAAACGCTTAAATGTGACCACTCTAGTTACTGAGCAGTACTTTACTTGGGGGGGTGGGGGAGGAAGCGCTTATTATGAGTCTAGTGTATTAAATACTGAAGAAAACCACTTAATATGGAAGATAGAAGAAGCTTCGGAAGTTTTAGAGGGAAGCGTATTCCGTGATTTCTTGTTTTCAAGATGCAGAGTTTCTAGAGACTTCGCGTAAAGAAACTCCGTACTTTGCGGTTGAATAGAGAAACTCTGGGATCAAAAACGCTCTTTTTCAACTTTGTAAAGAATACCGCCCAGCGATGAGAGAAAAACTACCGTTTGTTGAAAATGATGAAAAGTCCTATGTTTGAGAAAATTAACCAAAACAATCTGTTTCCATGGCGGTCCGCTTTGTTTTTGTTTTGCTTTTACACGCTGTCTTCGTGTTTTTAGCCAAGCCTAAAAGCGGAGCTCCACCTTTTTTTTCGTTGGTGCTTATTAATTTCTGAAATTGCTCTTATTGAATACAAGAAGGGCATTAGCCCCCGCTGTTGTTCTCCGGTTCCCTTACCTAAAGGTGCAAAATATATTAAAGTCATTCGTTCAAGATACGAGCCCTAGCCTGTTAGGCAAAAGACGCGACGAGTACTTGTTTGGCCAAGCGAAAAGAACAGGTCTCGGGTAAGTGACCGCGGTAAAAAAAAAAACACGAAAGAAAAAATATAGGGCCCCGAATGAGACTAGGTGTTCTGCTGGTAGAGCCGTATCCACAACTTTTAGGGTACATAACGTTTAAAAGCAGATTGAATTGAGTTCTTATGTTTACTTTGGAACAATGAATTTAAAATGGGGATTTCAGAGGGGGATGGTTATTTTTTATTTGTTACTTTATTACTGCTGTTAAAGGGGCAGTCTCATGGCGATTTTCCTATCTTCTTTGTCACAAGTTTGATTAATTTATCTCAAAGTACACATGAATTGCTTTTAGACCACAAGGGGACAATATTAAATGAATTTTCAAAAGAAAAAACTAGCCTAAATTAGTTTTTAAATATTTTATCTGACACATAAGGTAGAAACTTGAAAAATTCTGCCAGACGTTTTCAAGTCGCACACCATTTCCATCCTGGCCATCCCTCTCCAGACATACTTATTATAGTTTCCATGTACTGGAATACCCATTTTAATACTTCTGGACCATTATTTTTTGGCTTCCATAAATGAAAATGTGTCTTTTGGCTTTTCGCAGTGATACTAAAAATTGATGAGACTGCCCCTTTAAGTTCAACTTTCTTATTGGTTGTGAAAGGCGTAAGTAAAAAAAAAATTCCTCCTTGGCATGGAATCGGTCTCGGGCCATTTGCTTTGGGAGCGATTGCACTTCCTCTGAACCACGGTGACATCGTTATCTTTTTACGTGACAAAAGCGACTCGATCGACATAAACACGAGTATTTTTCTTGGGAAAATGTGTTCGGACCGCCGCAAAAACTATTTTTGTGGACAGAAAAAAACCGGAAGGCACTAGCTCTGTTACGTTTAACGTCGGGGCTGCGGCCAAATGCTGTGAATTCAACTCGATTCGATGTTACGCGAGTTAAGCGAGTTACGCACCGGTTACGCGAGTTACTGATGCGATAAATACGGGTATTTTCCTGGAAAAATGTGTCGGACCGTCGCAAAAACCATGGTTGTGGACAGAAAAAAAGAGAAGGCACTAGCTCTGCTATGTTTGGCTTAGGGACCGCTGCCAAATGCTGCGAACTCAAGCGATGTGCCCACCGAGTTCACAGCAGAACTCAAGAAAGAGAAAGTCCCCAAGGACAAATTTCGCTCGGTAACTTGAACTTTTCGCCTTCCACTGTTACAGTATAGATATTAGCTATTTTTCCAAAAGTTTAAACCTGTCCGAACAATCGTTTTGCTAAATATTATAAAATTGTTTCTGACTTTCGTTGTCTTTGCTAAATCGCGGGTCATCATGCGATTTCGCCCCCAAAACGTGGGATACAGCACAGGGTTCTCTCATGTGTGTGCCACCTCATATTGGTTACCCTGTGGTGCGGACGGTCACGTGACTATTACGTCACTACCAAAATTTCTTGGCTTGATAGATCACCATTTTTCCTTACCCATGGTATTCCGCGGGGGCGGCTTCGCCGCGTGGAGCTCCGCTATAAAGAACGCATCAAAATAAGAGTAATTTGGCAGTATTTTTAGGATCTGCCATGACGACAAATCAAGTTGCTCCAAATGCTGTCTCCTTAGTCGTTTCCTTGTAAAATATCACCAATTACAAGCTGAGAGTTTCTTTCTCTCACAATCAGATTCGGGAATTATTATTTTGCTCCAAACGTTTAGAAATAGAACAAGGGCATCTTATATACAGGTGTACTGCTTTCATAGGTTCATAATTTTCTACCGGTCACTGAAAACACAAGCATAGGCCTACATACACTTGAATTCATGGTGTCCGTTAACTACAATGTATATAGAGCTTATAAATGCTAAGACTACTATAAGCGACCTGGCGATTTATCGGTTGCGCGAAAAATTGTGTTTGAAAGAGTACACATATGAGCAGGGATTACTCTGGGATTCCGGCAAAAGTGTTCCAAAATGTTTCTTCTACCACTAGTTGGCTTTCCTTCAATCCTGTCAACTTTTCGTCAGGTAGGATGCTAGTGATTCGCGCGTATTGCAGAAATGCATTCCAAACGACAAAGTCATTTTTCTAAATTGATTACAGCGAGCAAACACACGACAAAGAGGAGGAAACGAAAGCTTACCGTTTACCGTCCACAGTTTCTGTTTGCTGCGATGCTCGAAGTAATAACGGAAAGGAGAGCGAGGCAAAAATCCGATGAAAAACTCTCTTTGTCATCATTTGTAAATGTCTAAACTCACGGAGAATGACCTCTTTCCTTGCCGGAGACTCTTCACGATTTAAAATACGCGGGCTGAAACTTTACGCACCACTACCATGTAGTCTTTCGTTGTCCTTGAAGCTCGCTTCGTTGAGCTAAACAATGAAACTCCCAATTAAGGCTCCCCGGACTTATTGATGTTCCAGACACTATGAAAGCTGCACAGTGGAGACCCCGGAGGAGACACACGATTTTCTACGAATCAAACCCGTCAAACTGCCCACGACATAGCAGACAATAGCGAAGCCCAGTTCAGACCTAGTGTTAGCCTTCTGAATGTGCAGTGCAATGCGAGGTCATCGTTCGATCTGGGAGGGAAAATGTGATTGTCTTTAGTCATATTTGCAAGTCACACTGTAAATTCAAAGTTTTTTTTGCCTCAAAATGGGCCCGTTTCAGTAAAATAAAGTACGACTTTGCAAAAAGGATGACTTGACTCTTCTAACTACAGGTGATGAGCCGGCACAAAAGAGCCAAATTGATCACATTGTTATGGGCTGTTACGATTTCTGATGGGGTCGTTTTGCTCCAGCAGTGACCGAAATAGCTCCACAGAAATCGAATCAGTCCTAGGAACATCAAGGCTAATTTGACATTTTGCGACTGAAACAGATCTTTTAAATTCACCGTGTGATCTATAATTAGACGGCCCGTAGCCCCTACGGCGAGGCCGTCTATAGTTTTACTTACATTCCTTTGGTAGGTTCTGGAAGGTCACGGATGATTGATTGATATGTTAATGATATATATTGGGACGGGAGGGGGTGGCGGTGGAGTGATGCTGTGGCCGTTGTACATATATTCTTGGGTTCAATCCTCCACACAAATAGCCTTAGTGGTTTCTGCTTTAGTGTGTCTTCAACAATTTGCAGTGTAGTTTCTCCATCAATTCGTATGCGTCAGACATAAGTGAACGCGTGATGTTCAAAAAGGGATAACATATCAGGGGCACCCAACGAGAAAACTCTAGCAAAATACTTGAAAAATCATTTTCTGCTTTGTTAGATTGTTTCAGAGCTTTTTAAGGGCATTTTAGTGTAAGCTAGTACAGATTAATCTGTTCGGCGTTTCTAGCTGAAAATTTAGGTCGCAGAAAATTTTAGAAAACAGAATCCTATCCGACGAATTTCCGAGCTGCTGATGCTCGCCGAAAATGCTATCTGACCTTATTTTGCACTTTAAACGACGTATTTGTTCCTCCGAAAACAAAAGGAACCAATAAGTCCTCTTGTTACGAAAGTCCGACGCGATGTTTCGCTGAAGAAATCTCTAGCTTCTACTGCAACTAAATCCAAAAATCTCAGGCGATTTGAGGCCTTCCAAACAGATATTTCCCGAAACGAACTGTTGGGTGACCCTGACATATCGAAAGTTGTTGATTCATTATCGATAAAATCGCTTCCAAGACGCAGATCAGTCGCTCTAAATAACACATAACGTCTAAGATATTGTTTCTTATTTGCAATAAATTGTTGAATACCGATTCAACATATCAATAAAAAGTTAACCGAAAACCTGCTTTCATATCACTATTTCAACGTATGTAATTATAACATGAATAAATGTGATGCAATATTATTTTCTAAAATTCAGATATTAAGTATCTATTGTTTTACAGAAACATTAAGTTGTCAATTAAAATTTGCCTTTGATTTCTTTAAAAACCGCTTCTCTCATCTCTTCTCTTTAATTGAAATGTATAATCATACCTCAAAACTTAAACTGAACAGAGTCCGCTGAAATCGAACCAATGTGCACCAAAACCTCACCATTACTGAACACGTCATGACCGGAAATTCATAACAGTGTGAAAGTTGATTATTTCTTGACGATAAATTTGTCGAAGAGCTGCGCACCCGTTCCCCTTATCACGCTGGCTTGATCGACTATAGAAAAATATCGAAAATCCGTATTGAAAAATCTGTGTTTTCAAATAGATATGATTAAAAGTAAATACCAGTTCACGGAGACCTAGGAATGTAAGTTGTCAAAATATTCTACAGACAGATTCTACTTGCAAATGAAGTCATATATTTTTGGATGGCCGCTTTTTGGGAACTACTTTAGGGTTGTCATTAAAAATGTGTTTATTGTTCACCGTGGTGTAAGATAGGCAAGATGAACGTTTATTAGTTTGTCTCACGATGGAATCGCTTTGAGTTGTTGATCGCGACGTTTCGACTGCAATAGGCGATGAGGTCGATTGTTTACGTGTCGCTATTTGTAGCATGTTGGTTCGCTGCTATTGGTGCATTTCGATCCTCTTTATCATTCCGACTATTAGATGTTGTTCCCTCACAGGTCCGCTTTGTGGTTGGTCGGCTGTTGTGCTTTTTTAAAAAAGTGTTTATACGACCGAGCCAAACACCTCACAACAAAACCATCAGCTATCTCTGAAGAAAAGAAACATTTATCATCGGTACTTGTTTCAAACGTATATCCTTCTTCATTTGTACGAAAGCTCACAAAGACAACGAGTCCAACAGCCAACAAAGAACCTACGCGGGAATTTAAATCTACTGCGGTTCTACCCTACATAAAAGGTGTAGCAGAGGTTCTTCGCCGCTGCCTACAACAACAAGGTGTACGCACCGTCTTCAAATCAGACACAACTCTTAGGTCTCACTTAGTGCGACCGAAAGACGCCCTTGAACCAACTAAACAAGACGGTGTCGTCTATACTGTCATTACTGTGTTGTTAAAAAAAACCCAGGATACTCTGAAATATAGAGGCCATTGAAATAGTAAAGTGAAAACAGCATACGGAAGCTATTCAGTATGTAGAAATCTCAAAATGAAACTTAAAAAGTGTAATAAGTTTGAAAATAAATTCTCAGGATAACGAACCCTCGCCTTTTTGCTTGTTAGAGTCTCTCATATATGACTTTATATTTTTCTTGTGTGCTTGGAGAATTTTGAGGTTCTAAATGCTCGATCTAAAGGACTGTTTTATTGCTTTGTTAGGGAGGTCCTCGCTGTTAAGGGGCTGTAGAAGAATTCGGAGGTTTTAAGTGTCTCACAAATTAACTCCAATTTGTTAAGGGCAATCTTTGATAATCCACAGGTTTTCTTGTTTAGCGTTACAAAGAAAAATCGCCGTGAGACAGTTGTAAACAAGACTAAGAAAACGTCCTTTTAAAAATACGCCAGTTGACGTTCCACGTCAATTAGACTATTACACCAGCGAGATCTTTCGCGTTCTCAGAATGAACCTAATTTATAATTTAATAATTGTTTTTACTGTAACACTGCGTCATTCCCTCCAGTCAGTTTTGTAAAAAACAAAACTGAAAACCTTCACAGGGAACTTAAATTTCTACAAAGAGTTTCTTTTCGGTTAGCGACTCTCGGGCACTCAAGAAACTTGTTGCAAGGTAAGTCAATGAAAATGTTTGCCTTTTGTAACCAGACAGCTCTGCGGGCTAAGTTCTGCGACACGGAATATCGCGTATCGGACCATCTACGAAAATGCCTTCCCGAAAATTGTCTGCATATCTGGCTAAGACTTCAGTTATTCGACAGAAAAATAGACAAAGATAAGCTCATAATCTTAAAGTTATCGAGTTTAACAGTTCGTGTAACTGACAACAGAAGCATGTTTGTAAAGATCGTTTCATGACACGCGCAATACTGATCGCTTAAGTTCAGGAACGAGGATCAATTTAACTACTGTAAACAGTGCCTAAAAATTTATCTGAACTACCGGCCTTCTAAAGAGCACCAGATTATTGACCTCTGTTAATAGTATTCAAACATGTGCTGCATCAAAAAGGAAGTTAGGTTTTCAATAACTGCATTTTCCCATTGGAGTTCGGGGACCGACTCGAAGTTCACATTCTCTCTAATCGCGACCGAATCGGAGGAGCCAGGTTTGGGTGTTTTGAGTATGTACTTCGCTTTTATAATATTAGCTTTAAAACCGGAATTCTTAAGCAATTTTGATGCATAACAGAGATGAGTAGCTAAATATATTATCGAAGATCGATGTGTAACTTTTTACTAAGTGTCTCCCAAAAGATTCCATTTCATTTCTGGCTTATAGGTCTGGAGACTGTACTGAAAAGTTCTCATTCATTTTCCATAATTTTCTACATAGCATGCACTAAAACCAGCTCTAAACTCGATCAAGAAAAGAAAAACAGTTTCAGTCTATTTTGCAGTTTGGGTGAATTTAATTCGTGACCGAAATGTGCTAAAATATTTCCTCTGATAAATAAAAGATGTTGTTCTGTCGTTCTGTCGTTCTGTCGATATTTTAACCCTTTTCCTGCCATTATAAAGCAAACATCAACTTTGCTTTCAAACGTGTTCAAATCGCTTTTAATTTTTATTATCAAAGTATTCCAAACTTTGGAATGCTTACGCTCACCTGGAAGCAAGACAGCTGACAGCTGAGTATGGTGAACACTGATTTAATTTTTGCCGAATTATTTTAATTGACACTTTTGAATTGAACATTGGAGAGTGATGGCCAGTTTTCTGACTGGTAACCGACGTAACTGTAGGCAAAGAGTCACCTATTGGCAGTTGACACATATTATAGCTTTTCATTTAACATGCACTGACCCTTCTTTAAGAGACAAGCTAAAGGGGAGAAAGCGAAGCCCAAGGTTGGTTGCTACGCGCGGTATTTCGCAATGTTCCGAAATGTGATGCGGTATGTTCTTGTGTTGACAGCATGTAGCAGTTATTCACATGACTAGCGACGACAACGAGCAGTTCGAGGGAAATTAGAGGGAAAGGAAGCGGAATTCTTCAGCGGTTAACAGTTTTAGAAGTGATTGGCATTTATATCCTCTATTCTTTGATACTTTTTGAACGTTATTTATCGATATAGCGCTACTTTTGATATCCGATTTTTGCGACGCACGCTACACACAACTCAACGTGAAATAAGTGAGAAATTAGTAGAACGTTCGGCTTTGCTATGCATTTTTCAATGTTTAGGACGCCATTATGAGTTCCGAAAGTATACCATCCTATTATGGGAATAATCTCCTTCCTTGTTTTAAAATATATCTGGGAAGGGTGAGCTGTAAAACTCCCAACTCCTATTATTGAACAGTAATTTTAATGAGATTTACCACCTGAGGTGTGAAAATTAACTGGTTTATTTTGGCCAGCCTTCTTAAATTTGAGGATTTTCTTTCCAAACTTATCTTGTTCAAAGTCAAACCTACCACCCTAAGAAAGCGCCGGAACTGATCTTTCTATTTTATAATTTAAAAAAAAATTCTCAAAAACTGCTTGAACTATTGCGAAAAAATGCTTTTTTTTTTCTTCACTAAGAGTTAATAAGAGAAAGCTGTAATCTCTAATCGCATGTGATTCCCTCATGCAGTATTCTCGCTGTAAGGTACATTCATGGTTCTTGTTACAACTGATTAGCGTTTTTTCGTTTACATCACAAGTGAGCTTATAATTTACACATTGGGGTCAAACATTTTAGCTCAAAGGCGTGATTGTGCTTCCATTGGCGTAAAACGTTATCTGCTCGATGAATAAAGTCAGGACCAAAAAAGACAACTAAGAGATTGCGAAGAAAAAATGAAAGGAAAAGTCCTGCTGGATCCGGTATTCAACTCAGTTTGCAAGTTTGTTTGCCTAGATTTCTCTGCAGATTGCTCTTGAAATCATAAAATTGGGCTCGGATTACCGAAAAAATAAACAAAGCTGCACCGCTAGGAACTAGCGAGGTTAGTTGCTGCGATAACGCAGATATAAGAGTAATTTCGTGAACTGAATGACAGGAATACAGTTGCTAGGAACTAGCAAGGTTAGTTGCTGCGATAACACAGATATAAGAGTTATTTTGTGAACTTAAAGACAAGAATACAGTTTTTCTACAAGTTGTTCGCGCCGATAGCAAGTTTATTTGTATAGATTTCTCTTCAACTTCCTTTTACAGTTTTTAGAATAAGAAATATTACTCATAATATCATTAAAACAACTTTTCGTGATAGAAAAACTGACGACTGAAAACTTTTTTATGTGGTCTTTATTTGCTGTTGTTGTGTTAACTAAATTTGCATCACGTTTTCGTTCGCCTGACAGAAGTCTAATTTAACCATGAACTGAGCAGTATGCTAAATCAAAGTTTCAGTTTATAGAGGAGTTTGCCGAGGAAACTAGCAAGACAATTTTGAGATGGCACAACGCAAATTCGCAACTGAAGTGAGCAAGTTGTGTGAGTCCCGGCGGTTGCAAATTGCTCCGAGCAAGTTGTCATTCAAAATACCAATATAATTTGTCGGAAGTTTGCTAAGTTGCCCGCAAAAGAATATCCTTTTTGACTGTAAGTCACCTGTCTTTAGGCTACTTAAGACATTGTTCCGTTGTGATGAGGCTGAGAAGAATTTGGCAAGTATTAACAAATTGTCATAGGACTTGTATGAACTGACGGTGAGTTGTGAGTAGCTCGGATTTCATTGCCGGAGGAAAAAATCAGAGTTTTCTTCGGCGGAACATCACCTCATACTTCCCTCATACTTCATTTTGTTTTCTCTATGAATGAACTGACAGTTCTTTCGAGTGCGAAATAAGTCTAGGTTGCGTTTTTGGAAAGCTAACAGCAGCTCTGAAACATTTTCAAGTATTTTGCTTCAGTCAGATCTCATTCAATGCTCCAAAGTACAGCCTAGTTTGAATCGTACTGTACAAAGTACTTTAAGGCAGTCTTAATCCAAGGTTCTGAAGCTCAGTATTACTCACTTGACGTCTTTTATTTAGAGAGAATAACTGATATCTTAGCCTTTTCTTTTCTGAATATTAATTTCATATGATGTGTACTTTGGAGACACCAAAGTACACATTACACAAGGATATACTGAGACGTTTCCACCTTTCTTGGCAGTATCAGCTATACTCTTTTCATGACATTGGAACGTAAACAGATAAGTTGAATATTTGATGACGCATTTATCTCAATACGCCTCAACGTGACTAAACCTGAGGAAGAAGGTCACAACCGTAGGATTCACTTTTTATAGCCATTTCCACTGCCGTTGAAGATTTGCCGTAATGGATATGTGATGACTTGCAATATATTTTTCTGTTGCCATCGTTATTTTAGTGCCTTATTATTTATTGCTCGAGGCCGAGACAGTTGGGTAAACAGACACTAAAATCCAAACATTGAATCTAGTTACGTTTATTCTTGACAGAAAAGTTCAACTTCAACTTTGAAATTTCAACTTCAACTTTATTGAAATTTAAAATAAAAATACACACACAATGCTTGAAGCCCGCAGGTAGCTATCGTGCTACTCGAGGCAAGCTAAAGAAAAAGAAGAGAAAAAAAACAAATACAAAAAAATCAATTCTAAAACTCCTAGACGCACCCTATTGCTTAGTATGGTCTCATATTTGTATTTATATTTTCAAAGGCAAACGGTGCAGGTGTAATATATTGTTAATGAAGGATTAATAAAGGACAAACAAATGAACATTCTTGACAATACAGTTCAATTTTCAGTATTCTATCAACGCTCAGTATTCAATCAACGTTATTCTTTTGGACAGCTCTAACTGAATGTTAATATGGCCATGAATTTGCTCTTTATTCCATGCAAAAGACGATGTATGTGTTAAGGCTTTTCTACCTTTCATGATGAGTACCAGCCATATTTTTCATGACATGGGAATGCAAATAGATAACTTGAATATTTGATGAAGATTTCTGTTACCTGAATTCACATCAACCTGACTAAACCTGATGAAAAGCCGGTGACTTAATTCAGTAGGAATCACTTTTTCCCATTTCCACCACCCGTGAACAGTTTTAATCGATGTGTGATGAATGGCAGTGATACGTTTTTGTTGCCATCATTATTTCCATGCCTTATTATTCATTTTTAAGGCCGAGACATTTGGGTAAACAGACGCTAAAACCCAAACATTGAATCTAATTAAGTTCCTTCGGGACAGCAAAGGACAAACAAATGAAGATTCTTGACAATATGTTACGATATGTCATGCTTTAGTGCATTTGTTAATTTTCATTGACGTGTTTCCTCATTTGGTATTAAACACAGAACAGTCTGTTTTGCATCGCTTGGGACTTTAATGGCGTTTGTTTTCTTTGATCTCGAAACGTGTTGTCAAAGCGGTAGTTAAAGTGGACCCTCGCTTCACAAACAGTCGTAAAAGACGTTACTTAGTGCGAAGTAACCCTAGTTTCGCCAAGCCAAGCACATGGTCGTCAATCTAGTAATTCAGCCCATGGCTTGTAAGGGAGACCTCGCATCGAACTGGGAATTCTTTCGCCAAACAATACGAACATAACGAAGTCCTATAGAGCTTTTCCAAGAGTCAACACCTACCCGACTCGCTTCACGCCGATCGATTATGGGCAAAGACTGTTTACAATTTTTTTTTCAGAAGTTTGAGCTTGTCTCCCGAGCAGCAAGGGAGCGTGGAAGGCTTTCTAGATGCATTGGAAGCTTATTTCAAGCCCCAAAGAAATGTTGTCTATGAAAGATACGTTTTCAATACCTGTGTTCAAATCCAAGACGAAAGTGTACACGCTTACGTCAATCTCCTGCACAAACTAGCCGCTTTGCGGGATTTTGGCAGTTTGACGTACGGGTGAACTCATTTGAGACAGGCTTGTGATCGGCGTCTGAGACAAGGAGTTGAAAGGGAGACTACTCAGGCAAAAGGGCTTATCGCTACCGAAAGCCACGGAGATGAGCAAATCTAGCGAAATCATAAAACAGCAATTGAAATCCCCAGAAAACGGAGAAAGGAAGTCCAGTGGTGAAGAGATTGACCAGCTAAAACAGAGAGGCCGACCGCGAAAGTCGAAGCCAATGAAATCCGGTACATCGAAGCCAAAAGGCAAAACGCGAGACTCCAGGGATAAATCCGAAAGTAAGCGCCAAGAAAAAAAGTGCAAGTACTGTGGCAATCAGTTGCGCCGGAAAAGAGGAGAATGTCCTGCGTTTGGTCGTGTGTTTCAAATACAATAAAAGCAATCATTTCGCCTCAGTGTGCAACGCGAAAAGGTCGAATGAAGTGAGCGCTGTCGCAGATGAAAATGACTCTGACTTGAAACAGTTGAAACAGTGTCAACCCTAGCGGGTAAAGGCAAGCAAGTTCACACAGAATTGACCTTCTGTATAGAAGACGTGAATCATTCTAAATACAAATCGTCCATGGTTTGCTAGCTGGATACTGATGCCTCTTGCGACGTGATCAGCCATCGAGACCTCTCAATTCTCCTGCAGAATGAAACACCCCACTCGACCAGAGCTCAGCCAAACTCAAAATGTACCATGGCTCAGTCATAAAACCACTGGGAAAGACATGCTTGACAGCAGAACACAGAGGCAATTACCATACTCTAAAGTTCCAAGTGGTCAACAAAACAAACAAGGACCTCTTGTCAGCAGAATCTTGTGAGGTGATGGGCCTGTCGCAGTTTGATGTCGTCCCTCCCCCACCCCCACAGAGCCTATACATTGTGTAAAGTACAGTGAAACCTCTGCTCACCAAAAAAGCCAAACTAACTACCTAGAACGATGTGTTTGAGGGACTAGGTCACCTCGGCAACTCCACATTCGTGAACGACGAGACGGTCACACCAGTTCAACACACACCAAGGGGCCCTTCGAGTAGAAATGAAAGAAAAGATGTTGGATCTAGAGAAAAGAGGGATCATCAAGGAAGTCACTGAACCTACTGAGTGGATCCCCAGCATGGTCATCGTAGCAAAACCCAACAAGGTCAGAATCTCTCTAGATCCTAAATATCTAAACAAAGCCCTGAAGCGTCCCAGATATCAGATGCCCACATTAGAAGAAATTCTCCCTATACTAGCAAAGGCTAAGGTATTCTCCACTCTGGATGCAAAGGACGGGTTTTATCATATTGGTCTGGACGAGCAAAGCAGTATGCATGAAGACCGCCGTTCGGGCCCTACCGGTACCTGCGAATGCCTTTTGGTGTAAGGCTTGCTCCAGAAGGATTTGAATGAAAGCTTCACGAGACACTAGATGACCTACCGGACGTAGTGGTCTTGTAGTGGTCTTGCGTGATGATGTTCTAGTCATGGGGTATGGAGAAACTCAAGACAAAGCTGTGAACGACCCACGATGAAGACCCTAGTTAGACTCTTTCAAAGAGCAAGAGAAACCAACTTGAAGCTGAACAAGTCCAAGAGTAACCTTAGAAGCCAGAAGTGAAATTCATGGGACACACTGTCACAGATAAAGAACTAAAACCCGACCCAGAGAAGGTGAACATATGGGGAAAATGCCTAGATCCGCCTGAAAGAAAACACTTTCAAGCCTACTAGGTTTTGTCAACTACTTGTCTGAGTTCCTACCACGGCTTGCTGAGATAGAACAGCCATTAAGTGAGCTCACAGCCAAAGAAGCCCTGTTCCTGTGGCCGAACACGAATTAGCCTTCGCGGACATCAAACTGTTGGTGGTTAATCATCCAATGTTGAAGTCTTATGCCACTCAAACCGAAGTTACTCTACAACGGGACGCAAGCGAGTACCCCCTAGGAGCGACGTTACTCCAAGACGGACAGCCGGTAGCATTTGCGCCACGCACATAGTCACGCACCGGAAGAAATTATGCTTGAATTGAAAAACAGTGTCTCGCTATCTTTTTGGTTGTCAGCGCTCCGATCAGTACCTGCCCAGTCGATGGTATCAAGCTGTCGCCTGAGCGACTAGCCCAGTTACAAACATGCACAGCCCAAGACCCTGTTCGGATGACCCTGAAGACAACAGGGATCACAGGGTGGCCAGAACTAAGACAACAAGTGCCTATCCCCATCAGGGATTACTGGCTCTATCGGGGTGAAATCTCAGAACATAATGGAGTACTTTTCAAGAGCCACAGGGTCATCATACCAAAGGTGTTGAGAGAACAGATCCTTTCACGAATCCCAGTTCCAGCCACATGTGAATCGAGTCCTGTCTGCGGCCAGAGACGTTGTATTTTGACCGGGCATGATCACTCAAATCAAAGGAGCCGTCGATAACTGCCAGATTTGCACTAAATTCAAAAAAATACAATCTCAAACAGCCTTTGCAGACACACGAGTGGCAGCCGACCTACTCAGTCTCCTTGGCAAGAGCTACACCACTCTGGTAGACTATTATTCTGACTTTGTTGGGGTAAGTGAACTGCCGGACACTACAGCTAGTACTGTCTTTTGTTTCTTAAGGGAGCAGTCCAGCCGTCATGACATCCCCGACATCGGTTCACAGATCGTTAGCCAGGAGTTCATAAAATTCGCCACTGATTGGGGGTTCAAGCGTGTATCCTTCTACCCCTGCTATCCAAGATTAAATGGCAAAGCCAAGTCACCAGTTAAAGTTGTTAAGAACGTCTTTAATGACAATAAAGATTCCTGGTTGGCCCTCCTGGATTATCAAAATACCCTCTCCGACGGTCTCAAATCCAGTCCTGTCCAGAGATTGATGTCCCGCAGAACAAGAAAAGTGCTGCCGACCGCTACTAGTCTTCTTATGCCAAAGGTCATAGAAGCAGTTGAGGAGAGATTAAAAGGAGAGATTAACAGTTAAACGAAACAGAAAATAAGTACTACTGCGATCGTCCAGCTAAGTTCCTTCCAGAAATAGAGGTTGGACGGGAAGTAAAGGTGGCCCCCTTGGATCGTAACCAACCACGGAAGAAAAGAACGTGTGTGAAAAAGCTTAAAGATCATTCGTAGCTGGTTCACACACCCACTGAAACATTGCACAGAGACAAGTCTGAAGCCGGCACCTCCACTCACACTAGAAACACCACGCAGACGTTTTCAGTCAACACCTCAATCTGTTCTGTTTAATAGCAAATACGGAAACACGTCAATCAAAATCACAAATGAACTAAGGCGTGATATATCGTAACACAATAGAGTTCAATTCCTTTACACGGAAACTTTGTCCAGCCGAATTCCAACTTAACAAAAGCATGACGAGCATGCCAGTTTGGTAGAAGAGAAAGTAACTTCACAGCTAACTTTAAGTTTTAAAGCGAGTTTCTTTTAAAATAATTTTGTTGGTGGTTGTTGCGCGCTCAAGTAACTTTTTTCGAGGTACTGTAAGTCAGAGGAAGTGTTTGCTTTCTGTGATCAGACAACTCACAGCTGCTCGACGGCTATGTTTTGCGACCCGAAGTTTGCGTATCGCCAGCTATTTGCAATAATTTCCCTGCAAATTTGGCTATGACTTCAGGTATTCTATAAATAGGCAAAGATGAGTTTCTCTCTAAGTTTTCGAGAGAAACATATCGTGTAACTAGGCAAGAGTAAACTATTTGAAAAAAATCATTGCATGACTCTAGTCAGCGGCTGAACTGCATGTAAGCAGCCGGCAGAGAACTGCCGGCAAACAGTGCAAGGACTTATTGCAACGGATGAACTAAGTGTGCAATACTGATCGCTAGTTCAGATTGAGTAGCAATTTAACGACTGAAAACACAGTGCCTAAACATTTCTGAGAATTACTGGCCTTCTAAAGAGCACCTAATTATTGGTCTCTGTTAATAGTATTCAAACATGTGCTGTATCAAAAGGGAAGAGATGTCTTTTAAGACCGTTATCGAAAAATGGATTTAAGGAAATCAAATTGCACTCACTCTCTAATCGCAAATGAACACGTAGGGCAATGAGTTTGGGTCAGTGTTTTGCCACATTCAGTTATAAAAGATATTTTGTATTTAAAGTATTTTTGCAGTGCTTACTTGAAAATGTGTTTCGATTTTATGCCATTAACCAGTAATCTTAATGTCGTCTAATTCAAATCAACTTCATTCAGTGATAGACTGAGGAACAAACTGTTTTATTAATGATCGATGTAAAGCTATAATTTTATACTGTGTGCCTTCCAAATTACTTCATTTCATCTCAGGCCTATTTTTTTCAGATTGAACTGTACTTAAATGTTCTCATGTTTTTCTTTCTGCATAATGTTTGACTAGCCGCTGGTTAATTTTCATATATTCACATTCATTTAAACCTGTAAGAACTCGGTGAAATAAATCAGGTTCAGCATTTATTTTGCAGTTTTTGAAGGACGCAACTCGCTTACCTTTGCTGTGTTTTCTCCTGTTATTTGCTGTATAGTATTGCGCTAGAACATGAGTTGCTAGCGTTTACCTGATGTTTTTCAGCTCTGCTAGGTTTCTAAAACTCTTCTGCAAAAAATGACATTCTGGATACTGATAAAGTTTTTCTCTAAAATAAGTCAATCTTTATAATGTTTACAAGGGATCAAGAATGCACTATTTAAGTTGTGTATTTTTGTTCAATTTTAGTTGCATATGAACTGTAGAAACTCGAAACTTGGACTGTACTCAAGAATTTAATACAATCTTTCAAGCACTCACACGATGTCACAGGATCTACTCGAATAAAAACTAACCCTCTCGATTCTCGCACGTGCTCTCAGAGAAAAACAAAACTTTATGTAATGTCAACGAAAAGTACATCTAATGATTTCCTGCATTCCGCCACAATGGCGCAGAACGAAATTACAATAAGAAAACAAGTTCAGATCTGACCATTGAAAACTTAGACAGTTAAGAGGCTCTGACTGTAAATATCGAGAATCGGCGGACAAGCTCAGAAAATCGAAAATCCTGATAACTTGCCAGAAGAACACTTTTGGGGAGCTATCTTCGAAAATATTACTTAAACCTTCTAGATTTCTATTGTTTTTGGGAAATTCGGAAAAACGGTTTTGCTTGATTTATTACGCAATAATCAGGCTTAAAATTGAACAAATTGAAAGCGCTTGCTTTTAAACAATTTGCAACGCCAGAAAACAATTTTAATTTTAAATGATAGCAATACTCTTCTACTTTCTATCAATAGGACTTGCATGGAGTTTTGCTTTATTTCTGTGGTTTGGTGGTTCTTTGAAACAAAGCCATTTTGCGCACTTCGGAAAAAGGCAAAAATTGGTAAACTTCAGAGGCTTAAAATGGGTCTTGGTATGTCTAATATCGAATTGAAATAAACTCTGTGATAAAGTTTGGCTCTACTTCTATCATGATATGAAATAAAAAATCTGGGCAATTCAGGCTCGCGCTGACAAAAACAAAAATTCGCGAACCAGTGTTGCCAAAATTTGCATAATGAAATGAATGAAATGAAAAGTGGTAGTCTGGGTGAGTTCAATTTAGAGGATTTTATTTACTGAAGACACACAAAGAATGAACTAAAACATTCCTTCAATCTATTCTTGCATTGTTTTGGGCTTATACTATTTCTACGTAAACCTAAAGAGAAGGAGAAGAAGTTTTAAAAGTTCTACACAAGCTGTTGCGTGACCGGTGTCACGTGAATGTACAAACTTAGTCATAACCTAGTAGACATAACTACGGAAAATCACTTAATACCAAACAGTGAAAAAAGAACACGCAATAGCCATGCTTTTAAGTATTGGATGCCAAAAGTATCTAAGGACGTTTTTAAGTTTTCTTTTTTTCCTAGCTCAATAACAGAGTGGAACTTACTGCCCGCTGACTTAGTGAACTGCAAGTCATTATCGAATTTTAAATTAAATTTAGGGAAGCTTGTAAACAAGTAAATAGTAACTAAGTATTTTTATATCTTATTTACATTTTTATTTTGTATCTATTTTTTATATAGTTGATGTGATGTCTTAAACGATGTTATCAACTTAATAAATGTAGATGTAGATGTAGAATCTTTTTTGTCAATTTGTCATTCTACTTATGGCAGTTTTTAAATGCGATCTCCTACATTGCGAATACCGTACGCATCCCTGTGTTTGGGGCATACTGTCATGTGCAGCTGATATTCTACTGGGACGAAAATTGCGACAGACAAGTCTAGAATTAGTTTCGTATACATATGACAGACATGACACCTTTCTCTTCGAGAGAAGAAAACTGCGAAATAGTATGTTGTTGTGTACGTGACTCGATCGCTCTTTTCAAACGGCTACTAAGATTTTGGGCGACTTTTTGAAATGACACTATTTTGGCCAGGAAGCAAAAGTGCATCATTATTATGATTTATACGTATTTGTCAAAAATTGTGCTGTTCCTATCAATATTATTACACTTGGATAAATATGTTTAAAAAAACGCAAACCACAGACGTTCTCGCAGCGGGATCGGTATTTACGAGTTCTAAATGCTGCTGGATATCTAACAGATATCAATACACAGTTTGTTTGGTTTTACTTTGCAAGATCGCTGAGAACTCTTTCACGGTTTTGGAGGAAAAGATTTTCATTGAAGAATATTTTCACATTTGCATGGACGTGCAGTGATCGGTTGCATGACTGGATTATTTTGAGTCATACTTTTGTGTTCCTTACTTTACACAGCCCGGCTGAGCTCTCAATTTATACGCGTATGTCAACTGTAATGATTTTTATAAGAAACCGCTTGGATTTTCGAGAACATTGGTATTTCCCCCCCAAAAAACTGCAAATAACAAAGAAACGCCATTGGTGCTGCAGAGTATAGACATCTGACAAAATATGACAACCCACTGCACTCTAGTTTCACCAACAATTTTCCAAATTTGTTCGTAGTTCTTCAGAGAGATAAATGAAGATATCAGCGAATGCATCATCTAATAGACAGACCATCCGAAAATAGTTACGGTAAACGATTTGTCATATTTCAAGTCGTCCTTCCATTACAGTTTTTTTTCTATTATCCAAATTATGCAAATTTTGGCAACACTGGTTCGCGAATTTGTGTTTTTGTCAGCGCGAGCCTAAATTGCCCAGATTTTTTATTTCATATCATAATAGAAGTAGGGCCAAACTTTATCACGGTGTTTGTTTCAATTCGATATTAGACATACCAAGACCCATTTTAAGCCTCTAAAGTTTACCAATTTTTGCCTTTTTCCGAAGTGCGCAAAATGGCTTTGTTTCAAAGAACACCCAAATAATATAATTAACGCAAAAGTCCATGCAATTCCGATTGTTAGAAAGTAGAAGAGTATTGCTATCATTTAAATTAAAATTGTTTTCTGGCGTTGCAAGTTGTTTACAAGCAAGCGCATTCAATTTGTTTAATTTTAAACCTGATTTTTGCATAATTAATAAAGCAAAACCGTTTTTTCCCAATTTCTCGAAAACAATAGAATTCCAGAAGGTTTATGAAATATTTTCGAAGATAGCTCCCCAAAAGTGTTCTTCTGGCAAGTTATCAGGATTTTCGATTTTTTGAGCTTGTCCACCGATTCTCGATATTTACAGTCAGAGCCTCTTAAGCTCCTAAATGTTTCTTCTTAAATGTCTGGGTTCCTTTCAACTCTAGCCCTTCAATTTGGCAAACGAGTTCCTCCTGGTTACATGGTATGGCCTGATACGTCTCCAGTGGGTACAGCTTCTGAACAGGTCTCCCAATGAGAGTGCTCGCTGTTTCTCGTTTTCCAACTTTCCCTGCAGCTCCACGTACAATTCCACCACTCCCTGTGATCAGTGTGTCGATTCGGCTTAGTCACCAGACGTTTCTCTGCACATTATCTTCGTACACGACGACAACATCGCCCACCTTAATAGTGTTCGTTCGCAGTTTCCTTGCCTCTACGCGGTGATGTTCCCGAAGACCTAACAGGTATTCCGTTTTCTATCTTCTCCAGAAATGATCAGCCAGAACACGTCAATATCGTGCTCTTTCGTGATGGCTTCTTGGGTACTGCTCGGAACCTTACCGCACTGCTGGGTGTCAGGAAGCGTCAGCAATCTCTTTCCAGTCAAGAGATGAGACAGAGTTAGAGGATTTTCGATATCCTCTGCATAGACGTAAGTCAGCGGCCTCGAGTTCAGAACTGCTTGTACCTCAATCAGAACTTTCGAAAATTCTCCGCAAGTCATCAGCCTCACGTTCCCAAGTTGCTTATTAAGACATCTCTTTGCAGACTTCACCCTTCGTTCGAAGGACTCTCCCCACCAGGGTGCCTTTCTTAAGTTAAACCGTCACTCAATTCTTCTATCACTCAGGAACGATGTTACCTCTGGAGCTTCAAACAGAGCCTGTAGTTTGCCAGACAAATCTTGAATGACTTGAAATTGTCAGACTCGATCAACCTTGGGACTCCTCGTCCTCCCACAAATCGTATTTAACTCCGTAAAACTGCTTGCGTTGTCATGCTTGTTGTCAGTTCTAAATGCACTGCTTGTGTCGTTGCGCAAGTATACAGTGCAGGGTATACCTTCGAAGTTACAGTATAAGAAGTTGTTTCCTTGACGTAAAGTGGACCCAAGAAGTCTACACCAACACTCATAAAAGGATGCTGGATTTCAAGTCTAAATTGGGGTATCTGAACGGTGGTGGGTGGAGACGAATAGTGCAGTCCCTCTTGCTTGTGACACTTGTTGCAACTTGGGATCACTGCCTTAACAGACTGTCGCCCATTCACAAGCCAGTAGTGAGTGCGAAGTTCTGCTAGGGTTTCCTTAACGCCGTTGTCCATACCTCTCTCATGACAGTCCATTATAATCAACTTGGAGGGATAAGAGCAGGACATTTAGTCTCATAAGGCAAATCACAGTTCATAAGCCTCCTCTTGCATTTTGTACTTCCAAGACTGTCCAATAAAGTCCCGAGACTTGACCTCAGATCATTCAGCTTCTGCTGATCTAGGGTTTTCTGCACCTCTTTCACCCAGACGACCTCAGTCTAGAATCTCTTCGGTTTACAAGGGTCCCAGTTGTCTTTCTTGTCTCAGCTTCTTAGCCCTTGTGTTGTGAATAAAGCGCAGAACGTAAGTGGTAACTCTAAACAGCCTCGTAATAATGCTTAATTAAAGTGCTACTATGATCAAAAAATCACTTTTATTTTTTCGTCGGATTTCGAAACTATGTTTATTAAACACTCCCCAAGCGAAATTATAAGCCTTAATTTTGAGAAGAAGACCGTTAATTTAAACTGCAATTTTCCGGTTTAATGGTCCGCCATTATTACACCAGAAAGGATACAATGACGTCATACACGCAAGAGCTGTAAAATGTAGTGTGTGAACGCGGCTTACAAATTATGCAAAACACGAGTTTGAGAGTGTGAAAGCTCAAAACTCCCGTGCTGCATACTAAATAAGGCACTTTCACACACACTGCATTCTAAAACTCGTGTGTGAATGATGTCATTGTATCCTTTCTGGTGTAATAATGGCGGACCATTAAAACGGAAAATTGCAGTTTAAATTAACGGTCTTCTTCTCAAAATTAAGGCTTATAATTTCGCTTGCGGAGTGTTTAATAAACATAGTTTCGAAATCCGAAGAAAAAATAAAAGTGATTTTTTGATCATAGTAGCACTTTAAGTTCTCATTTGAGATGAGGTGCTTCAATCCTACAGTCGTACATGTGAAATTGGTCACTTCTGTTGTAACTTCGAGACCCCTCTTGGGTTCCGCCTTCATTTTTTCTTGTGCTCTTACAGGAGGGTTCTGAATCTTCCTGAGGGATGCCCGGGCTTTCTCAGACAGCTTCAACTAGTGAGGCCCTTCGCACCATTTTACATCAGCACTGAGAACAGAAACCTTACCTTTTCGTGATGGCAGGCCAGCAGACTAAGGAGTCAGTCCACCAATCCAGTCTATTAATGAAAAGAGATTTCTCGAGAGCTTTCTTGATGCACAGGTAGCCTTGGCAATATAACAGCACTGAGCAGTTGAAGCCTAGGAACAGTCTGCTTGGATAAGAGCGCGTCTCGGGTTTTCGAAGCAACTGCTCTCGTGCCAGATCCCGATACCGGCACCATCTTCAGACACACTACAGATGCAGGGGCGGTGTTTGACGCATCACAGAAGCCATGCAACTCTGCTGAGAGAATGCATCCTGCAGTGCCTGGTCAGTAAGACCGTGGTACCGTGACATCTCCAACCCTCTGTAGATCTGCAATCCAGTTGTTCCACCTTTTTGCAGTTTTAACGTCAAGAGGTTGATCCCACGTTTTCTTACCTCGGGAGAGTTCTTAAAGCAGAGTCTTCATCAATATCAGTACCGGGGATTTAAGTCCCAGAGGGTCATAGATGCTTGCAGTTATGCTAAGAATATTGCGCTTGTGAGAGGTAATTTCAGCACCCAAGAGAAAATGCGCTCAGTCTCATTATAAGAGTGTCCTCCCTGTGGCTCCAATTGAGCGCTAAGGTCTTGTGATCGTCTTCGCCTTTTGCTGTTCCACAGGGTCCAGACATTGAGGTTGCATACGTCTCATCGTCCTCCAAAACAGACCTTGCAGGCACTTCAGAGCTGCCTTCAGAATCGTTTATCAACTTCATCAGCTCACTGAAATTTGATGTCTACTTTTGAAGGTTAAAACCTCCGTGATTTATCCAGGACTTGGCCTTCTCACAGAACTCGAACCCATCTCACACACCATTTACTCCAGTGCCTAAGTGATTCACGTTCTAGACGAACGTGATCCCAAGCTCTCTCGCTTTAAACAAGAAAATAACACAATATATATAGTGTCTAACGAAACGCATGACGCACGTCTTGCCCCCTTTTTCTCTTCCGAAATTCTTTTTTCCTTATAATTTATTTCTGTCTAGTTTCTACTTTTTGTCTTTGTTATCTATTTGTGCATTTAAGTGAATAGATATTTTTGTAAATATTTGTAAAGCCTTGTTGTTGTCTATTTGTATTTAATTGAAAAGATATTTTTGTAAATATTTGTAGAGCCTTGTTTTGAAATGGAATAAAACATCTTATTAAAAAAAGAGAAAAAAAGCAATCCACGTACAATGACTGCAGAATCTTGTCTACAAACATCTGGATCAACCCCTTTGTACGTTGAGAAGTGTTGCTTAAGTGTTCCACTAAGTAGAAAGGGGCTTGCATTAACGCCAAAGACGACTTGGGCATATCACGTTACGATGATGCTGGGGTTCTCCTTAGATATGTCGTGAATCCACAAAAAGCGCAGGGCATCCCTGCTTCTTCACTCGCTGACACCATTAAGAATGCCTCCTCGATAACAGCTACCAATGCAACCTTATGCAGGCGAAACTGCACAAGAATGCCGAACAGATTTGGGAGAAGGCATGGATTGGTATGCAAGCAACTGTTCAGTGAAACCGAAGCGTCGAACCATTCTTGTTATGTCTCAGAACCCCGTGACGGGGCAGAACCGCGTGATGGGACAGATAGTCGAGCCTTCCTAGATGAACTGGCTTCACCTGTGGCATATTTTCAACAATTCCTATCTCCATTTGGCGCTTAATCACGTTGTCATATTCACTTAGAACTTCAGGTTGCTGTCTAAGTCGTCTTAAGTTGGTGCCAGCCTGCCCAAAAAAAAAGTTCATAGTTGTCTGGCAAATAATGGATGTGAGCTCTTCTAGGGTAGTTTCACTTCATAACAATCTCCATTAAAGGTCGAATCTTCCAAAAACCTAAACAGAGTCACAGTTCTGCTTAATTCCAGGAGATTCAAGCTCCCACAATTTTGACAGCTGGTCATCAAGGTTGACATCCTCATACTAGTCTTGTGTTCAAGCTATAAGGCTACAGGACCAGAACTTCCTCGTACCGCACCCCCGGTGACTAGGTTCCAGTAACTGTCTGAAGCCACCAAGATATCCATTTCAAGGGTAGGGTTCTCTGCAGGATCATCAGAAAACTTCAGTCCTTTAAGTGAGTATGATACTGGTAGCCAAATTCAATGGCTTCGTTCAAAAGGCAACATGGCAGGATTCTGGGAATGTGGTTTGTTGTGTTTCTGGCTGGCTGGCTCCTACTGACTTGTCGCAAATACTAACATGGGGCCGACCACCTAAATCCTTACATCTCAGCTTTGACTGACAATTCTGCTCGAGTGTGTTCTTTTTTAATTAATCACTTTATTGTAACAGTTCACATTTACACGAGTTGACATGACTAAAAAAATAGTAAATAAATTTTAAATAATATATAAATAAATAAATAAATAAATGAAAAAAAAGAAAGAAAAAATTTAAGACGAAGTAGACGGAGTGTAGGATAAAAAAGAGAGGAAGCCGGCTAAAAAATACTTAAGCAAAATTTGTTTTGGATTTATGAATGGAGGAGAATAAAGTAGTATAAGAAGCCACTACTTATAGTGCATGGAAAATTTTGCACCATCTCTGCTGAAATTTGTTCTTTGAACCTGTCACCATAGAAACTTGTTTTATTCAATTTCAAAATTGAATTTCAACCGTTGCACGTATTCTCTGATACACGGAGAGATATTCTTAAATTTACAACAATAGATATAATGTCTTGCGAAAAGCAAACAGTGGTTTAGTAATATATCATCTTTCTCTCCTCCAAAGCCTAAACATATCTAAAACGCGTGAGGCTAGTTCTGGTATAAGATGGATTGAAATGAAAAATCTTTCACACTTTCCCAAATGGTTTTTGCTACCGAGCACTCCCAGAGAAGGTGAATTAGTGTTTCCTCTTCTGTTTTGCACAAACAACAAAGAGCTGTATCCAATATTCGAATTTTGAAAGGAATTCGTTGCTATACGTCGCAGAGGAATTTGAACTGGAAATTCCTTAGTTTAGTACTTATATGTGCATATCCTTGGAAGTAAATAAATAAAAGTCCAGTTCAAATCCTCTACAGCTTGAAGGTTACAGTCTCTTACCAACTTTTCTTGACTCTTTTTAGGGCGAGTATATTTTTTATTTATTAAATGTCCTCAGTTTTTGCATAAGTTTTTGACTAGCCAAGAAACCATACCCGGTGAAATATATCAGCTTCAGTAATTATTTTGCAGTTTTGAAAGGACGCAATCCGCTTAGATTTGCTGTGTTTTCCCCTGTTATTTGCTATGAATTATTGCTCTAGAACATCAGTTGCTAGCGTTTACATGATGTTTTTCAGCTCTGCTAGGTCATGTGCGAAAACAACACATTTTGGATACTGTGAGGGAAAGTTCATCTCTAAAATAAGTTAATCTTCCTAATGTTTACAAGAAATCAAGAAGAATTGCACTATTTAACTTGCGTATTTTTGTTCTATTTTAGTTGCATAGGAACTTTATTGGTTGTAAAGACGAAAGCTTGACGCTTCTCTTACCATTATATTTTAATAAGAACAAGCAATAATTTTGCTTCCATTTTTATATTATGTGTTCAAATAACTTCTTATTTTTATTAGCTTTAAGTATTCCGACTTTTTCAATAGCCCTTTCACCTAAAAGGGAGACAGCTGACAGCAGATTATTGGGAACACTGATTTAATTTTCGCCGAATATTGTGCAAGTTAGCACTTTTTTGGAACTGAGCATCGAAGAGCGATAACCGAAACTTTTACTGGTAATTGTCAATTTAGCTTCTGCTATTAAAGATTTCTAAATGTGTTTGCAAAGCGTTACCTATTGACAGTTGACATCACATCTTTTCATTTTACGGCATTTTTCAACTATTTGACAGCTTAAGCTGATTTTGCAAGAATAGATTGAGGGTTTATCTCGCTGGTTGGAAAACGCCAACTAAACAGGGGTCTGACCAGCTTCATGGTCAAAAGTCCCTCTGCACTGTATCACAAAACAAACTTATGCAACTGAAAACAAAATCGTGTATTAATCATTATTTATATTCGCTGCAAAAATAAATAAGTTGACAAAAATGTGTGGATAAATAAAGTTCTGTCTGAAAAACAAAGTCACCCTCAAGCACATTCAAACCTTATTATAATTGTTTATTTTCTCGATGAAGGAACGGGTTTTTTTAGATTGTCAAACAAGGTTACCTAGGTAGCATATTCGCAATTAAGAGTATTCCTCCAAAGTTTTTGCGGCTTAAACTTTCAGCTAAAAAATCCTTGCAGATCAACATTTTGTAGCGTCCCAAATATCCACCGAAAGGGCCCTCGAGTTCTCTAAGAAAGGAAAAATTGGCTTTTCAACTGAAGTGTTTTGCTTACATTTTCTCGTTCAGTGTGCCGAGATGCAGCTTTGTTTGAATTAAACTGAATAAATACCTGAAGGCAGTATTTTTTCATGTTACTGAAGCTCAGCATTCAATCAACTTTTGGTCAGTTGTAACTGAATGTTAACTATGGCCATGAATTTTCTTTTTATTCCACGCAAGAGACTTGATGTATGTGTTGAGGCTTTTCTACCTTTCATGATCAGTACCAGCTATATTCTTTCATGACACTGGAATGCAAACAGATAACTTGAATATTTGATGAAGATTTCTGTTACCTGAATACAAATCAGCTTGACTAAACCTGAAACGGTAACCTAATTGTAGGAATCACTTCTTATCCATTTTTATACCGCCGTTGAACAGTTTTAAGCGGTGTGTGATGGATGGCAATGGTAAGTTTTTGTTGCCGTCATTATTTCAATGCCTTATTATTTATTGCTCAAGGTCGAAGCAGTTGGTTTAACAGACACTGAAACCCAAACATTGAATCTAATTAAAGATTTTACTTGACAGTAAAGGACAAACAAATGAACATTGTTTACAATACAGTTCAATTCCTTTACTGGGAACTTTGCCCAGCCGAAAATTACTAAAAACCGAGCATGCCAGTTTTGTAGAAGAGAAAATAACTTCACAGCTAACTTTAATTTTTAAAGCGAGTTTCTTTTAAAAAATTTTATCGTTGCATGACGTTTAACAGCGTTTGAACTGTATGTAACTGACATGCAGAGAACCATGCCGGCAAAAAGGGCAACAACTTACTGATACAGATCATGAAGTAAATGTGCAATACTGATCGCTAGTTTAGATTGAGTAGCAATTTAACGACTGTAAACACAGTGCCTGAACATTTCTGTGAACTTCCGGCCTTCTAAAGAGCACCGAATTATAATTATTGGTCTCTGTTAATAGTATTCAAACATGTGCTGTATCAAAAGGGAAGAAATGTCTTTTAAGACTATTATCGAGAAGTGGATTTAAGGAAATCGAATTTCACTTTCTCTTTAATCGCAAATGAGCACAAGGGCCGGGAATTTGGGTCAGTATTTTGTTGCATTCAGTTGTAAAAGATATTTTGTATTTAAAGCATTTTTGCAGTGCTAACTTGAAGACGTGCTTCGTTTTTCTGCTATTAACCAGTATTCCTATTGTCACCGTCTAATTCAAATCAACTTCATTCAGTGATAGACTGAGGAACAAACTGTTTTATTAATGATCGATGTGAAACTATATACTATGTGGCTCTCAAATGACTTCATTGCCCCCGCAGGGATTTTGCCTAGAGGCAATAGGAGGCATCCTTATAGCTCGCGCGTATATAAAGTAAAGGGAAGTAAAGTGCTTACAGTTAAAATATACAGTAGGTATTTATACCAGATCAAATCTCGATTTGCCAGAACAGGGCGCGCACGGAATAAGTGGGTAATGATGACGTTCCATCACTAAACGCCCGAACGGAATAAATGGGTAATGATGACGTAGCGTCAGTAAATGCCCGAAGGGAATATATGGGGAATGTGACGGTGTTAGTAAATAAAAAGTCTCTATCTAGGGGGTGCACGGTATTCAAGAAAACGCGTGGGTTCTTTTTCCGTGAGTCATACTGCGAGTGTTTCCTTAACCGCACAAATGTTCAGTATATAAATCCCGCAGAGCAGCTGTTTTGAAGGGGGGAGAGAAACTGAAGTTTTTAGTCCCGTTTGCCTCATTTTATTCCCGTAGAAAGCCAACGTAAATTTGGAGTAAATTCTCTGGCCACGAGAAGGAAAATTTCCAGTTTGGCCTAAGAAATTTTGGATCCAGAGACGCTGCGTATGTCTATTTGTCAGACACGCATCATGGTGAATCGTTGATTGGAAACGATTAGTCAGACACAAATCACTTTGGAGGACTGAAAGACTCGGTCCACAAACAAGCAAGCATTGCTTAGCGAACCAGGGAATCTCAACACCAGTAAACCCTACAGACATCAGTTTTGTTTTTTAAAACTGCGAGAAATATTGCGTTACAAGATTGTGTTAGGTCACGTGGAAACACAACAACCGTAGCACTTCCCCTCAGAAATAGCTCATGGAAACAGTGAATTTCTTGAGAAATTTCTAGGTCGAATTTTTCAGTTTTTGTATACTTACAAGTCGAGCCGCGACCTCATTATTTATAACTTTTCAGTTTAATACATTGCAAGATGTTTTGGGCGACTATGTAATTTCAGTACATTAACAAATACTGCAAAATATAGCCGCTTTTTCGTTTTTACTTGATTGATTTCGAATTTAATTCATGTAGTTGATTGTCTCTGTGAAAAATCTTGCTTGTAATGCAAGAAATGCGTCCGAGGAAACGCATTTTGTATGAAAAGTCATGTTCATGGTACTTTATTGTTTACATTGCGTATTTGGAAATTATTTCCACGGGAAGTTGCTCTCCCGCATTTTAGTGCAATTTGCCCATGAACTTTCCACTCCAATGTCTGTTGTAATAAAGAAAGATTATCGAAAGAAGATCGGACGAACAAATCGTTCACCACGCATTACTGTTCATATTTTACGGCCCGCGACTCGCGCAATTAGCTTTAAGTTTATTCTCTTGCTGCTTATTGTTCTTCTAATTTGTCCCTCAAGCAATTAATAGGTTCGACTAATTTACACTCAAACAATACCTAAACACAAAGAAGTTCCATGGTTGACAGAAAAAGTAGAGCTCATTTGCATTAGCGATCAACCCGTTTCAATTGGTGCGATTCCGTAATGTCAGTGAAATCTCTTAGCACTAGACTGGGTGCTAATCTAACTTGGCTTGCTTCTGCAGAAACAATCTAAAACCTAAATTATACTACAGAAAAAAAAATGCCACACAAAAGTGTTTCCAAGTAAATCAAGAAAAAGGAAACCTGCAAAATCAATAAATACGTTCACAAAAACTCTTAACAGCGGGGGCAGCTGTAGTGTCAACTATTACTAGTTTTATATTGGACCTTTGTTTTCCATATTGAACTGTACTGATTTAAATGTCCTCATTGTTTGCATAAGTTTTTGACTAGCAACCATACTCGGAGAAATATATCAGCTTCAGTATTTATTTTGCAGATTTGGGAGGACGCAATTCGCTTAGATATGCTGTGTTTTCTCGGTTTCTTGCTATGAATTATTGATCTAAAACATCAGTTGCTAGCGTTTACCTGGTGGTTTTCAGCTCTGCTAGGTCTCTAAAAATCCTGTGCAAAAAAAATCGCATTTTGGATACTGTTTGGGAAAGTCCTTCTCTTAAATAAGTTAATCTTCCTAATGTTTACAAGAGATCAAGAAGCTTTGCACCATTGAGTTGCGTATTTTGTTCTATTTCAGTTGCATATGAACTTTACTGGCTGTAAAGACGAAATCTTGACGCTTTTAACAAGAACAAACATCAATTTTGCTTCCATTGTTATAACAATCGTGTTCAAATAGCTTCTTATATTTATTAACCTTAAGTATTCCTAGAGTCTTGTTGTATCTATTGACATGTTTTTACCTTTCTTGGTCAGTACCAGCTATATTATTTTCGTGACATTGCAATGTGAACAGGTAGGTTACTCGCAAAGATGTTTTTTGTTATCATTATTATTTCAGCGCATTATTGTTTATTGGTTAAGTCCGAGACAGTTGGGTAAATAGACAGGAAAGTTCAAAAACTAAATCGAATCAGTTGCGACTTTCGTGACACTAAAGAAGAAGTTAAATGATGAGGTTTTCGACAATGCATTTCAATTCTTCCACTTGCAAACTTTGTCCAGCCGAACTCCAACTTCGCAAAATTAGTAAATAACCGAGCACTGGAGATCAGGGGGACAGATTCGAGGAGGATCGACATTGCCAGTTTTGCTTACTTAATGAATCAAGACAATTGTTTGAATGCCAAACAACTCCTATGGAGAATCCCCCCGCTCCTCCCACTGCAGAATTCTCCGTTTCCTAAAGTAGTCATCTTATCTGCAAGGCGGACAAACGACTTTCATCTGTATTATGCTTCTGTTAATGTGTTGTTAACAGTTAAAATTCTTGCAAGTGTAGAAAAGAACAAACCTGATTGACAAATCTAAGACGACTTATTAGATTTAAAAGAATTAGGCGATTGAACGAGTGGTGCTGTAACTTAGGAGATAAAACAGAAACCGCTGGGAGTTTGAAAAACTCGAGTATGACTTTTACAGTTGGTATCAATCCTGAACAAACGCTTTGGAAAAAATACATATTTTATTTTAAATATATAATCTTTATATTGACATTACAAATAAAAATGGTGTGAGACGGTTTGTAAACAAGTCTATTAAAAACGTTTTTGTAGCAGTATGTTTGTTGACGTTCTAGTTCAGTAAAGACGATAAATGCTTAACTGTAACGCAAACGAGATCTTTCGCGTTCTCAGAATAAACATAATTAATTCAGAACTGTGTTTTTCACTTGGAAACGCTGTGTCATTTTCTTGAGTCAGTTTTCTAAAAAGAAAAAAACTTTGCAGATAACTTTAACTTCCAGAACGGGTTACTCTTTTTGCAGAAACTCAATAGTGATTTTTGCGCGCCCAAGAAACTTCTTACAAGGTAAGTCATTGAAAGTGTTTGCCTCTTGTGATCAGACAACTCGCCGAACGGCTAAGTTCTGCTAACCGGACGTTCGCATGTCACCGTCTTACCTTGGCGAAATATCTCTGCCTATCTAGCGCTAAGACATCAGTCATTTTATTAACAGAAAAAGTGTGTGCAGTGACAAGAGAAACATGTTTGTAAAGATCGTTGCATGACTCTAAACAGTGTTTAGAGTCCTGTATTCAAATTTATGACTGCTGTTCATTTTCGCGCTAATTGCGACCAAATCAATAGAGCACATTCTCGGTCAAATTCAGTTATAAACGATAACTCAGTAGCCTTTAATGTAAGTTTTTCATTGCTTATTTGAAGATGTGCTTCGGGTTTATGATATTACGGTTATAACTGCTACTAATTCAAGTGATCATCTAAAAAATATCGCACTTAAGTGATAGGCTGAGCAGGTAAATCTGGTATTGAAGATGGACGTGTAATTATCTACTATTTCAATGCCGTATTATTTACTGCTCAAGGTCGAGACACTTGGGTAAACAGACACGAAAACCCAAACATTGAATCTGATGGAAACAACCTGATCGACAAAACCGAGACGACTGGCTAGTTTCAATAGAATTCGTCGCTTGTTCGAGTAGCTATAACGAAGTGGATAAAACAGAAATCGCTTCGAGTTCGAAAACTCGAATTGGACTTTTTTCAGTGAGGAATGAGCCTGAAAAACTCTTTCGGAAAAATTACATATTATCCAAAATATATAATCCTTAATTTGGTGTTATAAATAAAAGACAGTTTTTAAACAAAACTATTCCCGTTGACGGTCGAGGTCAATAAGACCATAAATGCTTTCAAGAACGCATACGCAACTCAAAATTATCGTAATATAATTATTTCCAAATTGTGTTTTCACTGGAAAAACACTCCGTCCTTCCATCCTGCCAGTTTTGAAGTAAACAAAAATAACATCGCAGATAACTTTACTTTTTAAAGCGACGTTCTTTCTTAACCATTTTTGCATGTAAAATAAATTTGTGCGCCCAAGAAACTTCTTTCGTTGAACTGTAAGTCAGAGGAAGTGTCTGCTTTTCTGTGATCAGACAACTCACGGCTGCTGGACGGCCATGTTTTGCGACCCGAAAGTATGCGTATTGCCAGCTTCGGAAATACGTACGCGACAATTTCCTTGCATATCTGGCTATGACCTCAGATATTCTATAAACGGAAAAAGATGAGCTCATATTCGTTCAGTTATCGAGTAAAACAAATCGTGTATTACTATCAAGAGAAACATGTCTAAATAAATGTAAAGAAGATCCTCGCAGTTATTAACGCAACTTATGCAGTTGCGAAAAGAAAGCCTGACAAAATCAGGAATTTCATATATTCATAATTTCAGAAACATGTCTGTAAGGATCGTTGGATGATTCTAATATAAACAGCGGTTGAACTGCATGTACTTAATCTACAGAGAACTGCCGGCAAACAGTGCAATGACTTAATGCTACAGGTAGAGTAAGTCTGCAGTACTGATCGCGAGTTCAGATTGAGTGGCAGTTTAACGAGTGTAAACACGGCCTAAACATTTCTGTAAACTATCCGCCTTCTAAAGAGCACCAAATTATTGGCTTCCTATATTCAAATAACTGCTGTTCATTTTCTCGCTAATTGCGACCAAATCAATAGAGCAGTACTAGTGAGTTGGATTTAGTGTTCTGTCAAATTCAGCTGTAAAAGATAAGTATTGATGTATGTCTTTCAGTGCTAACTTGAAGATGTGCTTCGGGTTTATGATGTTACGTTTATAATTGCTATGTATTTAAGTGATCGACTGAAAAATATCAGCCTTAATAGGTTGAGCAGGGAAATATGGTATTGAAGATGGATGAGTAATTATTTACTATGTGTGTCCCAAATGAATTTAGTTCATTACAGGCTTTCAGTTCTTGAGGTGAAATTGTACGGAAATGTTCTCATTCCTTTTTTCGATTCATTTTTTTCTCCCAATAGCACAAAAACCATTATATATTGGATAAAATATATCACTTTTAGTGGGCAGTTTTCGAATTAGGGCTCATTTCGTGATATAAATGTGCAACAGTTTTCAAAAACGCAAAAATTTTCTTGAATACAATTACGGCTCAATTCGTGATCTAAATGTGCAACAGTATTCAAGAACGCAAAAATTTTCTTCAATATAAAGTTTCAGGCATGGAATTGTAATCACAGTTGTTAGAACCTATTAGAATGCATTAAATGACGGAATCAAACCTGGCTCTGCTGCGTTTTCCATTGTTATTTCCTGAAAAATTGTTGCTGTCCAACATCAGCAGTTAGCGTTTACCTGATATTTTTTTGACTTCTGGCAGGTATCTAATCAGTCAGTCATAACATCACATTTTGGATTCTGTTCAGGAAAGTTCATATCGATCTTTATAATATTCACCAGAGATCAAAAGGCTTTGCGTTATTTCAGCTGCGAATTTTTATTCTGTTTCAGGCGCTTATGAACTTTATTGGCTGTAAAGACGAAATGTTAAGGTTTTTTTCATCTAGAATCAAGACAGCTGACAGCAGTATTGGCCGGGAACACTAATTTCATTTTTTCCAAGTATTGCCTAATTGGCATTTTCGAACTGAGCATCAGAGAGTGATAGCGAAAACTGTCAATTTAGCTTCTGCTGTTAAAGATTTCTAAATATGTTTGCAAAGGGATACCTATTGGCAGTTGACATTTAAGCTCTTCATTTAGCATCGGTGTATTTCTTTAACTATTTGAAAGCCTAAGGTGATTGTCGGTAAGATTAGATAAAGGTTTATCTCGGTTGTTACAAAACGCCAACTGGAAAGTTTGCTGGTAATGCTTGTCAAAAGTCCATTGCACTAATTACAAAACTGACTCAGTCAACTGAAAAACATCATTGTTTATTAATCATTAAATTTTATACTCGCTACAAAAATAAATAAGTTGACACAAATGTGTGGATAAATAAAGTTCTGTCTGAAAAACACGTCACCCTTGGAAGCACAATCAAAAGTAATTATAATTCTTTATTTTGACGATCGAGGAACTGACAGTATTTTCGATTGTCACACAAGGTTAGCTAGCTAGCATAATCGGAAGTAACAGGGTTCCTCCAAAGTTTCTCGGGTTAAATTTTCAGCTAAAAAATCCTTGCAGATCAACATGTGCTAGCTTACCCAAATATCCATTTAGGGAGCCCTAGAGTTCTGTAAGAAAGGACTTAATTTGGTTTTGTTTGCTAACTTTTCGTTGAAAAGTTTCAGGGGGGGGGGGCATCTGGGGCCTTCAATTCACTGAAAATCTTGTTTTTTTAAGGGGTGGGTTTAGAGTTCAATAAAAACGTAACTAAAAATCCTTTGGACTCATTAATGGTATGGTGTGTTTCTTCTATAAATACTCTTTCATTTCATATGTAGGGATTTGGCATAGAGGGATCTGGCAGTCTGGGGTCTGGCACTAGTTTTGGCCAGATTTTGAAGTGAAAACCTCTACCTAAATTTGCCAAAGTTCCCCCCTTTATATTTTTTAACTGCCAAACTAGCTAAAATTGATTCTTCTATCAGGAGTTACCCCAATGTAAGTAGAATCCAAATCAATTGAGAAAAATTTGGCCCATATATTTTTTGGGGGCTTTTAAGACCCATTTGCAGTCACACCCTCAAATAACTCACATATTGTCAAAAATAATAATTTAACAGCCATCATAGCTTTATTTGTATTTAAACACTTTAACTTGATTTGGGGAGGTCTACGTTACTTACAAAATCTGTGAGAAACAGTAGCTTTGCTTTTAAAGTCTACTTGAGACTGTTAAACTGCCACAGAACTACAAAATCAGTACAAGAAACCAATCTTGCTCTATTTGAAAGGTAAATATATACAATAAAGCTAGTTTGCACTCAAATAACTGAGTAGATGGTCTGTTACACTTAGTTATACTGACAATTCTTCCAAACATAGCCTGGCTTACTTACCTAGTTTTTTTAAAGGTTCTTGGCTTGGCCTAGAGGAAAGTTATTTCTCCAAGGTATTGCAAACGAAAAAAAAACCCACATATTTCTCAAAATCGTGCGAATAAAGCCATCCTGCCATCACATCACATTGTCTGATGATAAGACCTCATTGCCTGATGATTCTGCATTGGTTTACAGACGAGTTGATCATCCTATGTAATAGGAAAATGTCCTGAAGCCGCTGTTTGGCAGTTCAGCCTTCTATCGAGTGTTTTAGCAGGAATACTCATCGCTGGATGCAAATAATCGGACACATTCGGTTTAGAAAGTTTATATGATACGCAGGTTTTCTCAGAAGTGCAACGCACGTCCTTAGAGCGGATTTCACGACAGAGAAGACAACTCCGATCTTTGTATCATTTGTAGTGTTTATCCGCCATTTTGGAAGTGGACGCGGGAGAACTGGGTCGAGATTAGCCCCAGTACACAATTTCTACAAGTTTCAAATCCAGTATCATATGCTCATCGGCGTCGTCTAGTGTGCTGAATGTCAAAATATATGATGGTTCCAAACTGGCATATGTGTTTACGAGATCACTGTTACAAGCTTTCGATTTTGTTTTGCTCCTTTTTTTCCTGTTTTTCTTAGCTTCTTGGCTCCACTCGTGTGCTCTTTCTAGACCAGAAACATCCTGTTTACTATCAAAGTGTTTAATCTTCATCCCCTTGCCAACACCGCATGCCTGCCATTCTTGCATGTTTTCTTAATCAAAAGAGAAGTTATTGTATCTAGTAATACCTGGAATCTCATTATTTCCAATGGCTGCTGACATTTTGGAAGTATCGACTTTACAAACTGCCACCCGGGTGCCTGTAATACCTGGTGGAGATTCAAGTCCACTTTTCACGTTGTCTGCCCTCTCTCTTTCATTGTTTTCTGATACGTAATTTCTCAGACGTTACTTGTATGGCGCAATTATGTGGTCAGTAAGATCTTTCCCTGCTTGTGGATCCGAGAAATCATAACATATAATTTCTATACCGTTCGCTTACTTGTCGAGTAAATAGTTGACAATAGTGAGGAGATATGGTAGCAGCCCGCCTTATCACTCCGTAACACAGCTCTTGAAACAGATGGGTGAGTTTCCTTTACGTTAACTCTGCACTTGTACAGTCAGATAAAAAAAAAAAAAACTTTCTTTCGGGAGGATAACCCTACTGCCACGTATAATTAACTCAACTCCAATCAGAAGTCTCACTGGCTAAGCACGGCACCAACGCTCCTTTACTGTTTTAATACAAATAATAGTAATAATAACAAAAATTATTATTATTTATTATTATTATTTATTATTATTATTATTATTATTATTCCGAATTATGTTACATGCCCACTGCAATTTGCAATACCCGGGGGGGGGGGGCACTCCCTTAATTGGCCTAAACGGGTATGTGCCGCTCAACAGGGTATCGCGTCTTAAACAGGGTATACAATTTTACTTTTTAGAGTCTTGCACAGGGTGTCTTTCTGGACTGGAAGCCTTGAACCCTACATGTGGGTACCAGCAACTTTTTAAATCTCATTCTATGATGTCATTTATAAAAAAATACTTTCTGTATAGGAATATGGAAATAATATACAAGTCAGACAAAAAAAGCAGAACTCAAACAAAATATAAGGTCCTCTTTTCTTAAACAGGGTAGCAAAATGAACGGATTTTATCTTAAACAGGGTCAGGTTTTAAAGGCCTCGGCAGCACACCCCCACCCAAACGTCCCTTAAGTACCTCCCAAGCCCCCTGGTATGCAATTCAGTGATTTGATTTGATTTGATTTGATTTGGGTGCGTGGGAATGAAAACGTTTTGTCACGCAGTTGCCCGGTCTAAATATCTTAGGAAACCAAGCACCTTATATGCTAGCCGCAGGTCAAAAACATGTCTGATTATTTCTATGGATTTTTTTGTTTCATAATCAATGGATTTGAAACTTGTAGAAATTGTGTGCATAGCTTCTGAGACTGGGGCTAATCTCCACCCAGTTCTCCCGCGTCCACTTCCAAAATGGCGGATAAACACGACAAATGAAACAAAGCTCGGAGTTGTCTTCTATGTCGTAAAATCCACTCTAAGGACGCGCGTTGTACCTCTGAGAAAACCTGCTTATCATATAAACATTCTACACCGAATGTGTCCGATTATTTGCATCCAGCGATGAGTATTCCTGCTGAAACACTCGATAGAATACTGAACTGCCAAACAACATTTTCCTATTACATAGGGTGATCAACTCGTCTGTAAACCAATGCAGAACCATCAGGCAATGAGTTTTTGTCATCAGGCAATGTGATTTGACGGCAGGATGGTTTATTCGCACGATTTTGAGAAATGTATGGTTTTTTCGTTTGCAATACCTTGGAGAAATAACTTTCCTCTAGGCCAAGCCAAGGACCTTTAAGAAAACTAGGTGAGTAAGCCAGGCTATGTTTGGAAGAATTGTCAGTATAACTAAGTGTAACAGTCCATCTACTCAGTTATTTGAGTGCAAACTAGCTTTATTGTATATATTTACCTTTCAAATAGAGCAAGATTGGTTTCTTGTACTGATTTTGTAGGGTGTCTGTAAAACCTGGAACATCCCGGAACACCCCGGAACACACCCGGAACACACCGGGACACACCGGAACACCCCCGGAACACCCTCAGAACACCCCGGAACACCCTGGAACACCCCGGAACACCCCGGAACACCCCGGAACATCCCATAATGCCCCGGAATACCCTCAATACAGCCAGGAACACCCTTGAACACCAAAAATAGTGGTCAGCGGTCAGACTGCTCACCTATAGACTGACCCGAGGATCTCCGAAGATTAACGAAGATTTTCGAAGACTTTTGCGGATCACCCGAAGATTTCCGAAGCTTGTTATCTAGCATCGAATTTAATGACAAAAATATTCATTTGGTGTGTTTGATTTTGAATATTTCAATTCAATCATTGAATCTGTTGTAACTCATGCGAGATTTGCGTTATAACTCTCAACAAACATGTGACGTCATGGATATATGTGAAATTCTGGGGGTGGGCATCCCGAATAATAATTCAATTCACCACATAACACGTCACAGTCGCGATAACTTACTCTTGGGCCTTGGGCATTGCGTGACAGATATTGCACGCAAAGTGCGTTTCACGTTCAAGACCACGAAAAAAATGTAAAACATTATGTATCCACATTTTCTTGAACTTTGCAAAGTTCAAGAAAAATGTGGTATGTACTCTCATCATTGATATTTTCCTTTTTTGTTCAATGAATTTTTTCTCTTAAAGTCTAACTAGATCGGCTTGTGACGGTAATAAAATACTTGTTCCTTTTCTTGCTATAAGAGTGTAAACTCCTTTTTTACTCCTGGATTACATTGTGACATCTCGCATTATATTAAGCCCTCGGATACCTCTACAAACTTATAGTGAGTACTTTTTTGCAGGCGCACATTTCTCCTACTCATTTATCTTCCGAGCTATGCTCTTTTGTTAACCAAAAATATATACTCATGCAATGCGGTATGATACTTCAAATTAATGTAAACTGAGTTGATAAAAGGTGAATTGGCCATCTAAAAGCTCAAAATGTGAACGCTCGTGAACGCTTTTTTTAAACGCTCAATTAAAATTGCTCTTCGTCGAGCGAATCCTTGAATGTAGTTTGCATACCTAATCTATTCCTATTTCTCTCTTCTTTTTTTAATTTTTATATGAAATGCTTTTTTTTTTAATTAGGTGTATATATTAGTGTAACAAACCGGTGGGCAAACATTTTCCATGCGCCTGTGGTAATAACACGATGACGATCGTGTGACCTCGGAATAATGACCTCTTAACATTGCGTGACACTCTATTATTAGACTTTGTTATGTCTTTGAGGTCAAACCTGAGCGTGATAATGCAAACTTCGCACAAGAAATATCAATGCAGAATTAATAATTCAACTGTCCCCTTTTTCATATCACTAAAAATCGTAGGTTTGTTGATATGAAGGACATGTGTATAATATATTTTCCCATTAAATATTGGTTCTTTCGCTGTTCTCAAAAGCTTCGAAAATTCTGAAGCATTCATGAAATGCTCGGAAATCTCAGGGTAATCCGCAAAAGTCTTCTGAAGAATTGGGAATCTTCGGAGGTTTTCGGCTAAGTCAATTCGTGAGCGGTCTGGCCGCTGACCACTATTTTGGTGTTCTGGGGGTGTTCCTGTCTGTTTCGAGGGTGTTCTGGGGTATTATGGGAGGTTCCAGGGGTGTTCCAGGGTTGTTCCGGGCTGTTCTGGGGTGTTCCAGGGGTGTTCCGGGAATGTTCCGGGGTGTTCCGGGGGTGTGCCGGGGTGTTCCGGGCTGTTCCGGGCTGTTCCGGGTGTGTTCCGGGTTTTACAGACACCCGATTTTGTAGTTCTGTGGCAGTTTAACGGTACAGTCTCAAGTAGAGTTAAAAGCAAAGTAACTGTTTCTCACAGATTTTGTAAGTAACGTAGACCTCCCCAAATCAAGTTGAAGTGTTTAAATACAAATAAAGCTATTTTGGCTGTTAAATTATTACTTTTGACAATATGTGAGTTATGTGAGGGTGTGACTGCAAATGGGTCTTAAAAGCCCCTAAAAAATAAATGGGCCAAATTTTTTCTCAATTGATTTGGATTCTACTTACATTGGGGTCACTCCTGATATAAGAATCAATTTTAGCCAGTTAGGCAGTTAGAAAATATAAAGGGGGGAACTTTGGCAAATTTGGGTAGAGGTTTTCACTTCAAAATCTGGCCAAAACTAGTGCCAGATCCCAGACTGCCAGATCCCTCTATGCCAAATCCCTACATATGAACTGAAAGAGTATTTATAGAAGAAATACACCATACCATTAATGAGTCCAAAGGATTTTTAGTTTTGTTTTTATTGAACTCTAAACCCACCCCTTAAAAACAATATTTGCAGTGAATTGACGGCCCCAGATGGGACCCCCCCCTGAAACTTTTCAACCAAAAGTTAGCAAACAAAACCAAATTGGCTTTTGGAATATCTCATCAAGGCTAACATCTGCAGCAAGTTTCATCGAAATCGGTTGACCCCCATTTCCAACCTCTGGAACACTTTCTCAGACAATGACACTTAAGTGTTTTTAAGTGTTTTGCATACATTTTCTCGTTCAGTGTGTTAAAATGCAGCCTTGTTTGAACTGAAATGTAAAAATACCTGAAGGTAGTATTTATTCATGTTACTGAAGCTCAGTATTCAATCAACGTAATTCTTTCGGACAGTTCCAACTGAATGTTAATATGGGGATGAATTTTCTCTTTATTCTCTGCAAAAGACTTGCTGTATGTGTTGAGGTTTTTCTGCCTTTCATGATCAGTACCAGCTATATTTTTTCATGACATTGGAATGCAAACAGATAACTTGAATATTTGATGAAGATTTCTGTTACCTGAATACACATCAACTTGACTAAACCTGAAGAAAAGCCGGTGAAGTCATTCAGTAGGAATCACGTTTTTCCCATTTCCACCGCCGTTGAACAGTTTTAATCGATGTGTGATGAATGGCTATGATATGTTTTTGTTACCATCATTGTTTTAATGCCTTATTATTTATTGGTCAAGGTCGAGACAGTTGGGTAAACAGACACTAAAACCCAAACATTGAATCTAATTAGGTTTTTTTCGTGGCAGTAAAAAACAAACATTGGTGACAACCTTATCGACACAACCGAGACAACTGGCTAGTTTCAATAGTATTCGTCCCTTGTTCGAGTGGTTATAACGTAGTGGATAAAACAGAAATCGCTTCGAGTTCGAAAAACTGGAATTGGATTTTTTTTTTCACTTAAGAATCAAACTGAGAAAACACCTTCGGAAAAATTACGTATTATCCAAAATGTATAACCTTAATTTGGTGTTACAAATAAAAATACAGTTTTTAAACAACAATATGCCCGTTGACGGTCGAGATCAATAAGACCATAAATGCTTTCAAGAAAGCGAACAACATCTTTTGTGTTCTTAGAATTATCCTAATTTATTCCCAATTTTGTTTTCGCTGGAAGAAACACTGCGTCTTTTCCTTCTGCCAGTTAAATATAAGTTTTAAAGCGAGTTTTTTTTAATAATTTTATTGGTGGTTCTTGCGCGCGTAAGAAACTTCTTTTGAGAAACTGTAAGTGAGAGGAAGTGTTTGCTTTCTGGGATCAGACAACTTACGGCTGCTGGACGGCTATGTTTTTGCGACCCGAAAGTTTGCGTTTTGCCAGCTACGAAAATGCGTATGCAACAATTTCCCTGCACATCTGGCTATGACCTCAGATATTCTATAAGTATACACGATGAGCTTATAATCTTACAGTTATCGAGTGAAACATATCGTGTGACTATCAAGAGAAACATGTTTGTAAAGATCGTTGCATGACTAAACAGCAGTTGAACTGCATGCATCTATGCATATACAGAGAACTGCCGGCAAACACTGCAACGACTTAATGCTACAGATGAAGTAGGTGTGCAGTACTGATCGCTAGTTCAGATTGAGTAGCAATTTAACGACTGTGAACACAGTGCCTAAACATTTCTGTGAACTACCGGCCTTGTAAAGAGCACCGAATTATTGGCCTCTGTCAATGGTATTCAAAACATGTACTGTATCAAAACGGAAGAGATGTCTTTTAAGACCATATAATCGAAGAGTGGATTCGAATTTCGCTTTTCGCTTTAATCGGAAATGAATAATAAATAGTGCAGTGGGGTTGGTTCAGTTCTTTGTCACATGTAAATATTATAAAAGGCAACTGGTGTTTAAAGTATTTTTTGCGCGCTAATCTGGACATGAACATGAACTGGACATGAACAAGTATTGAACTGAAGTATTGAAGTATTGAAGTATTGAACTGAACAGAATAACTATTTTAGCAAGATGAAATTAATTAGCAGAGCTAGTGGGGTCAAAAATTTAAACACTAAAATATATTTACAGTCCTTATAATCAATGTACTTTTAACTGTATGCAAATCTGATCTAAATTCGAATAAATCCTTGATGTCATCGTCTAAATCAAATAAACTTCAAAGTGATATACTAAGGAGCGAACGATGTTATTAAAGATCAATGTGAAACTATATACTTTGTGTCTTCCACGTGACTTAATTTCATTTCAGGCTTTTTGTTCCTCTGATTCTCATTCACTTTTCGCAGAATTTTTGGAATGATCATTAGAGACCTATCAGAGGGTGTTAGACAGTTTGTAAGCAAAGCTATGAAAACTTTTTTGTAACAATAGACCTGTCCACCTTCTAGATAAATAAAACGATAAATGCTTTCAATAACACGAACGAGTTCTTTAATTAACCTCATCAATTTAAAAATTGTGTAGTTTACTTGGAAACACCGCATCAGTCCCTTGAGGTCAGTTCTTCGAAGATAACTTAATTTTTTTAAGCGGACTTTCAATTTTAGGGTTCAAGTGTTGCTGTTGAACATCAGTAGTCAGCGCTAACTTGATGTTTTTCAGCTCCGGTTGGTCTCTTATAATCATGTGCAGAAAATTACATTTTGGATACTTTTCGGAAAGTTCATCTCTAATATAACTTAATGTTGCTAATTATTATTAAACATCAAAAGGCTTTGTACTATTTCAGTTGCGTTAGTTCTTCTTTGTTGCGTATGGCTTTCAACTCGATATTTTAAAGCTTTTCCTGCCATTAAACAAACATAAATTTTCCCTGCAGCGTTCGAATATGTCTCAAATAGCTTGTTATTTTTGTAACCTTAAAACCTTCTAAACTTTTAATGGTCAGCGAAAGCAGAAGCAAATTATATTATCTGGCCGCTGAGTATTGAGAAGATGAAATAATTTTTGCTGAATATTGTCCAAATTGGCCTTTTGAAACGACCATCCGAGACTGATAGGAAAAATTTATAACTATCAATTTAGCTTTTGCTATTAAGGATTTCTAAAGACGTTGTCAAAAGGGTTGACTGTTGCCAAATTTCATTACCGCTTTTTCTTTACGATACATTTCTTTATTTATTTGAAAACTTAATGTGATTTTGTGACGTTAGAGAGGAAGGGTTTATCTCTTTATTATTTTTTTATGAAATTCGCAAAACGCCGACTTGACAGTGTTTTGTCAGAAGTACACTGCCCTTCATTACAAAACCTAATTCATAAAACTTGTTAAATAATAATAAAGTCAGTTCTGTCCAGAAAACAAGGTCATTCCCCAACAAATTCAAACGCAATTGTTTTTTGGCAAAGAGGAATATAACGTGAAACAATTCGCCGGTCTGTGTTCCGAAGTGCCTAAATCGTCTGAGATATTCGGGTTCCCTAAAATACAAAACTAGAGGTTTCTTTGGCGAAATGTCACCTTTTCCAATTTTCAAACACGGAATATTTTCTTTTGTTTTCAAGGCAGTAATACGTCGCTTAGATTACGGAATAAGGCCAGCCAGTGTTTTCGGAAATTAAAAAGCCAACAGCAGATCCACAACTTGGAAGTTAGATTCCGTTCCTTCATATTTTCAGTTAAAGACTCCGAAAGCGATCAACCAGCGTTATCTTACAAAAGTATCCCTTCACAAGGTCGGGAAATAATATGAGAAAGCAGAAAATAAACGTTTTTAAAGTATTTTGCTTAAATCTTCTCGTTCATTGAAATTGAGCCTTTTTAATTCTACTGTACACAGACTTTAAGGCAGTCTTTAGTTATGCTACTGAACTTCGTTACTTCATCAATGTACTTCATTTGGGCATCTGGAGCAACAAATATCCTTTTTCCTTTTTCTTCTCGACTCTTTGTTTCAGATGATATGTACTTTGGACAAACCAAACTATTTTGCGTGATGTACTAAACACATTTTCTCGTTTTTATTATTAGTATCATTTACAGTTTGCATTACATTGTACAATCTGATGAAATTCTCTTGTGGGTACATTTTCGTACTATGCCTAAACCGTAAAAAACCTGAGGAGTAACCATAAGCAATCTTTTAACTTTATATAACCAAATAAAATAATTTGTAATAACATTTTTTTAGAATCCTTTGCTACAATCCTACGCAATATTCTAGATGAAGATACACCCTTCTATCCACTCCCCCTCCTCTTGGGAAATATTTGCTGCGTTGGCTTCCGCAAATAAACTCGTACGAGGTTTTTCCTGTTCTGCGATAGCTCAGTTTAGCAAACACAATGTTATTCTCAGAGACCTGAGTCATTCCTTCGAGTTTTCTTGAAGCGGAAAGGTTCAACAATGGATCGTCTCTTGATCAAGGTTTTCGTCGTCGCATCTGTGATATTACTCTCGCATTTCGCGGCTGGAGTTTCTTCAAAGGTGCGTAATTGTGATTAGATTTTTCATCCCAGCTAATAAATGGCAATTTGACTTTTAGTACTCATCAGAGAAAAACAACGATTTAGAGAGAATGAACGACATTAAAGCTATTGAAGATGAAATATTTGCAAAACAATACCACTATCGCAATTTTCAAGTTCAGCCGATACCTAAATTTTGTGATTGTGGTCAATAACGTATTGAGAAGACAATTTTTATCCAAATTCCTTCCAAAATCGTCAAGTGTCAGTAATAAGGTTAGATCATATAGGTCACTTGTCTCATGTTATGCCAAAAGCAAGAAACAAAAATAGATGTTAATATTGTGCAAAAATTCGGAATTATTTTCTTTCTTTTTTTAATCGGATCCATTATTTGCCTTTGAAGTATTGGAGCCTAATTTTTAATTTTTCGTTCTTTACTTTTGCGAAAGGGATTTTCCTTGTATTTATTTGCGTTTAGTGTTACTGAGCAAAAACTCCCAGAGTAATCTTTCTTTTTTAAAATATTTTATTTCGCTCTATCATAGTCTTAAATATGAAAGTGACAGATTTCACAAGACAGGAACTCAGTGATTGAAAAGCGCGGCTGTTATTTGCTCTCGTCGCTAGTTCATTTCTGGTCAACATTTTCATTCGCTGAGCTAGTTACACTGACGGACAAATCAATTTGGGTGAAAGAAGTCCGAGGCTCCTTTTACAAAATAAAGCGTAGGATAGTTTCTTTATTACTGCTGTTTATCAGGACGTACCTAATCGATGGAAATCGTTCATCGGAAAGCTAATCGATTAATCGATAATACTCGATAGTACTCGATATTTTTCGATTGATTAGTCAATTTAATCGATTGAAATCGATAATCACAAATTTTTTGTCACATCGATGAAAGTTGATAATGAAAAACGTGAGCCATACTTTAAATCTGATCTCCTCAGAAAAACGATGAAAGCTGTTCCTGAGGGGGACGTCAAAACTTACCCTCAAGCTTACCTTCGAATCAGGTTTGAAGATTAAAAACGATGCAAGTTCTTCCTCTAATGCAGATGGAAGGCAAATTTTCTAATTTTCTTTCTCCAGGATCACTTACAGCAGTCCTATGGCGCTGTACTTTGTGCTCATCTGTCTGACGGATGTGCTGTACTTACGAGAATTGGATATCGCCAACTAACGTACAAAGCAAAGGATATTTTAAGCGCATTTGCATTCGAGAATCGTAGCAAAAATATCCGGAGTCTCTGCCTAAATTAAAAGTGACAGAAAGCTGCAGAAATTGACAAATTGTCGCCCGTTCTCGCAGAATTTCGAGCGCTAACGTGGGGACACACGCATGACGGCATAACGCGGAGGGTTGTTTAGATTTGTAGGCCGCTTCTGTTCGATCCTTTTAAGTTTTCGAGCAGAATTTAAAATCATGTGGTCATTCTTCAATAAAGTGTTAAGGGGCTGTTAATTGGATATATGTGGGCTGCTGTTTATTAGTTCTAGTGAGCCGTGGTTCATTCTAGGGAGGATCAACCCGACGCTGAAACTGAATACCTTACGAAAGTGAATAGACACGATCTTCGTCCACTTTTTTCGATATTTGTCGATCAAATCGATAAAATCGATAGCCAATTACAAAAATCGATCAAAATCGATAATCACAGGAAAGCGAGCGATCGATTTCTATCGATTTCCGATATTAATCGATTGATTAGTATCGACTACGATCGATTACCATCGATTTATATCGAGTATCGAAAATATCGATTAGGTACGTCCTGTCTAACAACACAAGAAATACACCTTCTCACCTTCTCGACTACGACATAAACAACATTCAATTACATAAACAATCGACCGCTCACGAGAGCCAATATTGTAATGTCCTCCAATACGACGTATAAAACCGACAATTGTCCGCTCTTACAACGCACGCAAAGAGTAACAGCACCGCCAAAAACAGTCGAATAAACGAGAAACTTCGAAATAAAGGCTCAGTGCATATCCCGGGGGGATATACACTCTGAAATCGTGAACGAAATACGCGCGCGAAAGGACTTCACAACAATAAAACCAAGAGAACCAATCAGAAATGACAGAAACAACATTGACTCCTACACCGGCCAAAACCGGCCGTGCCGCGCGCATCTTCCGCGTGGAGGACGCTTTATCCCCTACCTCCCCAACTAGGTACTTTTTTCCCTCTCAAGCTGTCCATTGTTTAGGAGACATATAAACCAATCAGAAACTGTCTTCTGCGCATATATTTATGAGTTTTAGGGGGTAGGGGAAAGGCGGCTTTTTAACCGACCGCATGGAGTTTGCAACGAAGATAATGGCGGTGCGCGCGGATCGGTCCTAGATTTTCAAGATGTATTTTTCTGCTCTGAAAATTAAGATAATTCACTTTCAAAGTTCAAAATGGAAAGAAATCATCCTGAAGAATAACTGACCTTCAAAAAAGAGGACATGGAGGTCTTTAAAGCGACGAAAAGCCGTTTCGCGTTGAGATTCCTTCGATTTGCAAGAGACAACCTAAGGTTTGCTCAAAAATTTAAACCGAACCGCGGACTTCAAATCGATTTTACAAGACCTGGAAAAACACTACAGTACGGTAAATGTTGTTTTTGAATGTTGATTTGCTTTTTAAAAATTGTTTAACTGGTTGTTTGCTCCAGATTCGTATAATTTTGTAATTTTGTTCCCAAAGCCATGCAACGTCCGACCAAGCCATCGCCATAAAGTCTGTTCAGGAAGCAGTTAATTTGGGAAGCAGAAATGATTTTTCGCGAACAGGAAGTCATATCATATTAGACCCAGCTTCCTCGCGAATCAATGATCTTCCCGCGGTTTTGGCTCGGAGTTGCTGGTAATAGCAGATCTGTCCAAGATTTCGTTCGGAGCGTACTTAATTCAGTAGAGCCGCAGCTTTAACAAGATCGATTCTCATTGCTTCTTGTACATTTTTGGTGGCGGAGGTGGCAGCCATTAATGGAGATCAAGCCACCAAAAATGTACAAGAACCAGCGAGAATCGATCTTGTTAAAGCTACTCTACCGCATTAAGTACGCTCCAAACGAAATCTTGGACAGATCTGCTATTACCAGCAACTCCGAGCCAAAACCGCGGGAAGATCTTTGATTCGCGAAGAAGCTGGGTCTAATATGATATAACTTCCTGTTTGCGAAAATCATTTCCGCTTCCTGTTAACGACGGTCACGCGTACCTCTTATAGTATCCAGTTTTCATGACGGTCACGGATGGATGGACACAGGACTCTCAAACGAAACATATGATGTCTGATCTTGATGCCACATTGGAACTTCGAAGAAAGATGTATGACAGACAACATCGATTTGTGTCATTTAAAACTCGATTTACAGCGAACAAAACTGACGCGTACGCCTTTGATATTCTATTGACTTCAACATAACATTGATTTATTGACATTAACATGACAGCAATGTATTTACATTTGATATTTTGTCCGTAAAAAAGCGCCATACTCATCTGCAAAACTTATGTCATAATTTATAGCGTGTTTGGTCTTTGTTTGTTTCAATCTTGATGGTCTCTAGTTAGAGAACGAAATATAAACGTTATTTGAGAAACTATAAGCGAAGAAGTTGTCGGTAAACCTATTTTATCCGAAAAGCTTCCAAAAACAGTTCTGTGCATTTCTAAAAGCGCCCGAATTTTAAACAATTCGCAGCCGCAAAACTTATGCCATATACATGTAGTTACCACCATTTTCACTACTACGCGACTTTTCTTTTCAAAACACTTCTGAGAACTTTGCAATACGCTTCCGTCAATCATACCTTATATGGGAAGTGTGTGATGTTACCGCAATTGAATTGAGCTCGAAGGAATAAAGATGTTCCAAATTATCCCGTAAATTTGAGCTGGTGAGTCATATATTGACTAGTAAGAGGCTTTAGAGTCGATGATGTTGCAAGAATACTTCACGTTTGGCAGATCTTTGTAAAGAAATTTCGACATTTCTTCAGAATTAAATACCCGCTCAGTGGATTATCCTATGCGGCGGATGGTAAGCTTCGTGAATAAGCTAAACCGAAGTGTGAAGTAAAAATTCTAGTTTTTCTGACCTGAAAACAGCACACGACATGTTATTCACCACGAGTATAATCTGGCAATATCCCGAAGTGTACGAGGACGAAATTCAGGAGTGGATAGAGTATGCAACGGTAAAACGAATCATGATCGGCGTGCGATCAACCGATTCGTGAAGAAAATGGGTTTGACAAGAAGAAAGCTGAAGAAACGTACGTATGACTTGTTGGATTGTTTTTGCAAGAAACACTGCTAATTCTAGTCACCTATCACCCGAGGAATGGAATGAAAAACAAAGCATAAGAGCTTTATAACGTTAATTGTTCTACGTGAATGTTAACGCTGTGACATGATAGCAAGAAAAATCTGAAAAATCGTTATTTATAAAAGCGGGAACGGGGAAATATCAAGGAAAATATTTAAGCACAGTTTCATGTTTACTTCTTCGTTATAGCTCACTGTGATTACCAAAGAACGTGATAAGCGAAACAGGGCGATGTATCGTCGTAGGTCATCGTTAAATTTCACCGAGAACAGTTGCTATTTAAAGATGAATCAGAACTTCTCAGACTCATCTACAAATAGCAACTGTTCTCGGTGAAATTCAGCGATCCTACGACAACAGATCGCCCTGTTTCCCTCATCTCGTTCTTTGGCAATCGTCTTGAGTTATAAAGAAGAAGTGAACTTGAAAGTAAGCTTAAATATTTTCCTCGCTTCCCCGTTCCTGCTTGTAGAAATAACAATTTCCCTATCATGTCACAGCGTTATATGTTTACATTCTCGAAATGTAGAACAACAAACGTTACAAGCGCATTATAAGCTTATGCTTTATTTTGTTTTTTCAATTCATTCCGGAGGTGATGGGTGATTAGAATTAGCAGTGTTCCTTCCAAAAAAAGTGCAACAAGTCATACGTACCTTTCTTCTTGTAAAACCCATTTTCTTCACGGTGTGCGACAAATGCAGACTGCAGACTTCACATAATCTAACTAAACGTCACAAAGTCTGCAGGCCCTATAAGTCTACAATTCCGCAAGTCTGCAAGTCTGCATTTGTCGCACACCATTTTCTTCACGAATCGGTTGATCGCACGCCGATCATGATTCGTTTTCCTGTTGCATACTCTATCCACTCCTGAATTTCGTCCTCGTACACTTTGGGATACTGCCAGATTATTCTCGTGGTCAATAACATGTCGTGTGCTATTTTCAGGTGAGAAAATCTAGAATTATTACTTCACACTTCGGTTTAGCTTATTCACGAGATTAAACGCACGCTTACCATCCGCCACATAAGTTAATCCACCGAGCAGGTATTTAATTCTGAAGAAATGTCGAAATTTCTTTACAAATATCTGCCAAACGTGAAGTATTCTTGCAACATCAACGACTCTAAAGCCTCTTACTAGGCAATATATGACTCACCAGCGCAAATTTACGGGATAATTTGGCGCCATCCTTATTCCTTCGAGCTCAATTCAATTGCGGTAACATCACACACTTCCCATATAAGGTATGATTGACGGAAGCGTATTGCAAAGTGCTCAGAGGTGTTTTGAAAAGAAAAGTCGCGTAGTAGTGAAAATGGTGGTAAGCATGTTTGGTGTTGTTTGTTTTCAATCTCGATGGTCTCAAGTTAGAGAACAAAATATAAAAGTTACTTAAGTAACTATAAGCGAAGCAGTTTTGGGTTTAAAGCTATTTTATCCGATAAGTAATGTGTGTACCTCAAACTGTGCTCGAATTTCTTTGCGGCCGCTAAAACCTACGTGACATTTCTTCGATAATTAAAATTTACAGGTGCTTCGAAGCTCCCCAAACCCTTTCTTTCGGGTAATCCTGGTAAAATGCCGGTGAAATGCCAGTATAAATTTTTGACTAGACTAATAGTGGCAGTCCAGGTTATTTCTTAACATCCGAACGCGATGAAGATAACCCATTTAAGTTTTATTTTCTTGTTGTAAATGAGCGCCGTTTCAAGTTCATTCAAGCGAGCAGCCAATAATCCAAGGAGATTTGACAAGCCTTGACAGTTAAATGACAGGATATGGAAACATTACAAAAATCAAGCAAGACGGCTCGTGAGTGAAATATGTGTTCAGTTTTATGCCTGAAAAAAAAACAAAAAAAAAAACAAAAAAAAAACCAAGCTTGGACAATATTGGAGGACAATTCGGAACACTTTCGGGCTTTTTGAGAAACACTTTTCGAAAGCGAACGAGCTGAAAAATGCCCCGAAGTATATTTCGCACCGAAAAGTTTCAGGACTATTTTTGAGAAAACGAACACCAGTTTATTCCTTGGCGGCTCCGCTTTTAGGCTTGGCTAAATCTATATATTAGCAGTATGTTTGTTGACGTTCTAGTTCAGTGAAGACGATGAATGCTAAACTGTATCAAGAACGAGATCTTTCGCGTTCTCAGAATACACAATTAATTCAAAACTGTGTTTTTCACTTGGAAACGCTGTGTCATTTCTTGAGTCAGTTTTCTGAAAAGAAAAAACTTTCTAGATAACTTTAACTTCCAGAACGGGTTACTCTTTTTGCAGAAACTTAATAGTGATTTTCGCGCGCCCAAGAAACTTCTTACAGGGTAAGTCATTGTTTGCCTCTTGTGATCAGACAACTCTGCCAAACGGCTTAAGTTCTGCGAACCGAACGTTTGCATGTCACCATCTTACCTTGGCGAAATTTCTATGCCTATCTAGCACTAAGACATCAGTCATTTTATTAACAGAAAAAGTGTGTGCAGTAACAAGAGAAACATGTCTGTAAAGATCGTTGCATGACTCTAAACAGTGTATTCAAATTTATAACTGCTGTTCATTCTCGCGCTAATTGCGACCAAAACAATAGAGCACATTCTCGGTCAAATTCAGTTATAAACGATAACTCAGTAGCCTTTAATGTAAGTTTTTTCACTGCTTATTTGAAGATGTTCTTCGGGTTTATGATATTACGGTTATAACTGCTACTAATTCAAGTGATCGTCTAAAAAATATCGCAATTAAGTGATAGGCTGAGCAGGTAAATCTGTTTTTGAAGATGGACGTGTAAATATCTACTATATGTGTCCCAAATGAATTCAGTTCAAAACTCAAAACTGTACTGAATGTTAATGTGGCCATGAATTTTCGCTTCATTCTATGCAAGAGACTTGCTGTTTGTGTTGAGGCTTTTCTACCTTCATAATCAGTACCAGCTATATTTTTTTCATGATATTAGAATGCAAACAGATAACTTAAATATTTGATGAAGATTTCTGTTACCTGATTACACATCCACTTGACTAAACCTGAAGCTGAAAGCCGATGACTTAATTGTAGGAATCACTTTTTTTCCCATTTCCACCGCCGTATGAACAGTTTTAATCGATGTATGATGAAAGGCAATGATATGTTTTTGTTACCACCATTAGGGGGATTATTTCAATGCCGTATTATTTATTGCTCAAGGTCGAGACACTTGGGTAAACAGACACGAAAACCCAAACATTGAATCTAATTAAGTTTTTTTCGTGACATTGGAAACAACCTGATTCAATAGCATTCGTCGCTTGCTCGAGCGTCTATAACATAGTGGACTTTTTTCAGTGAGGAATGAGCCTGAAACACTCTGTCGGAAAAATTACATATTATCCGAATTATATAATCCTTAATTTGGTGTTACAAATAAAAGACAGTTTTTAAGCAAAACTATTCCCGTTGACGGTCGAGATCAATAAGACCATAAATGCTTTCAAGAACGCATACGCAACTCAGAATTATCGTAATTTAATTATTTCCAAATTGTGTTTTCACTGGAAAAACACTCCGTCTTTCCTTCCTGCCAGTTTTGAAGTAAACAAAAATAACTTCGCAGATAACCTTAATTTTTAAAGCGACGTTCTTTTTTAACCATTTAAAATTGTGACCTCTCACGCGAAAACGTACACTAACGGATATCCGTTTTGAAACGGATAGCCGTTCGTAAGCCGTTCGTCAGCCGTTCGAACGGGATGGAAAGCCGTTCGAACGGCTCGCAGTATCCGTTCAAAAAACATTCTCAGCCGTTCGAACGGCTCGAGCTATCCGTTCAAAAAAAATTGTCAGCCGTTCGAACGGTTCGAGCCATCCGTTCAAAAAAAATTGTCAGCCGTTCGAACGGCTCGAGCTATCCGTTCAAAAAAAATTGTCAGCCGTTCGAACGGCTCGAGCTATCCGTTCAAAAACAATTGTCAGCCGTTCGAACGGCTCTGGCTATCCGTTCAAAAGAATTCGCCAGCCGTTCGAAGGAGAACGGCTCGAGTTGTCCGAGCTAGTGCTATCCGTTCCAAAAATTCAGCCGTTCGCGTGGAACGACTTGTCAAATAAAGAAGTCTAGTACCCTTCGCAGGCGGTCACGTCTATACGAACTTTGTAAACTTCTGGTATGCCTTACGAACTGTGTATGCCTTGTAAGTTTGAATAATCTCTTCAAAACGTATCAGAAGCTAAAATTCAAGTCTGCCTTGGACTATCCACCAATATGCTACCGATATGTTTCAGATGGTTGCGTTACACAGTTTTGATTGCGACAGCTGTTTACGCTTGCTGTTTACGACTGAATATGCGTTGTCTACGAACTTGCCTCGTGAATAGTCAAGGTTCTTTATCTGCTTCTTAGCTATCTTCGCTGTCATAACGTTCGATTATCGATGTACATTTTATCTAAGACTCAAGTTTTATTCAAAATTGACTTTCCCGAAAATGTTTCCATCTTTAACATTATGCAAATTTGAAGCGCTTTTGATTAGAGGTCTAAAAATATCTCCCGTGGGATTACACTGTCGGCTCGTTTCCTAAGATAAAGGTTTTGAGCTATGTATGCTCTTTAACTACCCTCATAATCTTCATTGACCATTTTTCATTTTTCCGGTAATAACTTTTGATTTACAGGCTTCAAATCGAAAGCTCCTTGCGTCTTCGCAGCAGCTTTACAAAGTTTCACGCTTTCACGTTGACACTCACCCAATTATTTTTTATAAAATTAATTCTGACTCGTTCGAACTAAATCCGCACAAAGTCGTGAGTTTTCTGAATTCTATGCATCATGGGCTTCTAAAAGAGATAAACATTAAGATACAGTACATGTTATTGACGTGATGAATTTATTTGTGGCTGAAAGCACACACAAGCGAATTTTTTTCAATAATGCGTGCGTGACACAACTTGTGACTTGGCAAATCGTATGCAAATTTTGGTAAGTTCGTAAAGTCATGCTTCGGTGAGTACAAACAAGTTCGCTTTTCAGTTGAGTTTTGTTCCTTGATTAAAGTCCTTGGAATCCGTTTTAAAGACCAACAGTTTAAACATCAGTGTGGAATAGCGTTTTTTATAACAACAGAAGCTGCTGGAAAGAAAATCTCTCAGTACGTTTACCGTCGCAAACAGCTACTACATTTCGGATAATTGTTGATAGTTTAGTTTGCATTTCCTTCAGAAAATTCGGGAATCCTCGTTTTAATTCCATCATTTATTTATTATAGCTTTAGAGGCCCCTTGATCAGTTTGGGTCTTATTCAGTTTTCATTAGACCGTGTGTCGACTTTTCTTTCAAAATTATTTTTATTTGGCTATTCTGTGGTGATCAATTAGCTGGCCAGTTGCGTTAACTCTTGTTATCAGTTGAAAGTTTTTTCCCGTCGCGTTATCTCTCTCCTTCTTCTTCTCCGTTCGAATGATAATGTTATTTGAACGGACAATAGCCTTTCAGCTGTTCACAGCCAACCGTTCCAAATTTTTTGATGGCCGTTCACCCGTTCACCGCGAGCCGTTTGCAAATTTTTCCTAGCCGTTCACCCGTTCACAGCCAGCCGTTCGAAATTTTTCTTTGGCCGTTCAGCCGTTCACCGCAAGCCGTTCGAAATTTTTCTTTGGCCGTTCAGCCGTTCACCGCAAGCCGTTCGAAATTTTTCTTTGGCCGTTCAGCCGTTCATGGAAACCGTTTTAAACGGCTTGGCCATCCATTTTTCATCCGTTCAGAAGCCGTGCGTTTTGCCGTTGAACGGATATCCGTTAGTGTACGTTTTCCCGTGAGAGGTTTTTTTTTAAAAATAATTCTTGTGCGTCCAAGAAACTTCTTTCGAGGAACGGTAAGTCAGAGGAAGTTTTTGCTTTCTGTGATTAGACAACTCACGGCTGCTGGACGGCCATGTTTTGGGACCCGTAAGTTTGCCTATTGCCAGCTTCGGAAATATGTATGCGACAATTTCCCTGCATATCTGGTTAGGACCGCAGATATTCTATAAACAGACAAAGATGAGCTCATATTCGTTCAGTTATCGAGTAAAACAAATCGTGTATTACTATCAAGAGAAATATGTCTGTAAAGATCGTTGGATGATTCTAATATAAACAGCGGTTGAACTGCATGTACTTAATCTACAGAGAACTGCCGGCAAACAGTGCAATGACAACGCTACAGGTAGAGTAAGTCTGCAGTTCAGATCACGAGTTCAGATTGAGTGGCAGTTTAACGAGTGTAAACACGGCCTAAAAATTTCTGTGAACTATTCGCCTTCTAAAGGGCACCAAATTATTGGCCTCCTATATTCAAACGACTGCTGTTCATTTTCTCGCTAATTGGGACCAAATCAGTAGAGCAGTACTAGTGAGTTGGATTTAGTGTTTTGTCAAATTCAGCTGTAAAAGGTAAGTATTGATGTCTTTCAGTGCTTACTTGAAGATGTGCTTCGGGTTTATGATGTTACGTTTATATTTGCTATGTATTTAAGTGATCGACTAAAAAATATCAGCCTTAATAGGTTGAGCAGGGAAATATGGTATTGAAGATGGATGTGTAATTATTTACTATGTGTGTCCCATATGAATTTAGTTCATGACAGGCTTTTAGTTCTCGAGGTGAAATTGTCCTGAAATGTTCTCACTCTTTTTCTCGATTCGCTTTTTTCTCCCAATAGCACAAAAACCATTATATATTGGATAAAATATATATCATTTTTAGTAGGCAGTTTTCGTATAACGGCTCAATTCGTGATCTAAATGTGCAACAGTTTTCAAAAACGCAAAAATTTCCTTGAATGTAAAGTTTCATGTATGGAATTGTAATCGCCGTTGTTAGAACCTATTAATATGCGTTAAATGACGCAATAAGACTGGTTTCTGCTGCGTTTTCCACTGTTATTTCCTGAAAATTGTTGCTGTCCAACATCAGCAGTTAGCGTTTACCTGATATTTTTTTACTTCTGGCAGGTATCTAATAATCATATCATCACATTTTGGATTCTGTTCGGGAACGTTCATATCGATCTTTATAATATTCACCAGAGATCAAAAGGCTTTGCGTTATTTTAGTTGCAAATTTTTATTCTGTTTCGGGCGTTTATGAACTTTATTGGCTGTAAAGAAGAAATCTCACGCTTTTCTTACCAGTTAATAAGCACAAACATCAACTTTGCTTCCTCTGTTATAAAATGTGTTTCAATAACTTCTTATTTCTGTTAACTGGAAATGTTAAGGTTTTATTCATCCAGAAACAAGACAGCTGACAGCAGTATTGGGAACACGAATTTCACTTGTTCCAAGTATTGCCTAATTCGCATTTTCGAACTGAACACCAGAGAGTGATAGCGAAAAGTTTTATTGGTAACTGTCAATTTAACTTCTGCTCTTAACGATTTCTAAATATGTTTGCAAAGGGGTTTCCTATCGGCAGATGATATTTTAGCTCTTCATTTAGCATACATTTCTTTAACTATTTGAAAGCCTAAGGTGATTTTCGGAAAGATTAGATAAAGGTTTATCTCGGTTGTTACAAAACGCCAACTGGAAAGTTTGCTGGTAATGCTTGCCAAAAGTCCATTGCACTAATTACAAAACTAACTCGGGCAACTGAAAAGCATCATCGTTTGTTAATCCTTATTTATACTCGCTACAAAAATAAATAAGTTGACACAAACGTGTAGATAAATAAAGTTCTGTCTGAAAAACACGTCACCCTTGGATGCACAATCAAACGTAGTTATAATTCTTTATTTTGGCGATCGAGGAACTGACAGCTTTTTTAGATTGTCACACAGGGTTAGTAACCGGGTTCATCCGGCAAATGTTCTGTGGCTTAAATTTTCAGCTAAAAATCCTTGAATATCAGCATGTGCTAGCTTGCCCAAATATCCATTGAGAGGGCCCTAGAGTTCTGTAAGAAAGGAAAAATGGCTTTTCAACAAATCAACGTTATTCTTTTGGACAGTTCCAACTGAATGCTAATATGGGGATGAATTTTCTCTTTATTCCATGTAAAAGACTTGATGTATGTGCTGAGGTTTTCATGATCAGTACCAGCTATATTTTTTCATGACCGTAATTGCAATGCAAACCGATAACTTGAATATTTGATGAAGATTTCTGTTACCTGAATACACATCAACTTGGCTAAACCTGAAAAAAGCAGGTGACTTAATTCAGTAGGACTCACTTTCCCATTTTCACCACCGTTGAACAGTTCTAATCGATGTGTGGTGAATGGCAATGATATGTTTTTGTTACCATCATTATTTCAATGCCTTATTATTTATTGCTCAAGGTCGAGACAGTTGAGTAAACAGACACTAAAATCCAAACATTGAATCTAAATAAGTTTTTTTTTCCATGAAAGTAAAAAACAAACAAGCTGATCGACAAAACCGAGAAGACTGGCTAGTTTCAATAGAATTCGTCGCTTGCTCGAGAGCTATGACGTAGTGGATAAAACAGAAATCGCTTCGAGTTCGAAAAACTCGAATTGGACTGTTTTTCAGTTAAGAATCAACCTGGAAAACACCTTCCGAAAAATTACATATTATGCAAAACATATATATAACCTACATTTGGTGTTACAAATAAAAAGACAGTTTTTAAAGAACAATATGCCCGTTGACCATAAATGCTTTCAAGAACGCGAACGACATCTTTTGTGTTGTTAGAATTATCCTAATTTATTCCAAATTTTGTTTTCGCTGGAAAAAAAACACTTCGTCTTTCCCATGTGCCAGCTGCGTGGTAAAGAAAATAACTTCGCAGATAACCTTAAGTTTTAAACCGAGTTTCTTTTTAAATAATATTATTGGCGGCTCTTACGCGCCTAAGAAACTTCTTTCGAGGAAATGTAAGTGAGGGGAAGTGTTTGCTTTCTGTGATCAGACAACTCACGGCTACTGGACGCCTATGTTTTGCGACCCGAAAGTTTGCATTACGCCAGCTACGAAAATACGTATGCAACAATTTCCCTACATATGTGGCTATGACCTCAGATATTCTATAATTAAACAGACAAAGATGAGCCTATAATCTTACAGTTATCGAGTGAAACATATCTTGTGACTATCAAGAGAAACATGTTTGTAAAGATGGTTGCATGACAGTCTAAACAGCGGTTGAACTGCATGCATATGTGCATATACAGAGAACTGCCGGCAAACAGTGCAATGAGTTAATGCTACAGGTAAAATAAGGTGTACAATACTGATCGCTAGTTCAGATTGAGTAGCAATTTAACGACTGTAAACGCAGTGCCTAAACTTTTCTATGAACTACCGGCCTTGTAAAGAGCACCGAATTATTGGTCTCTGTCAATGGTATTCAAAACATGTACTGTATCAAAACGGACTGAGAAATGTCTTTTTAGACTACATTTAAAAAGTGAATTCTAATTTCGCTTTCTCTTTAATCGGAAATGAATAATAGTGCTGTGAGTTGGGTCAGTGCTTTGTCACATGTAAATATTACAAAAGATAACTTGTGTTTAAAGTACTTTTTGAGCGCTAACCTGGAGATGCTTTTCTTATTTACTTTATGAAAAAGTATTGAACTGAACAGAATAACTATTTTAGCACCATAATATTAATGAGCAGAGCTGGTGGGTCTTGCATTATAAACTAATAATTACAGATTCAAAAGACAATAAAAACACTTAAATATATTTACAATCCTCATATCAAAATCAATGTACTTTAAACTGTATGCAATCTGATCTAAATTCGAATAAATGTTTAATGATATTCTCAATGTCATCGTCTAAATCAAGTCAACTTCAAAGTGATAAACCAAGGAGCGACCGAACGATGTTATTAATGATCAATGTGAAACTATATACTACGTGTCTTCCACGTGACTTAATTTCATTTACGGCTTTTTGTTCCCTGAATAAACTGTACTTAAATGTTCTCATTCACTTTTCGTAGAATTTGTGGAATGATCATTAGAGACCTATCAGAGAGTGTTAGTTTGTAAGCAAAGCTATGAAAACTTTTTTGTAACAATAGACCTGTTGGCGTTCTAGATAAAGAAAACGATAAATGCTTTCAATAACACGAACGAGGTCTTTAATTAACCTAATTAATTTGAAAATTGTGTATTTTACTTGGAAATACTGCATCATTCCCTTGGGTCAGTTCTTCGAGGATTACTTTAATTTTTTAAGCGGATTTTGTTAATCAATTTTAGCGTTCAAGTGTTGCTGTTGAACATCAGTAGTTAGCGTTAACTTAATGTTTTTCTCTAATGATCATGTGCGGAAAATTACATTTTGGATACTGTTCGGGAAAGTTCATCTCTAATATAAGTTAATGTGGCTACTATTTATTACACATCAAAAGGCTTCGTACTATTTCAGTTGCGTTAGTTGTTCTTTGTTACATGTGGCTTTCAACTCGATATTTGAAAGCTTTTCCTGCCATTAAACAAAGATAAATCTTCCCCACAGGGTTCGAATATCTTTCAAATAGCTTCTTATTTTTGTAACCTTAAAACCTTCTAAACTTTTAATGGTCACCGAAAGCAGAAGCAAATTATATCATCTGGCAGCTGAGTATTGAGAACACTGAAATAATTTTTGCTGAATATTGTCCAAATTGGCCTTTTGCAGCGACCGTCCCAGGCTGATAGGAAAAATTTATAACTACCAATTAAGCTTTTGCTATAATGGTTTCCATAGACGTTGTCAAAAGGGTTGACTGTTGCCAAATTACATCACCACCTTTTCTTTACAATGCATTTTTATCCACTCGCCCTCCTCTTGGGAAATATTTCCTACGTTGGCTTCAACAACAATTCTTTCGCCACTAAACTCGTACCAGATTTTTCCTGTTCTGCGATAGGTCGGTTTAGCAAAAGCATTGTTATTCTCAGTGACCTGTGTCATTCCTTCGAGTTTTCTTGAAGGAAAAGTTCAACAATGGGTCGTCTCTTGATCAGGTTTTTCGTAGTCGCATCTGTGATATTACTCTCGCGTTTCGCAGCTGGAATTTCTTCAAAGGTGCGTAATTGTGATTAGATATCTCATCCCAGCCAATAAATGGCAATTTGATTTTTTAGTATTCACCAGAGAAAAACAACAGGTTGGAGAGAATGAACAACATTTCAGCTAAAATTTGTCTACTGAAGATGAAATGTACTTGCAAACAATACTCTTATCCCAATTTCCAAGTCCAGCCGGATACCTAAATTTTGTGATTGTAGTCAAAAACGTATTGAGAAGGCAATTTTTATCCAAATTCCTTTCAAAATAGCGTCAGTAATAAAGTTAGATCATATAGGTCTCTTGTCTCATGTTATGCCGAAAGCAAAAAATGTAAAGAGATGTTAAATTATTTTGCAAAAGTTCCGAATTATTTTCTCCCTTTGTTGGATCCATTATTTGCCTTTGAAGTATTGGAACCTAATTTTTAATTTTTCGTTCTTAGCTTTTGCGAAATGAATTGTTCCTTGTATTTATTGGCGTTTAGTGTTAGTGAGCAACAATTCCTAGAGTAATCTTCCTGCTTTGAAAATATTTCTTTCGCTCTATCATAGTCTTATCAAAGTGACAGATTTAACAAGGGAGGAAATCAGTAATCGAAAAACGCTGCTGTTATTTGTTCTCGCCGCTAGTTCATTTCTGGTTACTGAACATTCTAATTCGCTGTGTCAGTGTCGCTCACGGACAAATCAATTTGGATGAAAGACGTCTGAGGCTCCTTTTAAAAAATAAAACGTGGAATGATATTCTGTATTACTGCTGTTTACGTTAGTAATAGACTCAACATCATCAGTAGTAATGGAGGCTCGTATGGCACACTTTGCCTCGTTTTGATGTAAGGATGACGTCATAACCGGAACCGGAAGTGACGTGTTTTTAAGAGGGGGAAACCGCTGACCAGTGGGAAAAAAAGGGATCGCGGGCTCATGCAACCGGAAGTCACGTGATTTGGAAAGGGAAACCGCTGACCAGTTGGAAAAAGGGATCGTGGGCTCAAGGGGAAGTAAACCCGCTGAGAAAACGCGGGCTCAAAGTCCAAAGTCCAATTGGGGGAACGAGGGTGATCCTTGAGTCTAAAAAAACAAGAAAATAAAAAAAAATAATTTATTGTCAACTTTTTTTTTTTTTTCACAACAAGTGAGAGAAAACAAAGTCTAATAGGGCGGCTTGCGACGGGTCCATGAAGATATTCGATTTCTTCTTAATAGGATCTTGCTCATGCTTGGCTTTCTTCTCTCTGATGCCAGCCAGTCTGGCATGACGTGCCTTCCACCAGTTTTTGGATAGCGATGTCTTAGACGTACGATAGGTTGTAAACACACCCCCAACAGAAATGGTAGCAGCTGACGTTTTAAGGAAGGAGACGATATGGTTTTCGATGAAATAGTGGAAATCCATGTTGCTCGCAGGGGGTACTGTGGAAAGATTTCCTTTCAATAAAGTGTCCTCCAAACCACAGATGTTTATATGAGTGTTCCTATTAATGAGTTCCTTTTGATAATATATGAGTGTTCCTTTGAGTTCCTTTTAATAATATGAGTATTCCTTTGAGTTCCTTTTAATAATATGAGTGTTCCATGATGAGTATTCCTTTGAATAATATGAGTGTTCAATGATGAGTATTCCTTTGAGTTCCTTTTGATAATATGAGTGTTCCTATTTCACGTAATCGTTTGATGAGTATTCCTTTTGATAATATGAGTGTTCCTATTTAATGAGTTCCTTTTGATAATATATGAGTGTTCCTTTGAGTTCCTTTTAATAATATGAGTATTCCTTTGAGTTCCTTTTAATAATATGAGTGTTCCATGATGAGTATTCGTTTGAATAATATGAGTGTTCAATGATGAGTATTCCTTTGAGTTCCTTTTGATAATATGAGTGTTCCTATTTCACGTAATCGTTTGATGAGTATTCCTTTTGATAATATGAGTGTTCCTATTTAATGAGTTCCTTGTCACATCGACATCACCCAGTAGTTTGGATTCGTCCAAACAATTGAAAGAGCTCGGATACCATGTCGTGGAAAGGTCCATGTGGTTATGAGGCGTTAAGGGCCTTCAGTAAGGCTCTCAAGGCAGCAAGCAAGTAAGCAAGTCACAGCCACAGATGCCAATGACAGCGATGGAAGTTGTGGAGGGAAGAATCCGAGGGGGGGCAACGTTTCTCATTGGTATCCATAAGGAAACGTCTGAAACGTGATAGGATCCACGACTCTCTTCTCGTAGACTAACTGGTATTGTTTGTATTCTGGGAAGGTGTACAGTTGGTAGTGTTGGGGATCGCGCACAATTTGATATGATTTGACGACCTGGGTCTGGCGTGGTTTGTGCAGTGGCTTCTGGATTTCGTCCAGGACATTCTGACGCATGATGTTGTAATTCAATTGGGTTTTGCCTTCGCTGTTAAGGCGGAACCCTCGCACCTTGCACTCGACGTGGCCCTTGTGAGTTTGGTATCCATAGTTCTTGGGGCCCCCTGAGACAAATTCTACGATGTAATCCTCCTTGTCCAATTCACTCGTAAACTCGCCGAGGTAATCGCCCAAGACCGGGATGGATTGATTCTCGTCTGTCCAATAGATGACGGAGTCCGTGTCGTAGTAGAGGACACGTTCCCCTAGCTGTTCCAGGGCGGCATACAGTCGGAGCCGGGCCCAACAGGTAGTGAAACACGCCACGAAGATATTGAGGTTTGGTGACACGGGGATGTCTTCGTCTTGGTACTGGTAATGTACCTCCACTAATTGGTCATTGATAACTGATACGTGACGCACGTCCAACGTACTGGTATCTAGAAAACGGTGGAAGGCTTGAGGGTCGTCAAACGTTTGGACTTGGGTCTTGTTGAGTCGTTGTCCAAACTTGCCCCACATGGAATTGAGCATCATTTTAGCGAGGGTACGCAGCCCCGGGTTGTGTTCGATTTTCTCGTACTCCAATTGGATGCCTTCATGCTCGAAGTACTCTCGAAGGTATTGCTGACGTTTGGTTTCGTCGTCACCGACCCAGGATGGCCACCCGCTGGCTTCTTGCTTGATCTTCAACCAGGTGTTCACATAATCTCGGAACAGTCCTTCACACGTCTCGTCAAAATGCCAGACCTCATAGATGTACAGGATGTCGTACCCCAAGTCCACCGCTTTAGATAATTCGGGGGTACACCATGTTCCCGTCAGGGCTCGCTGTTCGTCGGTGTGCACACATTCTGCGCATCTGTCTAAGGGTCGTTTGACCATCTCTTGTTCCACACAGGCAGCACAGAGAGGAAAAAGGAGTTTGGAGGCATGACGGTAAGGCAGGACAGGATGGTAGAGATGACGTGGCGGCAGGACTTGGCATTTGACGAGGCCAAAGTAGAAACTGATGTCGGTGTGTCCCGGATTGAAGATGAAACGAGGATGGCCTTTGGGGTACACACAGGTCTTGTTCACCCAGGGGTACAAGGAGGTCACATCAATGTAATGTATTTGTTGACTGGGTGTCACGTGATGGTACAGTTTGACGGCATTGGTACGACCCCCGCAGAAAGCGTCACGGGGATTCAAGGGTTCTGTGAAGTCAAGGGTCCCCAGGAAAGTTCTGATGTCCAAGGAGGTGTCTTTGAGACGGGACCAATCACATTCCCACATTTCCACGACAGTGAAGCCTTGCTCTTTCAATTGTTGGATCCTTTGCTGGGTGGCCTCGTTGACATCTTGCATGGTTCGATCATAGTGACGTAGATGGCTTTCGTGACGAATGGGGAAACAGCGAGGACATCCATGCCAGAAACACCCGTGAAATTCGTAGATGGTGTTGGTACTGGCATCGAAACCATCGACATGGAAGTTAGTGCCAGGGATGCAATACTCGCCGGCATTACGGGCATGTTGAATGGTGTTTTGTTGTTGGGCACACCAGGTTAACCATTCCAGGGCCACTTTGGAGTAGTTGATGCGATTGCGCCATCCTCGGACGGGTTCACTGGCAATACTGTTGGGCATCATGCGATTCATGCGTAGATCGCGGTTACAGGCAGAAGCAATGGTGATGTGGTCGAAGGGATTGAAGCCCGTGAGCGTTTCAAACAACCGTTTGAATGTCAAGCAACCTTCTTTCAAGAGACGTACATCCGATTTGCAGTACTTAACCAGTTCTTTGCGGAAGTCAAAGACCTGGTCGCGTTGCTCTTGATGCCAGGTTTCCAAGGCTTGCTTGCCTTCGGGGGACATGGTTTCAGGCATGTAGTAATCGAGGGCTGGGATGGGTCCTACGTAGTTTTGATGGTCTGGATGATTGAACTTGTGGGGGAAGTACCCTTTGCGGAGTTCTGTCAATCCAAAGGTTTTGGGAAACGCGGACAGAGGCATCTGGAAGAAACTCAAAGAGTCGATGAAGCGGATACGGTCGTGTTGGACTTGTAAGAGTTTACACCCGTTCCGGAGCTGCTCGACGATCCTATTGTCGCCATAATATTGATGAATGATAAAGTAACCATCGTACCCTTGGAAGTTATGGGCCAACACATTAACTTGGCGGGTATCGTTGACTGTTAAGGTATCCAACCATTCCAGGAAATCTCGGACGCAATGGGTGCCATGGAAACACACGGGTTGGTCGTCGTCTTCGGTTTCGGCCACCACGAGATTCGCGATGTGTTGTTCTTGGGGTTGCATGGCTTCAATATCAAAGAAGACATGAAGGGGTGGTATGCTGTCCTCCTCGTCGTCCTCCTGCTCCTCGGGGGCGGCATCCACCCTACGTTTGGCGCGAGGCCCTCGTTGTCGTTTCCTCTTTCTTTTCTTGTCTTGAGTGGCTATTTGAATAAAACAACGATGAGTTGCGCCGTCCACGTACTCATGACAGCAGGGGCAATCCATGTAGCCACATTGATGGTTGTCCATGTGGTGAGCAGGAAGTAGGAGGAGGCATTTAGCACAGCGACGGCGCCGAAAGCAGACGGAGGAGTCTAGGTTGGTCACGGGTTTGCCGGTCTTATCCTTGACGAGATGCATTTGGAAACAGGTGTCTCCAAAAAAGTCCCGATGACATTGTTGACAACGTTGCGTGGCTTTCTGGCCTCGAGGGTACGCCTCCAAGAAATCAGGGCACTCTTTTTGGCAACAGGCCCTGCAATGACGTTTGTTGTTGCATCGATGCTTTCCCTCCTCGTTATAGGGTTTCCAACAATGGGCACAGACGTAACTGGCTCCGAAAAAGCCTGGCAACTTGGTAATGACATCATAATGACCTTTCTCGTGCAACAGGATCAATTGTTTGTCTTGAAGGGGGCCAAAGGTCGTGATGTGATAAGAACGGTCGGCATCCACCAACAGGATCTGGTAACCGGTCAGGGAAGGAGCGGTACTGAATTGGGTCAAGGCATGGTAGTCACAAGGGCCGAAGGGTACGTTGGCCTCGTGATGGAGCAAGAGAGCCATTTCTTTTTGGAGGGGTCTTCCTTGGCGGATGCTGTTGTATTTCGAGTGCTGGTCCACTCTGGCTTTGGCGGTGACGAGGGCTCTGGCACAACAGAGGTCATCCTTGTTTTGGATCTGGATAATGGAACGTTTCTGGGGTATTAAATTTCGTAGAGGTTGATGTCCGGGTTTCTCCTGGCGTCGGCGACCGGTTCCTTGAGGGGCATGATGGACTTGAGTAATGGAGACTTGAAAGGAGTCGTCCATTTCAAATTGTTCGTTGCTGTTGAGGGCTTGGGCTAAACGTTGGAATAAAGCCTCGACACGGTCGCCGCCTTGGCGCCATTCACCTGCACGTAATCCCCAGCCCTGAAAATTATTATGGAGTCTGTTGGAGGCGATGGTAAAGTACAGACGATCTTGATCGTGGAGGGGTGGTGTGGTGGTGGTCAACACTTGATTCACCGCGCGACGTAACCCCTCTTCTAGAGCTCGAGTCATGCTCTGATTGGGAATGAAATTCCCCCTTTGATGTAACTGGGTGTTGAAATGACGTTCACGCACTCCCAGACGGTTGCTCAAACGATCGACATAGGGTTGGAGTTCAAACTCGAAGACACCCTCCGCATTGGCATCCAAACCTCCCCCAGTTTGTTGAAGAAGATGGGTTTGAAACGCACGTTGGCGTTCGAAGCGATCCAAGGCCTCTTCACAAATCTCATCACTGTCCGGCATGTCTTCGGTACATAACATAGGTCCCACACAGGAAGTTGTCTCTTCTGGCTCTGAATCGGACATCTCTAGTCCAAGCAGGGCCAGGACCTCGCTTCTAGCGAGGCCACTGGGTCCCGCTTCGTCTTGGCGAGAGGACATGATCAGATGAACTTACTGGAGATCGGGGCTCTGTTTTTATAGAGAACCAAAAGGTCACGTGGGAGGGGAAGGAGCCAATCACTAAACAGGGTGCCCCCTGAGAGGGGGTGCCCTAGGGAGGGGTGGGACGAGGTGGGGGGACCCCCCTCCCCCCTCTCTAGTTAGGGTCCATAGTGCATGACGGGAACGAATGAGAGACTATAAAACAGATCGACCCTCGAGGCGAGTCATCTCAAAATGGACGCTGGCCATGAGAAGCTATTAGAAGCCTTTGAGGAGTTTGAAGTCGATTTAGAAGTTGAACAGATCTTGGAGAAAGTGAAGAGGGAGTTGGAAGAGGAGGAGGAAAGCTTTGCTGAGTTTGCCGAAAGGTTAAAGGAACTGGAACCGGAGAAAGTCGAGGCGCAGAAACGCCGAGCCGAAGAGGCCGTTCGTTTACAAGCATATTGTTACCCTCACATGACCTGTGACTGGTACATTGAGGGGTTGGATTATTGCTGGACCAACTGGCACCACCAATTTAAGCGGCCAGCCACACCTCCCCGAGCACCGCCACCCTCTCCCGATGTCCCGCGTAAGACAGTTCCGCACCCGCCGTCACAGATCCCCCGTCAGCTACCATCAAAGCGACGACGACGACGACGACGATGACTCCACCAACGACACCGACCCCGACGACGACAACGACGACGACGACTCCGACTATGACCCCCACGACGACGACGACGACGACGGCGAGTACGAACGGGCAGTCCTCAGGGCGAAACGACTACGCAACATGGCCAAATGTGCACGGTACCGGGCCGAACACCGCGATGAACTGATCGCCTCCAAAAAAAAGTACCGAGAAAACAATCGAGAGTTCATCGCGGTGTCCGGACAGTGTTACCGGGACAAACGTCGTAAACAGCTGTTGACGGCCCGCCAGAGCTACAAGGCAAGGTATCCAGAGCGCGTGGCTGAGTGTAATAGGCGTTACCGGGAAAGGAATCGAGCCAAGCTGTTGGAGAAGCAAAGGCTCTACCGAGAAAGGAATCGAGCCCAGCTGGCGGAAGCCCAAAAACGCTACCGGGAAAAGAATCTGGAACACCTCCTGGAGAAGGAGCGACAATATCGGGAGACCCATCGAGAGGTGTTGATGGAGAAAGAGAGGTGTCGTCGAGCCCGCCTGCGGGAGAAAAAGAGCACTCGAGCCCTCCTGGTGGAGAAAAAGAGAACTCGAGAGAAAATGGAGGCTTTAGGACCTTTGACATTAACCATCCCCCTGACGGATTATTTGAAATCCATTCCTGTGACGCAGGAATCTGTGGATACAAACGGACCGCCCACGGACTCTCATACTGTGTTTGATTTGGATTCGGGGGGCGATACAAACGGACCGCCCACGGACTCTCATACTGTGTTTGATTTGGATTCGGGGGGCGATACAAACGGACCGCCCACGGACTCTTATACTCTCATTGATTTGGATTCGGCGGGCGATACAAACGGACCGCCCACGGACTCTTATACTCTCTTTGATTTGGATTCGGGGGGCGTGCAAGTTGCGGACTCCCCTGATTGGGAGAATGTTTCGTATTTGCAGGAGTTAATGAAAGACATGTCACCCGAGGATTGGCAGCAGGTCATGAACAATGTCGAGACTTTTGATCTGGAGACATTGGTGTCCCCTGAAGACCTCGTTCATGACATGTCATCCGACGAGGGGGTGGATTTATTGTTTGATTTCATGTCTTAACCCCCCTCGTCCTCTGGCAGAACATCCGTGTCAGTATTTGTGAGAGAACAAATGAACTTGACAACTCATCAATCAATCAAAATGACACAAGTGACATTGTTTTTTATTTTATCAGGAGTGTCTACACCACAATGGGTTTTGTCTCGCCAATGCTGCTTGAGACTACCGAACTGCAGAATAACAATGTAACATTTTTTGACTCAACATGTTAATTAAATGTTTACAATTTCAAACGTTTCTTGGCTTGCATGATTTTCTTGACCACCCGTTCCGTCTTGTTTTTCTTGCCGGGTAAGCGATCAATGGCTTGGATCATCTTGGTATCGGCTTTCCATTTATCTTGCAAATTCTTAGCACGGCTGTAATCAATGTCGTGTTGCTTAGCAATTTGGTCCAAGCGATTGATCCCGGGATCCCCCCGTTTCAGACGTTTAGCCAAATGGGTGCCAGGTCCCATGTACTGATAACCGGGCCAATGAAATTCCTTCCCCGTTTTCGCAATCCATTTTTGGACATCCAAGGCCCCTCCTCGTTGGGGGCGTCCCCTTCTCCTCCTCTTAGCGGGCATGTTTATTCACTGTCGTATTGCAAACGTCTCCGTCGGGGTTGTTTGGTTTTGGTCCAATCTTCCCAACCGGGTAAAGGTTTCAATCGTTGCACTTCCCGGGAGACGCCTTTGCCTTTGCCTTTGCCTTTGCCTTTGCCTTTCGCGGCACCACTTTCGGTTAAATGCTTTTCCCAAGCCTTGCGTCGTTCTCGCGCGGCTTCTAAACGCGATCGGATATCCCCTCGACTGGTAGAAGGTCTCTCTTCTCCTCGACTGGTAGAAGGTCTCGGTTCTCTCGCGCCTTCCCTGGTAGCAGGGGTAATGGTGGGTTTGGGAGCCGACGGACCTCCTTTTATCATGCGCTTCAACCATTGTTCGACGGGTCCCGTCACCAAATCCCCGGCTTCTTCCTCGCCTTCTTCACCTGGCGGACCACCCGGGGCACCTGGGGCACCAACCCCCACCCCACCAGGAAATTGACGAATGCGTTTGGTTAACTTGATTAATTCTTGACTCAACGGTTTGGTTTGAGCATTGACCAGGGCGGGAGGTAATTGGGGGTTGGCTAACAACACATGTTTTTTGGCGGCGAGCGTCGCGGCTTTGTTCAACAAGGCATTTTCGGTGAGTTCTCCTTTGTAATATTGAATGAGTTGTTCCAAGTCCTTTTGGGGAATCATGTACACCTCGTCCATGGTCGTTGACTACACTCGGAGCAAAGTTCCCCGTCTTCCTGGTCACGGCAACTCTTACAAAGACGGGCCCTCAAGATGTGTTGGTACTCTCGATACAACAGGTGATATTTATGCTTCCAATAATGACACTCGTCTTTCCACTGGTCGGTGGCCCGATTGGCCTCTTGTAATAGAGTCATCCACGTAGGGAGGGTTAACGAACGCATTGACATAGCACCTCGTGAAGTCCTTGAAACAATCCGCTTCCTTTTTGTTGGACTAACCACTGACGACGTTTTTTGACGGAATGTCGACGACGTCCCAAATCACGGAGTACCTTTTTATAGGGTTGAAGTTTAGCCAGCATGGGTGGGGTGACGGGAATCTTGTTTTTTAAAAAGTTCAAGACCAGTTCACTCACAGCATTGATTTGATCGGCATTGGCATGTTGTAACAATTCTTGACGTTTGGAACCATTGGCTTCTTGTAACATGGACCGTAAAAACGGGAATTGACGTCGAAGACGTTGCATCCTTTATCGATGACGACGACGATACCGTTGATTGGCTTTTTGAATCGTGCGTTTTATACGTTTATCCGTTTCCAAGGCCACGGCTTTCCCCAATCCTGCCATAGCGGGCACCAATAGATTTAAAAAACCGCCTCGTTGACGACGACGGCGTCTTCTCCTCCTCACCATGGTCGACCTGTCAATAGCCGTTGAAGGGCTTTGTCTTGTTTGATGAGGTCTCGCGTCTCTTTATAGCCTTGACGGGTATTGCGTTTGAAATCGGACCACCAACCCCCACCTCGTTGTCGTCGGACATGTTGTACATTATCAGTAATGCCTTTCAAGGCTTGACCCCCTAATTTGCCTAAAGCCAGTCCAAACCCAGGGGCTGGACCTGATAGAAACATACTCATGCCATGGGCAATTTTATCCACCAAACGGGGTTTGCGGCGCATTAAAGCCCCTCCTCGTTGTTTCCTTTTTCTGCGTTGACGTCGAAGACGTTTCATTGGATACAACATTTGTTAGGTTTTTTGGCATAGCCTTTGTCGATCAACCAACTGTTGTACCCTTTGGTACCCCCTCGTCTTTTATACGCTTGATATTGTTGTTTGTACCCCGAGACCATCTTTCTCCCTTGGGCAGCACTCATTTGTGGTTTTTTCAAGGCTTTGACCAAATCACTTGTGACGTCATACCCCTTTTTCACGTCGACGAGCCAAGGTATGCCTTCTCCTTGCTGGGTTCTTCTTTTTGTCCGTCTTCTTCTTCGGGGGGCCATGGTTCTAAGAGTGTGGGACTGGGAGGGAGTGGCTTTTTATGGATCCAATAGTCTTTGGGTCTCAAGGGACGAGGACATCCATCTACATAACATAGGGCTTCCAAGGGTTGGTACACAAAATGACCATGGTAATCTTGGACACATCGTTTGGGTAATGGAGGGGTGAAATCCACAATGGTATCATCCAAGGTTTGCATCTTGATTAAAAATCGTTCCAGATCCTCCAAGGGAATACCCCGCACATGGGTTTTCAATTCGGTCAAGGCTTTGGCATAGGTGGTAAACGCAAATCGACTCATGGTCACTTTAAATCGGTATTGTTTAAAATCATTCCATCCTTTGACCACGGTGCTCACCGCCGCCAAACAGGCTACCAATGTACTGTTTTCCAAAAGGGGACCCGCAATCATACCGGCAGCCATCAGGAGTAAGGCCATGCCATTGAACAAGGCATTGATACACCTGTAATGATTCAACATTTTTCGATAACACCACCATTGTTGATGATAAAAGGCATACAAGGAATCCATGCGTTGTAATAATTCCGGGGGGAAGGGAAGACCATGTTGTTTGGATCCATTCAATAACGACACGACGGTTTTCATCTTTACGGCGAAACACGGGACGACGAGGTTTGTACGCTCGGTGCTCCTCCCTGTTTATAACTGGTGACAATGCTATTGGTCATGGTGACATTAGCAATTTCACGTCCTTGGGCCAACTGTTCTTGATCTTGTAACAGCATGCGTAAACGTCGTTGTAAATCCGCTTGACGCAAGGTACGAGGCTGTCTACCAGAACTCCCAGATGACCAAGATCCTCGAGGGGTAGCTGGATTGGAGGCCGGTGTCAAAGGGGAAGTGGGGGTATTTCGTCGTCGTCCTCGTATTCGAAACGGTCGTCGTCCACGACGACCACCACCACCACCACCTCCACCTCCTCCACCACCACCACCACCACCACCACCACCACCACCACCTCCACCAGCACCACCAGCACCACCAGCACCTCCACCACCACCACCTCCACCAGCACCACCAGCACCACGTCCACCACCACCACCACCAGCACCACGTCCACCACCGCGTCCACCACCACCAGCACCACGTCCACCACCACCACCACGTCCACTACGTCCACCACCACGTCCATTACCCCCAGCACCCGCTGCTGTTCGAGCACCCGTTGGTGTTCGAGCACCCGCTGCCAAGGGTACGCTAGGAGGAGTCGCAGGGGTTCGAGGACCAGAAGATGGTTGATTTCCTGGACTTCCTACCCCTGCTGGGGAAGAAGCCTGCACAGGGGGCACACCATCTGCACCGACAGGGGGGATGGATTGCATAAACCGATAGAGGGGCTCGGCTTCCATTTCCTCCTCGGCGGCGTCGAGAAGGCCTTGGTCTCCCGACCAAAATAAATCTTGCCAGGCCCTTGGGGACATTTGATTGCCGCTGGCCGCCCCCACCCCCGCCGGGGACACGGTATCGTACGATTGCGGAGGTTGACGGTCATCATCATCATCGGCCATGGTTGCTCTTTTTTTTCCTGTTCAAATGGGGTGTCGTGCCTTTATAGTCGTTTTTGATAGGTGCGAGTCCATCCTTCGTCTTTTAAGAGGTGACTCAACACCCGTTGTTGATCGGAGGAGGCGGGATGTAAATCCAAGACCAAATACCCATACGGTCGTGTGGTGGCTTGATGAAACGTCTCCAACGTGTCTTTCCACGTGGTCGGAAACGATTGCAGCATGACATTGCGTACCCCTAATTGATCTCGGGGGTTCTTGAACGCTACAATGTAATGGGCATTGCGGGATATACTTTTCGCATAGCGACCCACGGGAAACATGTCTTGGCACAAGTAGAGCACCGTTACCCCTTGATGATGCGAATGTTTGGTGAATAAATCCAACACGCGTTTATCGTGACTCCCTTCGTCCATTAAATCATCCAAGACCAGGACCCCCTGTCCTTCAGGAAACCATTGCACTAAGGCCTCATGATCGGGAATCCCTTCGTGAAACACCACCCCTTGATCTTGCATGCTTCGAAATCGATCTTGCCAGGCCCCATAACAATAATGCATTTGGGTCGGTGGGGTGTCAAACAACTCGGGGTTGTCCACCAAGAGTTTTTCCGTAAACGCGGTTTTCCCACATCCCGAAGGACCCACCACCAAGATAGAGGAAGGCGTATGAAAACGAAACGGTTTCCCCGTTTGCATGATGACGACGACGAACTACCCTTAGAAAAAAAAAGGCACCTTTTTATTGGAATCGGTGGGACTCGAACCCACGCACGACCCTCCTCATGTATCCGAAGGGGGATCCAAAGGCTCTACCGACTGAGCTACGACTCCGACACCACTTTTTTTTTCCAACAAATTTTATTTAAGCATTACATTGATGATACGGCTGACAACAAAGTTGATACCATCTGGCTTCTTGGCCTACAATCAATTGTTGAAGGCGTTGACCGGCTTGATGGTCATTACTAACATAATCATGATCCGAAAACTCATTTAAAAACGCTTGCAAGGTCCGTCCACGGGCTTTGGCTTTCAAGTACAACAAGGCGTAATCACCACAACTCTTGCTTGTAATGGCTTGGAGGGACTTGCCATTGGTCACTACATACTTCCAATGTTGGACGATCCAATCTCGTAACGGGGTCGCTTGCACGTACGTATCCAATGGCAAAGCATAACTGTCCAGGACTTCACACACCTTTCCATCGGTCCACACCGCTAACCAATGTTGTCCCGGTTGATCGTGTGGGTCGGTATTCACAATGTACCCTTGAGGGGTAGTCTTGACAGGACTCTTGGGTAAACGATCACAGGCCACCGTCCCGTAAAAGACCGGGTTCAATTGGGGGTCGTCTCGGGCTAAATAATCCAACTGCACATTATTCAAGGCCACATGTTCCATCTTCAGTGTTGGTAAATGTTATACAACACGGCTCCGTTCCTGTCAATCTCCAGCAAATTCTCAAATTCTCCATACACGAGTACGGTTATATTGACACCGGGGGCAGCTCCAAATTCCAACACCAGTTGTAAATCACCTGTTTGCTTGGGGTTGAGGTTTTGACTGTCAGCACATCCATTGGCCACATTGTCAAACATGTACAAGGTACAATTTTTATCTTCGCCCCAATCCAGCAGTTCTACCATATTGCCTTTCTTTTTACACCAGGCACCACTGGCTTGCAGAAAACGGAAGTAGCCTAGATTATCTCGGGTGCCATTGTTGTGCACTAACTGGAGGGTTTCATAAGGGTACTCTTCTCCTCTGACAATCTGTTTAATGGACGTCAGACCAAATTTCTGGAAACAGAACGGATCTCGGGTCACATCTCCATTGAAGGCGCGGCTGTCCAGTAACCCCACAATCAATCGGTCAGGTATTCTGTTTTGAAACAGGTTGGGGATATCAAAGCGGACCAGGTTGTTTTGCATGCTGAAGGTCCGGATTTCACTGCGGACGGTCGGGTAAGCTGCCACTTGGCCTTCATTGTGTCTTTTGCTAGAGATACTCTGGTAGATGGCGTCATTCAAACGCAGTTGGCAGAGATGAAACCGTAGTTTCACATCCCCTTCTAGTAATCGACCAGCTAGAGCCACTCCATTCAAAAACAGGCTGGGACCATTGAAATGAAATTTCATCTTGATTTCGATACCAGGCACCAACAATTTGCCGGTATGAAAGACTTCCAAGTGCGGGGTAAACACGAGACTGTGGGTGACACCTCCAGCATACTTGGCCACTTCAGCTTTCATGGCGCGCAAGGCCCCTTTGTGATTGGCAGGGAGATTCTGGTAGTCTACATGTCCGGCACCAGCATTCGCTGCGGTGTTGGTATTGTTGTTGGTCCATTCGGGTGGGAAATCCACTTGATTGAACCATCCTTGGGGTCCTAACACGGTCTTGCCATCTTCTCGGTCATAATTCAACAAGGTTTCCAGGTAAGCTTTGTAATGATACGTGTCGGATTGTGGACTGATCAACGTGCCATTCAACTGCAAGTCAATTTGTTTGATGATGGAATGGGCCAAATTATTGACGGGCCACAATTTCTGATTGGCCACCAAGTTCCCGGCATCCTCCTTTTTCAAACTCAATTCCATGGTAAAGTAACTGCGTCCCAAATCCACAAAATCGTCCAACCCCGGTATGATGAATTCCATAGGATTGATACCCGTGGTGGTGGGTTGGATGGTGACCATGCGATAGGCATTGATGCTAATGTCGGTCGGTGGCACCTTGAAAATCCGTAAGGCAGGGTTGGCGGTCCCTTCGGAACGCGGATGCGCTGGGGCAGCTTCGGTCATTTTAGCGGCGTCGTCGTCGAGTGGTACCCCGTCGTCGTCGTGAGGGGTTTTTATAGCGTCGTCGGGCTAAACGTTGTCTCAAATCAAACCCGGGGACTCTCATGACCTCGGGACTTAACCATCCACCACGTTGTCGTCGTGGCATGAGTTTCCAAAACGGATACAGTCCACCCCATTGAGACAACCCTCGATTACTACGAATCCGTCGAGGTCGTGAATGCACGGGTTCCATTAGACTCCCAAAATATCACGGGCACGTTTGGTTTGTTTGGGAAATAAGGCCGTGGCTACACGCACGGCGTCTTTCACGTTCTTATGACTCAACGCTTTCTTGGCTTGTTTGGTGATTTCCTTTTTAAGGACTTGTTCGGCTTTGCGTTTAACACCGCGTGTCAAACCCGTTTCCAAGCCTCTCTTGATATTACTAGGCAATTTTAAAGGATTTCGCGTCCTTATAAGACCTTGCAACCCACCACGCATCAGATCCGTCACCAACCCTTTGCCTTGTTGATCATACCACTCGTCGGTTCGAAATCGGGTCAAACTTCCCCCACGCATGGTGCCTTCTTCTTCACCAGGGATAAACGTTTTGTTTAGGCTTTATGGGACTCCCCTTTTTATACCGTCATCATCATCGCCGTCGTCGTTTTTTCCGAAAAGCGGCTTCCAACCCTTTTTTAGCCCCGTAACTCGCGGCACCACTTGCGGCACCCAACGCCACAGCTTTTCCTCCAGCGATCAAGGCTGGAATGAGGGCCGCCAGGGGCAAGAGACCCCCTCGTTGCCTTCTTCTTCGACGCACTCTTGTCTTGGGCATCTTGTCATTGCGACACTCCCTTAGCCACCCCCTTTTTATGTCTTTTTGAAGTGTAACGTGACAATGGTATGACCTTCACCAAACTTGACCAAGTCTCCTCCGGCACCAATCGTTTCAGCCACTTGAACGTGAATCATTTCCACCACCTCGTTACGAAGAGACATGTAATGAATGTGCAACGGTTCAAAATACAGGGTGCCACGTGCTTCTCGCTTGTACTGGATTTCACGCAACAAATCAGTCACGCGATTGCCCACCATCATACTGCCTGCCACGTCCGAGTACACGTGCAACGATCGGGTGGGTTCCCCCACCACGGAACGAAACGCCGTATTCAAGTTGGTGAAACGCCACCCACAACTCATACTCAATTGTAAATAATCCGGTAAAATCGCACGCACCGTCCAAAAGACCGCGTTCCCCTGACCGTCGGTGACATCCTGCCAATCGCTGTTGTTGGTGATGTCGGGGACTTGATCCCCCATGAAGTCTTGCTGTAAGTTCGGGCCCAACACCAATCCACTGCTAATTTTACGTAACCATCCCATCTTGAGCGCCAACTTGGTGTAGATGGTCAGGACTGGTGTTTTGTTACCACAATGGCAGACATTCGTGTTGTCGATGAGCAGATCGTCGCCTTCCCACTTGAACTTGACGTAGGTGTGTTTGCCTTGATCGTTGGAAAACCGGCCTCCTTGAATGGCCGTTTCCTGGCGTCGTTGTTCCAAATGGGCAATGGCGGCTTTCATGAAACTCACGCCATCCACCACCCAATCCAAATCTTGAACGTCTTGGATGAGGGTTTGCGCCGTGCCTATGCGCGCGGCCATGGTGCCATCGGTTTTACCCGGGGCGGGATAAGTGATCTCCCACGACGTCGCTAGGATGTACCCATCTTTCTTCACCAACTCGTACAAATTGACGCGGGTATCCGGTAAGGAAATGGCACTCAACCCCACTTGCCATCCACCCCCTGTGAGCTGTAACGGTTGAGGTAAACGAATCTTGAAGGAATTGGCTTGGTTGTTGGGAAATTCACGTCGGTTGGCATGACTCGGTAACGTCACGTAAAACGACATTTTGTCTTCTTCATACCACCACTTCCCTTTTAAAGTGGAGGGTCAGGAGGGTACGCCCTTCACCAAATTTCACCAGATCCCCATTGGTTTCGGCCATCTGGGTTTCGACGATTTCTACCACTTCGTTGCGTACTGGGACATATTGAATATGTCGAGGTTCAAAGTGGGTGGTGTTTTGAGGCTGGTACTTGATTTCTCGTAAGAGATCGGTGATACGGCCCCCTACCATACTGCTGGTCCCTACATCACAATACACGTGCAAAGGACGCGTGGAGGGAAATTCCAACGAAGGACGAAAGGTCTTGTTCACATTCACAAACCGCCAATTACACGTCATACTCAAGTTCAGATAATCCCCATCCACTTTCCAAAAGGCGGGCTGGTTGCTGCCATCCAGGACATCGGACGGGGTGGGAATGGAGTCCGTATGAAATTCTTGCAAGAGATTGGGTCCCAATCGATACACGCCCGTCGACACTTGTTCAATCCATCCCATTCTCAGCGCCAAGGTTCTGCCCCATAACACGCGTGCCACTTGCACTTTGTAATCCACATTGACGGTATTCAACAACAAATCCCCTTCGGAGGTCCATTCAAAGGTCGGGTATAATTTGACGCCATTGTCCTCGGCCCATTTGTTGAGGGGTTCGGTTTCTTTGGCACGGGCTTGCACGTAACGGTACACCAATTGATGAAAAAAGTGCGATCCCGTCAACGAGGCCATCTCCTTTCTCATATCTCGTCCGTAGACAGTGAGTTCGCGACGTTCATGGTACCATCGATCGTTGCCTTGATCGTCTTTGGTATACACCCGTTCGTGCCATCGTACGTACAACAGAGGATGGGAATCACCCACGCCTCCTTCTTCCGCTACCACCGGAATGGTGGGTAAGGATAAACTCACCATACCCACCATCCATCCTCGTCCCACAAATCGGATGGGTTTAGGCAATCGGTTTCTGAAATGATGACTCTTGTTCCCAGGAAACTCTTTGGTACTCGCATGACTCATCAACGTCACGTAAAACGAAGAGTTGGGTACCAATGTCATTGTTTTAGCGGCGTCGTCGTCGTTTGCGGGGTTGAAGGGATGTCACGTCTCCACGAGCAATCCAACTATTGTACTTGTCGGGCCACCCTTTCCACTTGACCAACCAACGACCTTTTTGTCGCTTAAGTACCTTCTCGATCCGAAACACCTCGGACACATGGACTTTTTGTAAATCCTCTTCATAAAACGTACCTTGGACGGGGGTCTCATCCCATTCGCGAATCTTATACGTGGGGACAGGACCAGGGATCACACGATGCACTACAAACACTTCTTCGGTCCAACCGGGTAAATACCCTTTTTCAAAGGTACGATGAATCGTATTGAGACGGACATGATCCCCCACCTTCAATTGGGGTTTTTTGTAGCCTTTCAATCGTTTGGCATACAATCGTTTCCACACGGCTTCTTCGTTGTCCCACGTCACGTTTTCGGGGGGCATACCAATACTTCGATGACGGGTGGCATTATACCCCTGCACCAACTCGGGTAAGACATTGTCAAATTTCAACGTGTTGGCCGCGGTCAAATAACGGTATAACCGTTCTTTCAAGGTGCGGTTAAATCGTTCCACCACACTGGCTTTGGCATCCCCTTCGGTTGAAAAATGATGGATGTCTTGCTCCTCCAGCCATCGTTGAAACGTCCGATTATAAAATTCTTTCCCTCGATCCGTTTGCAATCGATTCGGGTGACGTCCTCCTTGTCTCACAATCTTCTCAAAGGCTTTCACGAGGGCCACCCCGGTTTTGGTTTTCAACGGTTCGACCCACGCGTACTTGGACAACACATCCACCACGGTCAACAAGTAGCGTATACCCCGATTATGTTTGGCCAAACGTTGTACTTCCACTAAATCCGCGGCCCATTGATCATCCAACCCCCCTACGATCACGGGTAAGGTAGCAAAACGACGACGTCGGGGTTTATGCAAGGTGTAACCCACATCCTGTTCCAACACCTGTTGGGCTTTTTTCAAAGGGAGACCCTGGGCTTTAGCAAATCGTTGCACCCCACCTAAACTCCCCGGGGCACCAGGATCATGGTAACGCTTCAACCATGGTTGCGAGACCTTCTTCTTCTTCTTCTTCGTTGACGAAACCTTGGTTTTCTTCTTCTTCTTCAACCATGAGGACGACGAACTCCAGCGTGGGGTTCTCTTTCGAGGGGCCATACGTTTTGGCATTCATCCCATAAGGTCGATATGGTAGGGACCGTGTGGGGGTGCGCCTTTTGAATGATTCGATACCATCGCCATGCCTCTGGGTGAGCTTTTAACCATAAGACAAACACCACCCATCGATATAGGTTGCGGTCCACATGGGTTTCTTCAAACAGGTGGAGAGGATGCGTGTCCTCGGGACAACGAGGTATGGGGATTTGGGTGCCGGGTTGATGATCATATAAGACTTGACAAAGGGTTTGATGACATTGCCATTGCCCCAGGGACAAGATAGACTCCCACGCATCACACACAGACTCCATGGTGACATTGATAAAAAATTTTATTCGTTCTCTCATTTTAAAAGAGACCTAGACGGCCATAACTGACGGTCTCTAGACCTTTCTGCCAGTTCTCTACACTGTCACTGTACTTGGGGGGTGGTGGAGCTGGGGCTACCATCATTTCTTGACGGTTCTTGAGATCTTGAATTTCTCGTAACAATTGTTTCTCATAGTCTGTCAGGGGTCGTTCTCGTTCCACGTCCTCTTTGCTTTGGACTCGAGGGGGCGGGCCAGGGATGTCATAGCCCCTCTTGGGATATCCTTGAGCATCACGGGTGGGTGCTTCAGCTTGTTGGTCGGCTTTTTTGGGAGGGTTGTCATGAAACCAAGTCCAGTACTTGGAACCCAAGGGTTGATCAGCCCATCGGAAGAAGCCACACGTTTTCTTGGAACAAGTCAGAAACAACCGATCGGGGTTCTGGGTCGAATGACTCTGTTGAAGCGTAGCGGGTTCACGGCAAAAGCATTGTAAACCACCCCACATGTCCAACACTTCTACATGAGGTTGACTATACACAGCTTTCATATACTCCAGAACTTTATCTTGACCACAAAACAGCAAACACGGTTGCATGGGACATTTCACATACTTCCATCCCTTTTGAGATTCTCGGGCCTCCAAACGCACCTCATGGTAAGGACATACCATAGTGTCCACTGAACTGGGAGGATCATACACGGTCGTCAAGGTGAATTGAGGTGATGGGGGTGATTGCTCCACCATGTCATTCAATTCTTTCATCATATCTTCCACAGCAGCTCGGGTGTCTTCCACCACGTCGCACACCACAGGATCACAGTCCACGGGCGTCATATGTTGAATGCTCTTCTTCTTCTTCTTCCCCTCTGGGGGATGGGTTGATTTTCTCTTCCGATCGACAGACATCGTACTCAAAGGTGGATGTCACCCCCACTGCCCATGCCTTTTTATACCTTAGACCCTTGACTGTCATTGGTCAGCTTATCCTAGCCATATAAGGACTTGTTATCTTCCCATTGGTCAGCTTGTTCAATCCAAATAAGGTCCTCTTGTCTTCCCATTGGTCAACTGCCCCTATTTAAGACGGTCCCTTGGTCACTAGATCTTCATTCTCAAAAGCCATGCCCCCAGACATGATGATCGGAGAACAAGATCTCGGTGCCTTGGAACTGCAAGTGGGTCATGGCCATGTGGTCTATACAGGGGGAGCCAAAGGTACGGATGCCCTCGTGGAAGAACAGGCCAAACACTTTGGAATGCAACTAGAAGTCCTGGTCCCCCCGAACCATCCTCGATCCACTTTCATCACCCCTTCTACGGTGGAAGTCCTCATGCTGGCCAACCCCCATCTTCACCAGGCAGCGGAGAAACTAGGCAAAAAAATGCCCAGTCATTTTTACACCCTGCAATTGCTGCAACGCAATTATCAATTGGCCAAAAAAGCCCATACCATCTATGCCTTTGGCATCTTGGAACCGGATCATAAACGCGTGAAAGGAGGCACTGGTTGGACTGTGCAATTGGCTATGGATCAAGGCAAACCCGTCTACCTGTTTGACATCCCCAGTCAATCATGGTACCGCTCGGACCATTACTACCAAGTCAATGAGAATGCCGCCACCCTGGTCACTGGCAGTCAATTTGTCCCTTGGGGACCTAAAAAGCCCACCCTACATCAAAGCAGTGCTATTGTGGGATCCCGGGATGTGGACGAGAAAACCCGAGCCGAAATTCAAGCCTTGTTCAACCGCACCTTCTGTCTACCCGAGAACATTGATCAATTACGCATGGAACTGGAAGACTTTCATTTGTAATTTCTTAGTTTTTACTTTTGGAATTGTACATAGCTTTTCTTTTTTAATTTTTTTACTTTTTATTTTTTTTCCAATTGTACATAGCCATTTTTTATTTTTTCAAATTGTAGATAGCTTTTTTCAATTGTACATAGGAACGCCCCACCCGCGTGGCAAAGAACACAGACCACCCATTGTAACATCAACTCTTTTTAATTAAAAAATTTTAAAAACTGACAACACTGAGTTTGCACGTGGATCATAAATAAATGTCTCTTGACTCACAGTTGCCTTGACTCACAATAAAAACTCAACGGGAAATAAATGTTCATTGTTCTTCCAACACGCAATTCACTATCTCCACCGCCTCCCTCTCCATCTCCTCCAACCATTTCTTCTCGTCCTCTCGCTGTCTCTCCACTTCTTTAAAAAAATAAACAATTTGCTGCCAACGGTCCCCCGCATGCACTCGTCGCAGGTTAGCACCCAGGTAATGGTCCAACTCTTTAAAATCCTCCATGGTGATGATCCAAAACGTAGGATCCATGGTGTATACCAGGCGCCGACAAATAAACGGGATGATCCGCTTGGCCAGGGTCCTGTGCAGTATCTTCACGATCTCTGGGTGTGGCCCACGGGGGTGACCATTCTCGGTCTCCACCACGTACAGCACCAACATGCGAATGAAGGCCGCCACGCGATGTTTATTGAGGGGGCGCCACGCTTCTTCCCTCCTTTCATACACTCGCCTCGTGTGGCGGTCCAAGGGGGTCATCTCCGGCCCTGCTCTCCTCCTCAAGTACTCTTCTCCACTCACGTTCATGTCACTGCCCAGGGACCCCAACCGCCTTCTCGTTTCAGCCATTTTTGGTTCACCAAAGAACATAAGTCAACACTGACTGAACTCAAAGCTAAGAGTGACGTCCTGGGGTCTCCCTTGACTTATATACCCTAATTCGCGCAATGCACCATGGTCTATCTAAGGAGGGGGGAGGGGGGTCCCCCCACCTCTTCCCCTCTCAAAGCATGATGGGTCTTTTCTCTCATTGGCCTATTCCCTCCCACGTGACCCTTTTGGTTCTCTATAAAAAACCCCCTGTCCCATTCCATCTTTCACACTCAATGGATGATCCAGTCCTCAGTCCAGAAGCCCAACAAGTGATTGATCGTCTACGAGCCTTGTTGTCTCGACTCGAAAAAGACTTGGAACAGATCCGCTTCAAAGCTTCTTATTTTGAACTGCTCCGACTTCATAGTCAAAAACAACTCAGTCGGAACGAATTGGCTTTATTAACTTTGAAAAACTTCTACCGGTGGTGAATGGGTGACAAACCCGACAAGATCACTCCTAGCAAGGTCAGCCCTCAAGCCCTGCACATCATTGAACGTTTGGGAGAGATCCGAAAACAAATCAATCACCTGGTTCAACCTTTACGTTACAAGATCACTTTTCAAGAACTGTGCCGACTCCGAAAAGAAGGGATCATCACCACCGTCGAGTTTCAACTCTTGACCAATCCACTGTTTGATCCTTTCACCGATCCTTTCGCCTGATGGCTCAACCCCCACCATGTGTGATTTGTTTGACACCTCTCGCCAATTATACCACGTTGAGGTGCTGTGGTATTCCTTGTCATGTCGTCTGTGCCAAGCAACAGAACCATCAGCCCCGCCTATGCTCTACCTGCCACGTTCCTCTTGTCGTCCAGGAAGTCCTCCATGAAGACTGGAAAGAAGACCCGGATTTTATGCAGCATGTCAAGGACGATTGGAAAAACAATCCTATCTGGTATGGCATTTGCTATGAGAACAACCACGCCCTCCAAGGATTCTGGGGAGAACTGCGCGATCCCTATGAGCCTCACCGCAAAACCCTCTACTTTCTGGGTCACACCAAAAGCCTAGCCATTGGACGGATGAAAACCTGTATCAGCTTCGCGTAAAAAAGGACACCCCCATGTTTGGACATTGAACTCGTTTTTTTTCTACTTGTTGTCAAATAAAAGATGTTGATATATGATTTACATTAAACTATTTTCTTTCCCCGCGCCTGCCCATTAAGGCTCGCAAGATCAGATGAAGAAAAGAATACCAGGAGGAGCATGCCAGACTGGCTGGCATCAGAGAGAAGAAAGCCAAGCATGAGCAAGATCCTATTAAGAAGAAATCGAATATCTTCATGGACCCGTCGCAAGCCGCCCTATTAGACTTTGTTTTCTCTCACTTGTTGTGAAAAAAAAAAAAAGGTTGACAATAAATTATTTTTTTTATTTTCTTGTTTTTTTAGACTCAAGGACCACCCTCGTTCCCCCAATTGGACTTTGGACTTTGAGCCCGCGTTTTCTCAGCGGATTTACTTCCCCTTGAGCCCACGATCCCTTTTTCCAACTGGTCAGCGGTTTCCCTTTCCAAATCACGTGACTTCCGGTTGCACGAGCCCGCGATCCCTTTTTTTTTCCACTGGTCAGCGGTTTCCCCCTCTTAAAAACACGTCACTTCCGGTTCCGGTTATGACGTCATCCTTACATCAAAACGAGGCAAAGTGTGCCATACGAGCCTCCATTACTACTATCATCTTGCAAGCTTTCCAAGCGCTTTCTACGGCCGGCATTACGTTGGCGCTGTTTATGACAACTTTCAGACTTCTGTTTTCTTTTGGAGCGCAACACTCGGAATTAATCTTCACAACTAGAGACGAAGTTTCGAGCCTTTGCACAAACAAGAAAACACAAAGAACAAGAAAAAAACATCTCATAGCCAAAACATACTCATTTTATTCAATTTCAGTTACTTAAACGTTACGTAATAGTATATCCCCTACCCCGTCGTTGATAGCCCTAAAACTGGCGATGAATTCACGTCTGTAAACAACTGTACCAGAAATTTCAAGTTCTCCAAACAAAGGCTCACACACCCGTGGCATAACCACGTACAAGCTTTGCTATGTGGTTTGCCCTGTTAACGGATGATACATATCTGTTGCGTTATCTAATTTGAAAACCCACAACCTAAATTTCAAACTACAAATCTATGAAACAAAACCTTTCTTCGAAGTCGTTAAAAGAAAGCTTATAAGTCTGTAAATTGAAGCTAAATCATATCAGCAACTTTTCCCATTTTTTGCAAACTACATTAAATCAATGGAATTTGTTTTGAGAATGGAATAACGTTTGAAGACACGAAGTTAAAGTAACGTGGAACTGGGGGAGGACCAGAGTTTTCTTCCGCAAAATGTCACCTTGAAAGTTTCTAACATGGGAAGACTTCTTTTCTTTTCAATGCATTAAGAAGAAGTAACAGCAGCTCTAAAATTTCGGAGTAAGATTCCGTTCCTTCAAATTTTCAGGTAGAGAATTCGAACAGATCAATCAGTCTTAGCTTACACAAATGTCCCTTCCATCAGAAATTGTAAATCATGAAAAAGCGAGAAATCGCTTTTTAAGTATTTTGCTTAAATTTTTTCATTAAGTGCCCTGAATTAGCATCGTTGTTTTGAATTTTACTGTAAACAGACTTTAATCAAGGCAGTCTTTACTTAAGATAGTGAAGCACAGTTCCTTATCAACGTATTTCATTTGGCCCGAGTAACTAATATCCTTTCTCTTCTTGCCTCATAATTTCACATGATATGTACTTTGGACACGCCAAACTATCTTGAATGACTTCCTCTTAAAATATTCGGTGTAAGAGACTCGGTTTATGTATTCAGACATTTCTTCTTTTCCTCCTTTTTAATCAATACCATTTATATTTTTCAATGACATTGCATGGTCAACAGATGGTTTGTATAATATGATGAACATTTCTTGTGAGTTAATTTTTATCTAAACTAAACCTTAGTAAGCTTTTAATAGTTTTATAGCCGAAAAAACAAACGAAGAAATAACAGTAACGTATTTTTAGATCTCTTCACTATAATCCTATGCAATATTCTAGATAAAGATACATCCTTTAATCCACCCCTCCCCCTCTTGCTACGTTGGCTTCAAGAACGATTCTCCCGGAAACAAACTCGTACGAGATTTTTCCTATTCTCCGATAGCTCGGTTTAGTGAAAGCGGTGTTATTCTCAGAGACCTGCGTCATTCCTTCGAGTTCTCTTGAAGGAAAGGTTCAAAAATGGTTCGTCTCTTGATCAGGTTTCTCGTCGTCGCATCTGTGATATTACTCTCGCGTTTCACAGCTGGAATTTCTTCAGAGGTGCGTAATTGTGATTAGATATCTCATCCCCACTAATAAATGGCAATTTGATTTTAGTATTCATCAGAAAAAAACAACAAATTGGAGGGAATGGACTACATTAAAGCTAAAATTTGTACTGAAGATGAAATATATTTGAAGAACGATACCGCTTTCCCAATTTTCAAGTCCAGGCGATACCTTAATTTTGTGATTGTGGTCAATAACGTGTAGAGAGGGCAATTTTTATCCAAATTCCTTCCAAAATCGTCAAATATCAGTAATAAGGTTAGATCATATTGGTCACTTGTCTCATGTTATGCCAAATCTAGGAAATTAAGAGAGATATTAATATTGTGCAAAAATTCCGAATTATTTTCTCTCTTTATTGGATCCGTTATTTGGCTTTTTAGTATTGGAAGCTAATTTTTAAGTTTTCGTTCTTTGCTTTTGCGAAATGAATTTTCCTAGTGTTTATTTACGTTAAGTGTTACTGACTAAAATCTGCCAGGGTAATCTTTCAATTCTTTAAAAATATTTTCTTTCGCTCTATCATAGTCTTATCAGAGCGACAGTTTTAACAAGGGAGGAAATCAGTAATCAAGGAGCGCTGCTGTTATTTGTTCTCGCCGCTAGTTCATTTCTGGTTTACATTTTCACTCGCTGAGTTAGTGACACTGACGGACAAATCAATATAGGTGAAAGAAGTCCGAGGCTCCTTTTACAAAATAAGGCGTAGAATAATTTCTTTATTACTGCTGTTTAAGTAAGTAACAGACTCAAAATCATCTCGCTAGCTTTCCAAGCACTTTCTACGACCCTTATGTTAGCGCTTAATTTATGACAACTTTGAGACTTCTATTCTCTTTGGGAGCGCAAAACTCGGAATTAATCTACACAACTAGAGAGGAAGTTTTGAGCCTTTGCAGAAACAAGAAAACACAAAGAACAAGAAAAGACATCTTATAACCAAAACATACTCATTAAATTTCAGTTACTTTAACGCTACGTAATAGTCTATCCCCTAGCCCCTCGTTGATTGTTCTTAAACTGACAATGAATAACACCTCTGTAAACAATTTGTACCAGAAATTTCAAGTTATTCAAACAAAGGCTCACACACGCATGGCATAACCACGTACAAGCTTTGCTATGTGGTTTGCCCTGTTAAGGGATGATACATTCTGTTGCGTTATCTAATTTGAAAACCAAAAATCTAAATTTCAAACTAGAAATCTATGAAACAAAACCTTTCTTCAAAGTCGTTAAAACAAACCTTATCAGTCTGTAAATTGAAGCTGAATCATATTAATAACTTTTCCGTTTTTTTTTTCTTTTTTGCAAACTACATTTAATCAATGAAACGTGTTTTGAGAGTAGAGTAAAGTTTGAAGACATGAAGTTAAAGTAACGTGGAACTGGGGGAAGACCAGAGTTTTCTTTGGCGAAATGTCACCTTAAAAGTTTCTAACATGGGAAGATTTCTTTTGTTTTCAATGCATTAAGACGAAGTTTCAGAGATTACGAAATAAGGTTAGGGAGTGTTTTCGGAAATTAAAAACTAACAGCAGCTCGAAAATTTGGGAGTAAGATTCCGTTCCTTCAAATTTTCAGGTGGAGAATTCGAACAGATCAACCAGTCTTAGCTTACACAAATGTCCCTTCCCTCAGAAGTTGGAAATTATGAAAAAGCGAGATATCGCTTTTTAAGTATTTTGCTTAAATTTTTTCATTAAGTGCCCTGAATTAGCATCGTTGTTTTGAATTTTACTGTAAACAGACTTTAATCAAAGCAGTCTTTATTTAAGATAGTGAAGCTCAGTTCTTTATCAACGTATTTCATTTGGCCCGAGTAACTAATATCCTTTCTCTTCTTGGCTCATAATTTCACATGATATGTACTTTGGACACGCCAAACTATCTTGAATGACTTCCTCTTAAAATATTCGGTGTAAGAGACTCGGTTTATGTATTCAGACATTTCTTCTTTTCCTACTTTTATCAGTACCATTTATATTTTTTCAATGACATTGCATGGTCAACAGATGGTTTGTGTAATGTGATGAACATTTTTTTGTGAGTTAATTTTATCTAACCTAAACCTTAGTTAACCTGAGGGGAAAAGGTACCTTAAAAGTAAGCTTTTAATAGTTTCAGTTATAGCCGAAAAAACAAACGAAGAAAATACAGTAACGTATTTTTAGATCTCTTCACTATAATCCTATGCAATATTCTAGATAAAGATACATCCTTTAATCCACTCCTCCTCCTCTTGCTACGTTGGCTTCAAGAACGATTCTTCCGGGAACAAACTCGTACGAGATTTTTCCTGTTCTCCAATAGCTCGGCTTTAAGTAAAAGCGATGTTATTCTCAGAGACCTGCGTCATTCCTTCGAGTTCTCTTGAAGGAAAGGTTCAACAATGGTTCGTCTCTTCATCAGGTTTCTCGTCGTCGCATCTGTGATATTACTCTCGCGTTTCACAGCTGGAATTTCTTCAAAGGTGCGTAATTGTGATTAGTTATCTCATCCCAACTAATAAATGGCAATTTGATTTTAGTATTCATCAGAAAAAAACAACAAATTGGAGGGAATGGACTACATTAAAGCTAAAATTTGTACTGAAGATGAAATATATTTGAAGAACGATACCGCTTTCCCAATTTTCAAGTCCAGGCGATACCTTAATTTTGTGATTGTGGTCAATAACGTGTAGAGAGGGCAATTTTTATCCAAATTCCTTCCAAAATCGTCAAATATCAGTAATAAGGTTAGATCATATTGGTCACTTGTCTCATGTTATGCCAAATCTAAGAAATTAAAAGAGATATTAATATTGTGCAAAAATTCCGAATTATTTTCTCTCTTTATTGGATCCGTTATTTGGCTTTTTAGTATTGGAAGCTAATTTTTAAGTTTTCGTTCTTTGCTTTTGCGAAATGAATTTTCCTAGTGTTTATTTGCGTTAAGTGTTACTGACCAAAATCTGCCAGAGTAATCTTTCAATTCTTTAAAAATATTTTCTTTCGCTCTATCATAGTCTTATCAGAGCGACAGTTTTAACAAGGGAGGAAATCAGTAATCAAGGAGCGCTGCTGTTATTTGTTCTCGCCGCTAGTTCATTTCTGGTTTACATTTTCACTCGCTGAGTTAGTGACACTGACGGACAAATCAATATAGGTGAAAGAAGTCCGAGGCTCCTTTTACAAAATAAGGCGTAGAATAATTTCTTTATTACTGCTGTTTAAGTAAGTAACAGACTCAAAATCATCTCGCTAGCTTTCCAAGCACTTTCTACGACCCTTATGTTAGCGCTATTTATGACAACTTTGAGACTTCTATTCTCTTTGGGAGCGCAAAACTCGGAATTAATCTACACAACTAGAGAGGAAGTTTTGAGCCTTTGCAGAAACAAGAAAACACAAAGAACAAGAAAAAACATATTGTAACCAAAACATACTCATTAAATTTCAGTTACTTTAACGCTACGTAATAGTCTATCCCCTAGCCCCTCGTTGATTGTTCTTAAACTGACGATGAATAACACCTCTGTAAACAATTTGTACCAGAAATTTCAAGTTCTCCAAACAAAGGCTCACACACGCATGGCATAACCACGTACAAGCTTTGCTATGTGGTTTGCCCTGTTAAGGGATGATACATTCTGTTGCGTTATCTAATTTGAAAACCAAAAATCTAAATTTCAAACTAGAAATCTATGAAACAAAACCTTTCTTCAAAGTCGTTAAAACAAACCTTATCAGTCTGTAAATTGAAGCTGAATCATATTAATAACTTTTCCGTTTTTTTTTTCTTTTTTGCAAACTACATTTAATCAATGAAACGTGTTTTGAGAGTAGAGTAAAGTTTGAAGACATGAAGTTAAAGTAACGTGGAACTGGGGGAAGACCAGAGTTTTCTTTGGCAAAATGTCACCTTAAAAGTTTCTAACATGGGAAGATTTCTTTTGTTTTCAATGCATTAAGACGAAGTTTCAGAGATTACGAAATAAGGTTAGGGAGTGTTTTCGGAAATTAAAAACTAACAGCAGCTCGAAAATTTGGGAGTAAGATTCCGTTCCTTCAAATTTTCAGGTAGAGAATTCGAACAGATCAACCAGTCTTAGCTTACACAAATGTCCCTTCCCTCAGAAGTTGGAAATTATGAAAAAGCGAGATATCGCTTTTTAAGTATTTTGCTTAAATTTTTTCATTAAGTGCCCTGAATTAGCATCGTTGTTTTGAATTTTACTGTAAACAGACTTTAATCAAAGCAGTCTTTATTTAAGATAGTGAAGCTCAGTTCTTTATCAACGTATTTCATTTGGCCCGAGTAACTAATATCCTTTCTCTTCTTGGCTCATAATTTCACATGATATGTACTTTGGACACGCCAAACTATCTTGAATGACTTCCTCTTTATTCGGTGCAAGAGACTCGGTTTATGTATTCAGACATTTCTTCTTTTCCTACTTTTATCAGTACCATTTATATTTTTTCAATGACATTGCATGGTCAACAGATGGTTTGTATAATGTGATGAACATTTTTTTGTGAGTTAATTTTTATCTAACCTAAACCTTAGTTAACCTGAGGGGAAAAGGTACCTTAAAAGTAAGCTTTTAATAGTTTTATAGCCGAAAAAACAAACGAAGAAAATACAGTAACGTATTTTTAGATCTCTTCACTATAATCCTATGCAATATTCTAGATAAAGATACATCCTTTAATCCACTCCTCCTCCTCTTGCTACGTTGGCTTCAAGAACGATTCTTCCGGGAACAAACTCGTACGAGATTTTTCCTGTTCTCCGATAGCTCGGCTTTAAGTAAAAGCGATGTTATTCTCAGAGACCTGCGTCATTCCTTCGAGTTCTCTTGAAGGAAAGGTTCAACAATGGTTCGTCTCTTCATCAGGTTTCTCGTCGTCGCATCTGTGATATTACTCTCGCGTTTCACAGCTGGAATTTCTTCAAAGGTGCGTAAGTGTGATTAGTTATCTCATCCCAACTAATAAATGGCAATTTGATTTTAGTATTCATCAGAAAAAAACAACAAATTGGAGGGAATGGACTACATTAAAGCTAAAATTTGTACTGAAGATGAAATATATTTGAAGAACGATACCGCTTTCCCAATTTTCAAGTCCAGGCGATACCTTAATTTTGTGATTGTGGTCAATAACGTGTAGAGAGGGCAATTTTTATCCAAATTCCTTCCAAAATCGTCAAATATCAGTAATAAGGTTAGATCATATTGGTCACTTGTCTCATGTTATGCCAAATCTAAGAAATTAAAAGAGATATTAATATTGTGCAAAAATTCCGAATTATTTTCTCTCTTTATTGGATCCGTTATTTGGCTTTTTAGTATTGGAAGCTAATTTTTAAGTTTTCGTTCTTTGCTTTTGCGAAATGAATTTTCCTAGTGTTTATTTGCGTTAAGTGTTACTGACCAAAATCTGCCAGAGTAATCTTTCAATTCTTTAAAAATATTCTCTTTCGCTCTATCATAGCCTTATCAAAGCGACAGTTTTAACAAGGGAGGAAATCAGTAATCGAGAAGCGCTGCTGCTATTTGTTCTCGCCGCTAGTTCATTTCTGGTTTACATTTTCACTCGCTGAGTTAGTGACACTGACGGACAAATCAATATAGGTGAAAGAAGTCCGAGGCTCCTTTTACAAAATAAGGCGTAGAATAATTTCTTTATTACTGCTGTTTAAGTAAGTAACAGACTCAAAATCATCTCGCTAGCTTTCCAAGCACTTTCTACGACCCTTATGTTAGCGCTATTTATGACAACTTTGAGACTTCTATTCTCTTTGGGAGCGCAAAACTCGGAATTAATCTACACAACTAGAGAGGAAGTTTTGAGCCTTTGCAGAAACAAGAAAACACAAAGAACAAGAAAAACCATTTTATAACCAAAACATACTCATTAAATTTCAGTTACTTTAACGCTACGTAATAGTCTATCCCCTAGCCCCTCGTTGATTGTTCTTAAACTGACGATGAATAACACCTCTGTAAACAATTTGTACCAGAAATTTCAAGTTCTCCAAACAAAGGCTCACACACGCATGGCACAACCACGTACAAGCTTTGCTATGTGGTTTGCCCTGTTAAGGGAGGATACATTCTGTTGCGTTATCTATTTGAAAACCAAAAATCTAAATTTCAAACTAGAAATCTATGAAACAAAACCTTTCTTCAAAGTCGTTAAAACAAACCTTATCAGTCTGTAAATTGAAGCTGAATCATATTAATAACTTTTCCGTTTTTTTTTTCTTTTTTGCAAACTACATTTAATCAATGAAACGTGTTTTGAGAGTAGAGTAAAGTTTGAAGACATGAAGTTAAAGTAACGTGGAACTGGGGGAAGACCAGAGTTTTCTTTGGCAAAATGTCACCTTAAAAGTTTCTAACATGGGAAGATTTCTTTTGTTTTCAATGCATTAAGACGAAGTTTCAGAGATTACGAAACAAGGTTAGAGAGTGTTTTCGGAAATTAAAAACTAATAGCAGCTCGAAAATTTGGGAGTAAGATTCCGTTCCTTAAAATTTTCAGGTTACACAAATGTCCGTTCCTTTAGAAATTGTAAATTATGGGAAAGCGAAAAATCGCTTTTTAAGTATTTTGCTTAAATTTTCTCGTTAAGTGCCCTGAATTAGCATCGTTGTTTTGAATTTGACTGTGCACAGACTCAAATTACGTCAGTCTTGATTTAAGATAGTGAAGCTCAGTTCCTTATCAAGTTATTTTATTTGGCCCGAGTAACTAATATCCTTTCTCTTCTTGACTCTTAATTTCACATGATATATACTTTGGACACGCCAAACTATCTTTAATGACTTCCTCTTTATTCGGTGCAAGAGACTCGGTTTACGTATTGAGACATTTCTTCTTTTCCTCCTTTTATCAGTACCATTTATATTTTCAATGCATGGTCAACAGATGATTTGTATAATGTGATGAACATTTGTTTGTGAGTTAATTTTTTCTTCTAACCTAAACTTTAGTTAACCTGAGGGGAAAAGGTACCTTAATAGTAAGCTTTTAGCAGTTTGATAAAAAAAAAAAGAGAAACGATCAAAATGTAGTAACATATTTTTGGATCTCTCCGCTATAATCCTATGCAATATTCATTCTAGATGAAGGTACACCCTTTAATCCACTCCTCCTCCTCCTCCTCTTGGGAAATATTTGCTACGTTGGCTGGAAGAACGCTTCCGCAAATAAACTCGTACCAGATTTTTCCTGTTCGGTGATAGCTCAGTTTAGCAAAAGCAATGCTATTTTCAGAGACCTGCGTCATTCCTTCGAGTTTTCTTGAAGAAAATGTTCAACTATGGCTCGTCTCTAGATCAAGATTTTCGTTGTCGCATCTGTGATATTACTCTCGCATTTCCCAGCTGGAGTTTCTTCAAAGGTGCGTAATTGTGATCAGATATCTCATCCCAGGTAAAAAATGGGAATTTGAATTAAGTATTCATCAGAGAAAAGCAACGATTAGAGAGAATGAACTACATTAAAGCTAAAATTTGTATTGAAGATGAAATATATTTGCAAAACAATACGGCTATCGCAATTTTCAAGTCCAGCCGATACCTAAATTTTGTGATTGTGGTCAATAACGTATTGAGAAGGCAATTTTTATCCAAATTCCTTCCAAAATCGTGAAGTGTCAGTAATAAGGTTAGATCATATAGGTCACTTGTCTCATGTTATGCTAAATGCAAGCAATAAATATTGTGCATAAATTCCGAATTATTTTCTCTCTTTATTGGATTCGTTATTAATCCTTATTTTTAATTTTTCCTTCTTGGCTTTTGCCAAATGAACTTTTCCTTGTATTTATTGGCGTTCAGTGTCTGTGCACATTAACTCTTAGAGTAATCTTTCTTTTTTAAAAACAATTCTTTCGCTTTATCATAGTCTTATCGAAATGACTGATTTAACAAGGCAAGAAATCAGTAATGGAATAGCGCTGCTGTTCTTTGTTCTCGCCGCTTGTTCATTTCTGGTTAGCATTCGTTAAATTCGCTGAGTTAGTCACCCTGGCGGTCATATTAATTTGGCTGAAAGAATTCCGAGGCTCCTTTTACTCTACAAATTAGAGCGTAGGATAATTTTCTCTATTACAGCCGCTGTTTAAGTCAGTAATAGACTCAAAATCAAGCGTTTTCTACGGCTCTTACGTTAGTGCTGTTTATGACAACTTTTTTGGGGGGGAGAGGAATTGGAAAGAAAGTTTCAAGCCTTTGCAGAAACAATAAACCTTAAAGAACAAAAAGAAATCTCATAACCAAAACATTCTCATTTTATTTAATTTCCGTTACTTTCACGTTACATGATAGTCTTTCCCCTAGCGCTACCCCATCGTTGATTGTTCTTAAACTAGCGATGAATAACACGTCTGTAAACACTTGGTACCAAAAATTCCAAGTTCTCCAAACAAAGGTTCACACACGCGTAGCACAATCAAGTACAAGCTTCTCTCATAACCAAAAAATGCTCATTTTTTTCAATTTTAGTTACTTTAACGTTACGTAATAGTTTATCTCCTATCCCCTCCTTTGTGATAATCCTTAGACTGGCAATGAATAACGCGTTTGTAAACCTTTGTACCAGAAATTTCAAGTTCTCCTAACAAAGGCTAACACGCGCTTGGCACAATCACGTACAAATTTTACTATGTGGTTTGCTCTGTTAAGTGATGATACATTCTGGTAAGTTATCTAATTTGCGAGCCAACAAGCTAAATCTCAAACCAGAAATTTATAAATGATCAACTTTTTTCTTCAGTGGAAAAAAAGGTAGGAATTGGGGGATTGGGGCTAGCACTGAGAGGCGACCGTTGAAGTTCAGTTAGAAATTTTTTTCGCAATTAACTTACATATTGTTCATTTCTTAAAACGTCTTTCTACAACTTAGAAAAACGTATGCTGTATCCCATATAGTTGTTGATAAGCTTTCAAATGAAAAGAATAGTCTGTAAATTAATGTAACGAGAGTTCTCTCAAACAGTAGTCTATACTTGATTTAAAAAATAGTATGTGAATATGTCAATATAGACCTTTCAAGTTCTAGACTAGTTTTATAGCTCAATAGTCTGTAAACAACTTTTACGAGGAAAATGAAGTCGCCTAAGACAATGGCCCAGTGACTTGAAAGCAGTATTCTAGTGTTCCTCTCTGGAAACATTTGCCATTTACGCGAGTTACAGAAGAGGATGATGTTCAGTATGGTTCGCTTCTTAGTAAATATTTTCATCGTCACATTGTTGGTAACTCTCTGTTTAGCAGCGAATACTTTTAAAAAAGTACCAAAGCACAATTTCTTTTATGTACTAACATCTGCATTTTTTAATTTATGCGCTTTTTCTGTAAGGATACAAAAAAAAAACATTTTAACAATGAACGGAATAAGAGGTTGACGATATCAAAGAGAAGTACTTGAAACCCAAATATGACTGAAAAATGGTGGAAGATTCGCTCGTTCAAGCAGTGTTTTGTAGGAGTTCACTTTTTGCAGCATAAACAAAAGCTAACCCAGCGCCGATTAGCAAAAATGATTTGATAATCTCGTCTGGGTAGATCTAAAGGAGGCAGTATTTGTGTTCAAAGAATGTCACAGCATATTTGCTGACTACCCAGCAAAATTCGTCAAACTTGTCCGTTCCAAATATGACGCAAAGTCAAATTTTGTAAAATTTCTTCAACCAGATTCTCCGTTCCTTGTATCCAGAATATGGCAAACAAGGAAATTTTCTAGCAATCGAAATGCTGTGAATCTGTTCTATTCTAAGTTTCATTCTCTATCCAAAGGACTCGCTTGATGACTTTTTAATACACTCTTAAGAGCAACTATCGTTTTTCGTTTTATAACCAAGCTTAGAAATCTGATACGCGGGGAAACTTTTGCAAGCCTAATAACAATTCGTTTTCAAGGGGTTTCCTCTTTTAGCTCCGACGAGAGAGACCTCCAAATATAAATTTAATCGGTTAAAGCAAACTTTATCATAACAAGCACATAAAACAGAAGTAAAAACCATGTTTCCACTCGGTAGTTAAAACCTCTCATGGTTACAAAGTATTTCTTTCAATTTTTTCTTTTTTTTTTTCAGTTATTTGCCATTCATGGAAACAACGAACAAGATAACAAGATGTCGATCCACAAAAGAAACCTATGTAAGTGACTGGTACACTTTAATGGAAGCCTGCCCTCCCTGGGAGAAAATTTGACTTTCTGAAAAAAAAAACAATAGAATTAATTTTTTTGGTAAATTACTTACAAGCAAACTCATACCCCCACCGTAACAAGAGGGGAGAAGGGATTGATGGGAGCCCATTTGGTTTTTTGTTATGTTACCACATTTCGAAAAGATTTTGCCTTTGGTACATAGTCTATGATGTTCTCTGAAAGATGAAGTAAATTTTATGGGTTGTGGCGTTGTAGCGAGGCCTGTGACGTTATCCAAAATGGCGGCCAGGATGGCCATCATTTGAACGTTTACTCAAACTACGAAATTATCAAGAAACGGCTTGAAACGGCTTGTGCTAACATGAATAATATCATCCACATTGTCCGAAAAAGGGTACGAAACACGCAATTTTCAACCAAAAATGACTTAAAACAACGTGCTCATGACAACATCTCGTAACCGTATAACCTATTCTCACCAAACTGTCAAAGTGTGTCGCCCCCCTCACTTCCCTGTAGGCCTAGTGGTTAAAGCTTACTAAGAGAAGCGAACAATTCAATAAATGTGATATAAAGATGCAGTAAAACTGAAAAAATATTAGCCTATTAGCAATGGAAGGATATTTTCAATGTGAGAGCCAGGTTTTTAGAAGTGAGCTTTTACCGAGTTAAGCCTAAGGGTGCGTTTCTTTGGGAAAATCCAAATCCGGATTCTTGTATCCAAAAACGGATTTTGCGTTTCTTTACCTAAATCCGAAAATGGATTAATCACGGATTAGTGATCTGAAGAATCCACACTCCGAGTGGATACATCAGATCAAATCTAAATCCGGATTTTTAGGATTCATGATCCGTGCGTTTCTTTGGGGGACGGATCCGAAAATAGTGCATCTGTCAAGCGGTCTTCCATGCAAGTTTACTGGTCTCGCCATATTTTTCTCTCGATCTTGCGTGACAAAACATTCGATCGTGAAAAAGAAAATTCAGGTGATAATTCCGTTCCGTATATTTGAAAAGTTTTCTCCAAAAGTACAGACAGAAGCATTGACACGTCAGGATAACTTCATTTGTGCACCATTTCTGTAATTCAGGGACCAGATTTTGCTAACTATGAACGCAAATAGCGAGTTCACTTGAACTACTGCAGATACTGTCCTTGTTTATAAATTATTTGTATTCCATTCTAGTTGAATTCTTGGGCAGTACGAGAGAAATATTGTTCTGACATATATATTGCGTGCCTCCAGCCTGTCTTGTCATGACAAAATAATCCTTTTTCGGATTTTGCGTTTCTTTGGTGTCGAAGAATCCATATGCTCTGGGATCACAAATCCGTTTTCGGATTTTCCCAAAGAAACGCACCCTTTTTTTAAGATTAGACTTGAGGTAAATCTAACTTCGAGAAACTTACTGGAGTAACAGTATCAAAGCGGTCTTTATAGCACACTTTATTTCACGTTGATTTTCGTTTTACCTTTGTTAAATGAGTGCTTAATTTCTGTTGATTTAATGTTGTAATTATGATGTGTAAATACTGTGTCAAAACTTTATTGCCTTAGTTTTGCTGCCTGATTAATCTCCACCAGGAATACAATTCGTTGAACAAAAACAAAAAAACTCAAGAAACTAAAGGAAATAAACTATGCCCTACCAAAAGTCGCTCAACAATGACCGAAGCGGTTCTTTGGGCGTTAAAGCGGCGGTTAATTTAATCCAATTTGAAAGAGAAAAACTGAAACGTAAAGCCACATAAAAATTATCAACGTCGTTATTACCTAGGTCTGTATAATTTGTTTAAGTTCTTTTTTTGTTTGTGATAAAAATTTTCACTTTTAGAAATTAAATGAAGTCTCATCGTTCGATAAAAGATTTAAACGGTAGATTTTGTAACATGACAATTAAAGCTTTAGCTACTTGCTACTTAAGGTGGCCCAACTCAGTTTACTTGTACCCGCTATGAGTTATCTTTGTTCCTTGCGAACCAATACCGTCTGATTACCAAAACTTGGCAAGACTGAATAGGATTATTTTTTGATCCTCTTAAATAAGCTCAAATACCTTACCACGAAAATATAAATTTCCTATTTTCCCTTCTAATTTAGCTCCCCATAATCATCATTAAAGTAGATGACGAGATGTCTCTTTATTCTCTTCTAACATTTCCTCTTATTATTTTTTCTCCTCGGTAGGGCCATCTTCTTGCGATTTCGACAAATCAATGTGTGGCTTTGTGCAGGATAAAAGTGACAAGTTTGACTGGACTCGAAATAGTGGAACAACGTCGTCTTCTAACACAGGCCCGTCCACTGACCATACTGGAAAAAGAGGTAGGCTATTAAAAGAGAACTTTTTGCCTGTGCAGTATCCTATTTTTGTGTTATTTAGTTTTTTGCCACCTATTTCAGGAAACTTATCTTACTTAAAATCATTTTCCAAAAGTAGAACAGAAATCCATCGAAAAGTTTGCCATATTCTTATCTTAAATCAATCAATAAGTCATTTCAAATACCAACAACTTAATTAACATTTTATTTTAGAAAATATGCTTAATGAGTTTTTCTTAGTCTTCAGTCTTTTCGAAGAAAAAAGGCTAAATCACTTTTAAATTACAAGAGGATGAAAACAGATGTATTTTATTTTTCTTCCACTGACATACCAGTGCTTACTAATTGGTTCAATAGTAGACACTAGATTCGTGCTCATAGATTTTGGCCAACTAACCAAGTACTTGAAATCTAGTTACATGTGCTATTCGAAATAAACGATAATTGCAAAAAGGCGCACTTTTAAGAGGTTTTCATGAATTTAATATTACGCACTTTTAATTTTGCATAGGATATTACATGTACATAGAAACGTCAAGTCCTCGAAAGCTAGGTGATAATGCAAAACTGAACAGTCCGTTGCTGAGCTTCAGTGGATACATGTGCCTCAAATTCTTCTACCACATGTATGGTGCAACCATTGGCAAACTGAATGTCATGATCGATGGTAGCAGAGTGTTCTCTGCTAGTGGCAATAAAGGCAACAAATGGATGGAAGCCAGGATAACCACATATCGCGTTGGAAATGCCAGGGTAAGAAAACAGTGGCTCGTCAAACTGTCTAGTATATTCCATACATGGTTGAAGACGTTTTTTATACCAGACTCATTTTAAAAAACTCTTTGAACCATTGCAGGTAATATTTGAGGGAATAACAGGAAGCAGCTTTACTGGTGATATCGCCATTGACGACTTCTCATTAAGCAAGGGTCGCTGTGCTCCAAGTAAGTTTTAAAGCGGAGTAAATAACTGACTGAAATTGTGACATGGAGTACCTATCCTCTTTTCTTTGCAATACTTCTAATCATTTTATTCAGCAACGTTCTTTCGTGTGAAAATTAGCTCTTGTCAGTCATTTCTTCCTTTTTGTCACGGATTCACTTTTACTACGGTACGTCAATGAAGGAAAACGTGTAGCATATAGTCACTAATGAAGCATAAAACTCAAAATTGCTTGGTAATTTGATGTCTGTTTCTTCTCTTCTAACATTTCCTTTTATCATTTTTTCTCGTCAGTGAGGCCATCTTCTTGCGATTTCGACACATCAATGTGTGGCTTTGTGCAGGATAAAAGTGACAAGTTTGACTGGACTCGAAATAGTGGAACAACGTCGTCTTCTAACACAGGCCCGTCCTCTGACCATACTGGAAAAGGAGGTAGGCTATTACAAGAGAACTGTTTGCCCGTGCAGTATCCTATTTTTGTGCTATTTAGTTTTTTGCCACCTATTTCAGGAAACTTATCTTACTTAAAATCCTTTTCCAAAAGTAGAACAGAAATCCATCGAGAAGTTTGCCATATTCTAATCTTAAATCAATCAATAAGTCATTTCAAATACCAACAACTTAAATAACATTTCATGTTAGAAAATATGCTTATTGAGATTTTCTAAGTCTTCAGTCTTTTTGATGAAAAAAAGCTAAATCACTTTTAAATTACAAAAGGATGATGTATTTTATTTTTCTTCCACTGACCTACCATTGCTTACGAATTGGTTCAATACTAGACACTAGATTCGTGCTCATAGTTTTTGGCCAACTAACCAAGTACTTGAAATCTAGTTACATGTGCTATTCGAAATAAACGATAATTGCAAAAAGGGGCACTTTTAAGAGGTTTTCGTGAATTTAATATTACGCACTTTTAATTTTGCATAGGATATTACATGTACATAGAAACGTCAAGTCCTCGAAAGCTAGGTGATAATGCAAAACTGAACAGTCCGTTGCTGAGCTTCAGTGGATACATGTGCCTCAAATTCTTCTACCACATGTATGGTGCAACCATTGGCAAACTGAATGTCATGATCGATGGTAGCAGAGTGTTCTCTGCTAGTGGCAATAAAGGCAACAAATGGATGGAAGCCAGGATAACCACATATCGCGTTGGAAATGCCAGGGTAAGAAAACAGTGGCTCGTCAAACTGTGTAGTATAATCTATACATATTTAAAGACTTTTTTCATACCAGACTCATTTTAAAAGACTCTTTAAACCATTGCAGGTAATATTTGAGGGAATAACAGGAAGCAGCTTTACTGGTGATATCGCCATTGACGACTTCTCATTAAGCAAGGGTCGCTGTGCTCCAAGTAAGTTTTAAACCGGAGTAAAAAACTACTTGAAATTGTGACATGGATTACCTATCCTCTTTTCTTTGCAATACTTCTATTCATTTTATTCAGCAACGTTCTTTCGTGTCAAAATTAGCTCTTGCCAGTCATTTATTCCTTTTTGTCACGGATTCACTTTTACTACGGTACGTCAATCAAGGAAAACGTGTAGCATATAGTCACTAATGAAGCATAAAACTCAAAATTGCTTGGTAATTTGATGTCTGTTTATTCTCCTCTAACATTTCCTTTTATCATTTTTTCTCGTCAGTGAGGCCATCTTCTTGCGATTTCGACACATCAATGTGTGGCTTTGTGCAGGATAAAAGTGACAAGTTTGACTGGACTCGACATAATGGAACAACGTCGTCTTCTAACACAGGCCCGTCCTCTGACCATACTGGAAAAGGAGGTAGGCTATTAAAAGAGAACTGTTTACCCGTGCAGTATCCTATTTTTGTGCTATTTAGTTTTTGCCACCTATTTCAGGAAAGTTATCTTACTTAAAATCCTTTTCCAAAAGTAGAACAGAAATCCATCTTGAAGTTTGCCATATTCTAATCTTAAATCAATCAATAAGTCATTTCAAATACCGACAAGTTAAATAACATTTCATGTTAGAAAATATGCTTATTGAGATTTTCTAAGTCTTCAGTCTGTTTGATGAAAAAAGCTAAATCACTTTTAAATTACAAAAGGATGATGTATTTTATTTTTCTTCCACTGACCTACCATTGCTTACGAATTGGTTCAATACTAGACACTAGATTCGTGCTCATAGTTTTTGGCCAATTAACCAAGTACTTGAAATCTAATTACATGTGCTATTCGAAATAAACGATAATTGCAAAAAGGGGCACTTTTAAGAGGTTTTCATGAATTTAATATTACGCACTTTTAATTTTGCATAGGATATTACATGTACATAGAAACGTCAAGTCCTCGAAAGCTAGGTGATAATGCAAAACTGAACAGTCCGTTGCTGAGCTTCAGTGGATACATGTGCCTCAAATTCTTCTACCACATGTATGGTGCAACCATTGGCAAACTGAATGTCATGATCGATGGTAGCAGAGTGTTCTCTGCTAGTGGCAATAAAGGCAACAAATGGATGGAAGCCAGGATAACCACATATCGCGTTGGAAATGCCAGGGTAAGAAAACAGTGGCTCGTCAAACTGTCTAGTATATTCTAGACATGGCTGAAGACTTTTTTCATACCAGACTCATTTTCAAAAACTCTTTGAACCATTGCAGGTAATATTTGAGGGAATAACAGGAAGCAGCTTTACTGGTGATATCGCCATTGACGACTTCTCATTAAGCAAGGGTCGCTGTTCTCCAAGTACGTTTTAAACCGGAGTGAAAAACTGCTTGAAATTGTGACATGGATTACCTATCCTCTTCTCTTTGCAATACTTCTAATCATTTTATTCAGCAACGTTCTTTCGTGTCAAAATTAGCTCTTGCCAGTCATTTATTCCTTTTTGTCACGGATTCACTTTTACTACGGTACGTCAATCAAGGAAAACGTGTAGCATATAGTCACTAATGAAGCATAAAACTCAAAATTGCTTGGTAATTTGATGTCTGTTTCTTCTCTTCTAACATTTCCTTTTATCATTTTTTCTCGTCAGTGACGCCATCTTCTTGCGATTTCGACACATCAATGTGTGGCTTTGTGCAGGATAAAAGTGACAAGTTTGACTGGACTCGACATAATGGCACAACGTCGTCTTCTAACACAGGCCCGTCCTCTGACCATACTGGAAAAGGAGGTAGGCTATTAAAAGAGAACTGTTTACCCGTGCAGTATCCTATTTTTGTGCTATTTAGTTTTTTGCCACCTATTTCAGGAAACTTATCTTACTTAAAATCCTTTTCGAACAGTAGAAGAGAAATCCATCGAGAAGTTTGCCATATTCTAATCTCAAATCAATCAATAAGTCATTTCAAATACCGACAAGTTAAATAACATTTCATGTTAGAAAATATGCTTATTGAGATTTTCTAAGTCTTCAGTCTTTTTGATGAAAAAAATCTAAATCACTTTTAAATTACAAAAGGATGATGTATTTTATTTTTCTTCCACTGACCTACCATTGCTTACGAATTGGTTCAATACTAGACACTAGATTCGTGCTCATAGGTTTTGGCCAATTAACCAAGTACTTCAAATCTAATTACATGTGCTATTCCAAATAAACGATATTTGCAAAAAGGGGCACTTTTAAGAGGTTTTCATGAATTTAATATTACGCACTTTTAATTTTGCATAGGATATTACATGTACATAGAAACGTCAAGTCCTCGAAAGCTAAGTGATAATGCAAAACTGGACAGTCCGTTGCTGAGCTTCAGTGGATACATGTGCCTCAAATTCTTCTACCACATGTATGGTGCAACCATTGGCAAACTGAATGTCATGATCGATGGTAGCAGAGTGTTCTCTGCTAGTGGCAATAAAGGCAACAAATGGATGGAAGCCAGGATAACCACATATCGCGTTGGAAATGCCAGGGTAAGAAAACAGTGGCTCGTCAAACTGTCTAGTATATTCTAGACATGGCTGAAGACTTTTTTCATACCAGACTCATTTTCAAAAACTCTTTGAACCATTGCAGGTAATATTTGAGGGAATAACAGGAAGCAGCTTTACTGGTGATATCGCCATTGACGACTTCTCATTAAGCAAGGGTCGCTGTGCTCCAAGTAAGTTTTAAACCGGAGTGAAAAACTGCTTGAAATTGTGACATGGATTACCTATCCTCTTCTCTTTGCAATACTTCTAATCATTTTATTCAGCAACGTTCTTTCGTGTCAAAATTAGCTCTTGCCAGTCATTTATTCCTTTTTTACTACTTTTACTACGGTACGTCAATCAAGGAAAACGTGTAGCATATAGTCACTAATGAAGCATAAAACTCAAAATTGCTTGGTAATTTGATGTCTGTTTCTTCTCTTCTAACATTTCCTTTTATCATTTTTTCTCGTCAGTGAGGCCATCTTCTTGCGATTTCGACACATCAATGTGTGGCTTTGTGCAAGATAAAAGTGACAAGTTTGACTGGACTCGACATAATGGCACAACGTCGTCTTCTAACACAGGCCCGTCCTCTGACCATACTGGAAAAGGAGGTAGGCTATTAAAAGAGAACTGTTTACCCGTGCAGTATCCTATTTTTGTGCTATTTAGTTTTTTGCCACCTATTTCAGGAAAGTTATCTTACTTAAAATCCTTTTCCAAAAGTAGAACAGAAATCCATCGAGAAGTTTGCCATATTCTAATCTGAAATCAATCAATAAGTCATTTCAAATACCCACAAGTTAAATAACATTTCATGTTAGAAAATATGTTTATATAGATTTTCTAAGACTTCAGTCTTTTTGATGAAAAAAGGCTAAATCACTTTTAAATTACAAAAGGATGATGTATTTTATTTTTCTACCACTGACATACCAGTACTTCCGAATTGGTTCAATACTAGACACTAGATTTGTGCTCATTGCTTTTGGCCACCTAACCAAGTACTTGAAATCTAGTTACATGTGCTATTCGAAATAAACGATAATTGCAAAAGGGGCACTTTTAAGAGGTTTTCATGAATTTAATATTACGCACTTTTAATTTTGCATAGGATATTACATGTACATAGAAACGTCAAGTCCTCGAAAGCTAGGTGATAATGCAAAACTGAACAGTCCGTTGCTGAGCTTCAGTGGATACATGTGCCTCAAATTCTTCTACCACATGTATGGTGCAACCATTGGCAAACTGAATGTCATGATCGATGGTAGCAGAGTGTTCTCTGCTAGTGGCAATAAAGGCAACAAATGGATGGAAGCCAGGATAACCACATATCGCGTTGGAAATGCCAGGGTAAGAAAACAGTGGCTCGTCAAACTGTGTAGTATAATCTATACATATTTAAAGACTTTTTTCATACCAGACTCATTTTAAAAGACTCTTTAAACCATTGCAGGTAATATTTGAGGGAATAACAGGAAGCAGCTTTACTGGTGATATCGCCATTGACGACTTCTCATTAAGCAAGGGTCACTGTGCTCCAAGTAAGTATTAAAGCGGAGTAAAAACCTGACTGAAATTGTGACATGGATTACCTATCCTCTTTTCTTTGCAATACTTCTAATCATTTTATTCAGCAACCTCCTTTCGTGTGAAAATTAGCTCTTGTCAGTCATTTATTCGTTTTTGTCACGGATTCACTGTTACTACGATACTACGTCAATCAAGGAAAACTTCTAGCATACAGTCACTAATGAAGCATAAAACTCAAAATTGCTTGGTAATTTGATGTCTGTTTATTCTCTTCTAACATTTCCTTTTATCATGTTTTCTCGTCAGTGCGGCCATCTTCTTGCGATTTCGACACATCAATGTGTGGCTTTGTGCAGGATAAAAGTGACAAGTTTGACTGGACTCGACATAATGGAACAACGTCGTCTTCTAACACAGGCCCCTCCTCTGACCATACTGGAAAAGGAGGTAGGCTATTAAAAGAGAACTGTTTACCCGTGCAGTATCCTATTTTTGTGCTATTTAGTTTTTTGCCACCTATTTCAGGAAAGTTATCTTACTTAAAATCCTTTTCCAAAAGTAGAACAGAAATCCATTGAGAAGTTTGCCATATCCTAATCTCAAGTCAATCAATAAGTCATTTCAAATACCGACAAGTTAAATAACATTTCATGTTAGAAAATATGCTTATTGAGATTTTCTAAGTCTTCAGTCTGTTTGATGAAAAAAAGCTTAATCCCTTTTAAATTACAAAAGGATGATGTATTTTATTTTTCTTCCACTGACCTACCATTGCTTACGAATTGGTTCAATACTAGACACTAGATTCGTGCTCATAGTTTTTGGCCAACTAACCAAGTACTTGAAATCTAGTTACATGTGCTATTCGAAATAAACGATATTTGCAAAAAGGGGCACTTTTAAGAGGTTTTCATGAATTTAATATTACGCACTTTTAATTTTGCATAGGATATTACATGTACATAGAAACGTCAAGTCCTCGAAAGCTAGGTGATAATGCAAAACTGAACAGTCCGTTGCTGAGCTTCAGTGGATACATGTGCCTCAAATTCTTCTACCACATGTATGGTGCAACCATTGGCAAACTGAATGTCATGATCGATGGTAGCAGAGTGTTCTCTGCTAGTGGCAATAAAAGCAACAAATGGATGGAAGCCAGGATAACCACATATCGCGTTGGAAATGCCAGGGTAAGAAAACAGTGGCTTGTCAAACGGTGTAGTATATTCTAGACATGGCTGAAGACTTTTTTCATACCAGACTCATTTTCAAAAACTCTTTGAACCATTGCAGGTAATATTTGAGGGAATAACAGGAAGCAGCTTTACTGGTGATATCGCCATTGACGACTTCTCATTAAGCAAGGGTCGCTGTGCTCCAAGTAAGTTTTAAAGCGGAGTAAAAAACTGACTGAAATTGTGACATGGATTACCTATCCTCTTTTCTTTGCAATACTTCTAATCATTTTATTCAGCAACGTTCTTTCGTGTCAAAATTAGCTCTTGCCAGTCATTTATTCCTTTTTGTCACGGATTCACTTTTACTACGGTACGTCAATCAAGGAAAACGTGTAGCATATAGTCACTAATGAAGCATAAAACTCAAAATTGCTTGGTAATTTGATGTCTGTTTATTCTCTTCTAACATTTCCTTTTATCATTTTTTCTCGTCAGTGAGGCCATCTTCTTGCGATTTCGAGACATCAACGTGTGGCTTTGTGCAGGATAAAAGTGACAAGTTTGACTGGACTCGACATAATGGAACAACGTCGTCTTCTAACACAGGCCCGTCCTCTGACCATACTGGAAAAGGAGGTAGGCTATTAAAAGAGAACTGTTTGCCCGTGCAGTATCCTATTTTTGTGCTATTTAGTTTTTTGCCACCTATTTCAGGAAACTTATCTTACTTAAAATCCTTTTCCAAAAGTAGAACAGAAATCCATCGAGAAGTTTGCCATATTCTAATCTTAAATCAATCAATAAGTCATTTCAAATACCGACAAGTTACATAACATTTCTTGTTAGAAAATATGTTTATTGAGATTTTCTAAGTCTTCAGTCTGTTTGATGAAAAAAAGCTAAATCACTTTTAAATTACAAAAGGATCATGTATTTTATTTTTCTTCCACTGACATACCAGTGCTTACGAATTGGTTCAATACTAGACATTAGATTCGTGCTCATAGTTTTTGGCCAGCTAACCAAGTACTTGAAATCTAGTTACATGTGCTATTCGAAATAAACGATAATTGCTAAAAGGGGCACTTTTAAGAGGTTTTCATGAATTTAATTATTACGCACTTTGAATTTTGCATAGGATATTACATGTACATAGAAACGTCAAGTCCTCGAAAGCTAGGTGATAATGCAAAACTGAACAGTCCGTTGCTGAGCTTCAGTGGATACATGTGCCTCAAATTCTTCTACCACATGTATGGTGCAACCATTGGCAAACTGAATGTCATGATCGATGGTAGCAGAGTGTTCTCTGCTAGTGGCAATAAAGGCAACAAATGGATGGAAGCCAGGATAACCACATATCGCGTTGGAAATGCCAGGGTAAGAAAACAGTGGCTTGTCAAACTGTCTAGTATATTCTATACATGGTTGAAGACTTTTTTCATACCAGACTCATTTTCAAAAACTCTTTGAACCATTGCAGGTAATATTTGAGGGAATAACAGGAAGCAGCTTTACTGGTGATATCGCCATTGACGACTTCTCATTAAGCAAGGGTCGCTGTGCTCCAAGTAAGTTTTAAACCGGAGTAAAAAAAACTGCTTGAAATTGTGACATGGAGTACCTATCCTCTTCTCTTTGCAATACTTCTAATCATTTTATTCAGCAACGTTCTTTCGTGTCAAAATTAGCTCTTGTCAGTCATTTCTTCCTTTTTGTCACGGATTCACTTTTACTACGGTACGTCAATCAAGGAAAACGTGTAGCATACAGTCACTAATGAAGCATAAAACTCAAAATTGCTTGGTAATTTGATGTCTGTTTATTCTCCTCTAACATTTCCTTTTATCATTTTTTCTCGTCAGTGAGGCCATCTTCTTGCGATTTCGACACATCAATGTGTGGCTTTGTGCAGGATAAAAGTGACAAGTTTGACTGGACTCGACATAATGGAACAACGTCGTCTTCTAACACAGGCCCGTCCTCTGACCATACTGGAAAAGGAGGTAGGCTATTAAAAGAGAACTGTTTACCCGTGCAGTATCCTATTTTTGTGCTATTTAGTTTTTGCCACCTATTTCAGGAAAGTTATCTTACTTAAAATCCTTTTCCAAAAGTAGAACAGAAATCCATCTTGAAGTTTGCCATATTCTAATCTTAAATCAATGAGTAAGTCATTTCAAATACCGACAAGTTAAATAACATTTCATGTTAGAAAATATGCTTATTGAGATTTTCTAAGTCTTCAGTCTGTTTGATGAAAAAAGCTAAATCACTTTTAAATTACAAAAGGATGATGTATTTTATTTTTCTTCCACTGACCTACCATTGCTTACGAATTGGTTCAATACTAGACACTAGATTCGTGCTCATAGTTTTTGGCCAATTAACCAAGTACTTGAAATCTAATTACATGTGCTATTCGAAATAAACGATAATTGCAAAAAGGGGCACTTTTAAGAGGTTTTCATGAATTTAATATTACGCACTTTTAATTTTGCATAGGATATTACATGTACATAGAAACGTCAAGTCCTCGAAAGCTAGGTGATAATGCAAAACTGAACAGTCCGTTGCTGAGCTTCAGTGGATACATGTGCCTCAAATTCTTCTACCACATGTATGGTGCAACCATTGGCAAACTGAATGTCATGATCGATGGTAGCAGAGTGTTCTCTGCTAGTGGCAATAAAGGCAACAAATGGATGGAAGCCAGGATAACCACATATCGCGTTGGAAATGCCAGGGTAAGAAAACAGTGGCTCGTCAAACTGTCTAGTATATTCTAGACATGGCTGAAGACTTTTTTCATACCAGACTCATTTTCAAAAACTCTTTAAACCATTGCAGGTAATATTTGAGGGAATAACAGGAAGCAGCTTTACTGGTGATATCGCCATTGACGACTTCTCATTAAGCAAGGGTCGCTGTTCTCCAAGTACGTTTTAAACCGGAGTGAAAAACTGCTTGAAATTGTGACATGGATTACCTATCCTCTTCTCTTTGCAATACTTCTAATCATTTTATTCAGCAACGTTCTTTCGTGTCAAAATTAGCTCTTGCCAGTCATTTATTCCTTTTTGTCACGGATTCACTTTTACTACGGTACGTCAATCAAGGAAAACGTGTAGCATATAGTCACTAATGAAGCATAAAACTCAAAATTGCTTGGTAATTTGATGTCTGTTTCTTCTCTTCTAACATTTCCTTTTATCATTTTTTCTCGTCAGTGAGGCCATCTTCTTGCGATTTCGACACATCAATGTGTGGCTTTGTGCAGGATAAAAGTGACAAGTTTGACTGGACTCGACATAATGGCACAACGTCGTCTTCTAACACAGGCCCGTCCTCTGACCATACTGGAAAAGGAGGTAGGCTATTAAAAGAGAACTGTTTACCCGTGCAGTATCCTATTTTTGTGCTATTTAGTTTTTTGCCACCTATTTCAGGAAACTTATCTTACTTAAAATCCTTTTCGAACAGTAGAAGAGAAATCCATCGAGAAGATTGCCATATTCTAATCTCAAATCAATCAATAAGTCATTTCAAATACCGACAAGTTAAATAACATTTCATGTTAGAAAATATGCTTATTGAGATTTTCTAAGTCTTCAGTCTTTTTGATGAAAAAAAGCTAAATCACTTTTAAATTACAAAAGGATGATGTATTTTATTTTTCTTCCACTGACCTACCATTGCTTACGAATTGGTTCAATACTAGACACTAGATTCGTGCTCATAGGTTTTGGCCAATTAACCAAGTACTTCAAATCTAATTACATGTGCTATTCCAAATAAACGATATTTGCAAAAAGGGGCACTTTTAAGAGGTTTTCATGAATTTAATATTACGCACTTTTAATTTTGCATAGGATATTACATGTACATAGAAACGTCAAGTCCTCGAAAGCTAAGTGATAATGCAAAACTGGACAGTCCGTTGCTGAGCTTCAGTGGATACATGTGCCTCAAATTCTTCTACCACATGTATGGTGCAACCATTGGCAAACTGAATGTCATGATCGATGGTAGCAGAGTGTTCTCTGCTAGTGGCAATAAAGGCAACAAATGGATGGAAGCCAGGATAACCACATATCGCGTTGGAAATGCCAGGGTAAGAAAACAGTGGCTCGTCAAACTGTCTAGTATATTCTAGACATGGCTGAAGACTTTTTTCATACCAGACTCATTTTCAAAAACTCTTTGAACCATTGCAGGTAATATTTGAGGGAATAACAGGAAGCAGCTTTACTGGTGATATCGCCATTGACGACTTCTCATTAAGCAAGGGTCGCTGTGCTCCAAGTAAGTTTTAAACCGGAGTGAAAAACTGCTTGAAATTGTGACATGGATTACCTATCCTCTTCTCTTTGCAATACTTCTAATCATTTTATTCAGCAACGTTCTTTCGTGTCAAAATTAGCTCTTGCCAGTCATTTATTCCTTTTTGTCACGGATTCACTTTTACTACGGTACGTCAATCAAGGAAAACGTGTAGCATATAGTCACTAATGAAGCATAAAACTCAAAATTGCTTGGTAATTTGATGTCTGTTTCTTCTCTTCTAACATTTCCTTTTATCATTTTTTCTCGTCAGTGAGGCCATCTTCTTGCGATTTCGACACATCAATGTGTGGCTTTGTGCAAGATAAAAGTGACAAGTTTGACTGGACTCGACATAATGGCACAACGTCGTCTTCTAACACAGGCCCGTCCTCTGACCATACTGGAAAAGGAGGTAGGCTATTAAAAGAGAACTGTTTACCCGTGCAGTATCCTATTTTTGTGCTATTTAGTTTTTTGCCACCTATTTCAGGAAAGTTATCTTACTTAAAATCCTTTTCCAAAAGTAGAACAGAAATCCATCGAGAAGTTTGCCATATTCTAATCTTAAATCAATCAATAAGTCATTTCAAATACCGACAAGTTAAATAACATTTCATGTTAGAAAATATGTTTATATAGATTTTCTAAGACTTCAGTCTTTTTGATGAAAAAAAGCTAAATCACTTTTAAATTACAAAAGGATGATGTATTTTATTTTTCTTCCACTGACCTACCAGTGCTTACGAATTGGTTCAATACTAGACACTAGATTCGTGCTCATAGTTTTTGGCCAACTAACCAAGTACTTGAAATCTAGTGACGTGTGCTATTCGAAATAAACGATAATTGCAAAAAGGGGCACTTTTAAGAGGTTTTCATGAATTTAATATTACGCACTTTTAATTTTGCATAGGATATTACATGTACATAGAAACGTCAAGTCCTCGAAAGCTAGGTGATAATGCAAAACTGAACAGTCCGTTGCTGAGCTTCAGTGGATACATGTGCCTCAAATTCTTCTACCACATGTATGGTGCAACCATTGGCAAACTGAATGTCATGATCGATGGTAGCAGAGTGTTCTCTGCTAGTGGCAATAAAGGCAACAAATGGATGGAAGCCAGGATAACCACATATCGCGTTGGAAATGCCAGGGTAAGAAAACAGTGGCTTGTCAAACTGTCTACTACATTCTATACATAGTTGAAGACTTTTTAAATACCAGACTCATTTTCAAAAACTCTTTGAACCATTGCAGGTAATATTTGAGGGAATAAAAGGAATCAGCTTTACTGGTGATATCGCCATTGACGACTTCTCATTAAGCAAGGGTCGCTGTGCTCTAAGTAAGTTTTAAAGCAGAGTAAAAAACTGACTGGAATTGTGACATGGACATGGAAAACGTGTAGCATATAGTCACTAATGAAGCATAAAACTCAAAATTGCTTGGTAATTTGATGTCTGTTTCTTCTCTTCTAACATTTCCTTTTATCATTTTTTCTCGTCAGTGAGGCCATCTTCTTGCGATTTCGACACATCAATGTGTGGCTTTGTGCAGGATAAAAGTGACAAGTTTGACTGGACTCGACATAATGGCACAACGTCGTCTTCTAACACAGGCCCGTCCTCTGACCATACTGGAAAAGGAGGTAGGCTATTAAAAGAGAAGTGTTTACCCGTGCAGTATCCTATTTTTGTGCTATTTAGTTTTTTGCCACCTATTTCAGGAAACTTATCTTACTTAAAATCCTTTTCGAACAGTAGAAGAGAAATCCATCGAGAAGATTGCCATATTCTAATCTCAAATCAATCAATAAGTCATTTCAAATACCGACAAGTTAAATAACATTTCATGTTAGAAAATATGTTTATATAGAATTTCTAAGACTTCAGTCTTTTTGATGAAAAAAGGCTAAATCACTTTTAAATTACAAAAGGATGATGTATTTTATTTTTCTACCACTGACATACCATTGCTTACGAATTGGTTCAATACTAGACACTAGATTTGTGCTCATTGCTTTTGGCCACCTAACCAAGTACTTGAAATCTAGTTACATGTGCTATTCGAAATAAACGATAATTGCAAAAGGGGCACTTTTAAGAGGTTTTCATGAATTTAATATTACGCACTTTTAATTTTGCATAGGATATTACATGTACATAGAAACGTCAAGTCCTCGAAAGCTAGGTGATAATGCAAAACTGAACAGTCCGTTGCTGAGCTTCAGTGGATACATGTGCCTCAAATTCTTCTACCACATGTATGGTGCAACCATTGGCAAACTGAATGTCATGATCGATGGTAGCAGAGTGTTCTCTGCTAGTGGCAATAAAGGCAACAAATGGATGGAAGCCAGGATAACCACATATCGCGTTGGAAATGCCAGGGTAAGAAAACAGTGGCTCGTCAAACTGTGTAGTATAATCTATACATATTTAAAGACTTTTTTCATACCAGACTCATTTTAAAAGACTCTTTAAACCATTGCAGGTAATATTTGAGGGAATAACAGGAAGCAGCTTTACTGGTGATATCGCCATTGACGACTTCTCATTAAGCAAGGGTCACTGTGCTCCAAGTAAGTATTAAAGCGGAGTAAAAACCTGACTGAAATTGTGACATGGATTACCTATCCTCTTTTCTTTGCAATACTTCTAATCATTTTATTCAGCAACCTCCTTTCGTGTGAAAATTAGCTCTTGTCAGTCATTTATTCGTTTTTGTCACGGATTCACTGTTACTACGATACTACGTCAATCAAGGAAAACTTCTAGCATACAGTCACTAATGAAGCATAAAACTCAAAATTGCTTGGTAATTTGATGTCTGTTTATTCTCTTCTAACATTTCCTTTTATCATGTTTTCTCGTCAGTGCGGCCATCTTCTTGCGATTTCGACACATCAATGTGTGGCTTTGTGCAGGATAAAAGTGACAAGTTTGACTGGACTCGACATAATGGAACAACGTCGTCTTCTAACACAGGCCCCTCCTCTGACCATACTGGAAAAGGAGGTAGGCTATTAAAAGAGAACTGTTTACCCGTGCAGTATCCTATTTTTGTGCTATTTAGTTTTTTGCCACCTATTTCAGGAAAGTTATCTTACTTAAAATCCTTTTCCAAAAGTAGAACAGAAATCCATCTTGAAGTTTGCCATATTCTAATCTTAAATCAATGAGTAAGTCATTTCAAATACCGACAAGTTAAATAACATTTCATGTTAGAAAATATGCTTATTGAGATTTTCTAAGTCTTCAGTCTGTTTGATGAAAAAAGCTAAATCACTTTTAAATTACAAAAGGATGATGTATTTTATTTTTCTTCCACTGACCTACCATTGCTTACGAATTGGTTCAATACTAGACACTAGATTCGTGCTCATAGTTTTTGGCCAATTAACCAAGTACTTGAAATCTAATTACATGTGCTATTCGAAATAAACGATAATTGCAAAAAGGGGCACTTTTAAGAGGTTTTCATGAATTTAATATTACGCACTTTTAATTTTGCATAGGATATTACATGTACATAGAAACGTCAAGTCCTCGAAAGCTAGGTGATAATGCAAAACTGAACAGTCCGTTGCTGAGCTTCAGTGGATACATGTGCCTCAAATTCTTCTACCACATGTATGGTGCAACCATTGGCAAACTGAATGTCATGATCGATGGTAGCAGAGTGTTCTCTGCTAGTGGCAATAAAGGCAACAAATGGATGGAAGCCAGGATAACCACATATCGCGTTGGAAATGCCAGGGTAAGAAAACAGTGGCTTGTCAAACTGTCTAGTATATTCTATACATGGTTGAAGACTTTTTTCATACAAGACTCATTTTCAAAAACTCTTTGAACCATTGCAGGTAATATTTGAGGGAATAACAGGAAGCAGCTTTACTGGTGATATCGCCATTGACGACTTCTCATTAAGCAAGGGTCGCTGTGCTCCAAGTAAGTTTTAAAGCGGAGTAAAAAACTACTTGAAATTGTGACATGGAGTACCTATCTTCTTTTCTTTGCAATACTTCTAATCATTTTATTCAGCAACGTTCTTTCGTGTCAAAATTAGCTCTTGCCAGTCATTTATTCCTTTTTGTCACGAATTCACTTTTACTACGGTACGTCAATCAAGGAAAACGTGTAGCATACAGTCACTAATGAAGCATAAAACTCAAAATTGCTTGGTAATTTGATGTCTGTTTATTCTCCTCTAACATTTCCTTTTATCATTTTTTCTCGTCAGTGAGGCCATCTTCTTGCGATTTCGACACATCAATGTGTGGCTTTGTGCAGGATAAAAGTGACAAGTTTGACTGGACTCGACATAATGGAACAACGTCGTCTTCTAACACAGGCCCGTCCTCTGACCATACTGGAAAAGGAGGTAGGCTATTAAAAGAGAACTGTTTACCCGTGCAGTATCCTATTTTTGTGCTATTTAGTTTTTGCCACCTATTTCAGGAAAGTTATCTTACTTCAAATCCTTTTCCAAAAGTAGAACAGAAATCCATCTTGAAGTTTGCCATATTCTAATCTTAAATCAATGAGTAAGTCATTTCAAATACCGACAAGTTAAATAACATTTCATGTTAGAAAATATGCTTATTGAGATTTTCTAAGTCTTCAGTCTGTTTGATGAAAAAAGCTAAATCACTTTTAAATTACAAAAGGATGATGTATTTTATTTTTCTTCCACTGACCTACCATTGCTTACGAATTGGTTCAATACTAGACACTAGATTCGTGCTCATAGTTTTTGGCCAATTAACCAAGTACTTGAAATCTAATTACATGTGCTATTCGAAATAAACGATAATTGCAAAAAGGGGCACTTTTAAGAGGTTTTCATGAATTTAATATTACGCACTTTTAATTTTGCATAGGATATTACATGTACATAGAAACGTCAAGTCCTCGAAAGCTAGGTGATAATGCAAAACTGAACAGTCCGTTGCTGAGCTTCAGTGGATACATGTGCCTCAAATTCTTCTACCACATGTATGGTGCAACCATTGGCAAACTGAATGTCATGATCGATGGTAGCAGAGTGTTCTCTGCTAGTGGCAATAAAGGCAACAAATGGATGGAAGCCAGGATAACCACATATCGCGTTGGAAATGCCAGGATAAGAAAACAGTGGCTCGTCAAACTGTCTAGTATATTCTAGACATGGCTGAAGACTTTTTTCATACCAGACTCATTTTCAAAAACTCTTTAAACCATTGCAGGTAATATTTGAGGGAATAACAGGAAGCAGCTTTACTGGTGATATCGCCATTGACGACTTCTCATTAAGCAAGGGTCGCTGTTCTCCAAGTACGTTTTAAACCGGAGTGAAAAACTGCTTGAAATTGTGACATGGATTACCTATCCTCTTCTCTTTGCAATACTTCTAATCATTTTATTCAGCAACGTTCTTTCGTGTCAAAATTAGCTCTTGCCAGTCATTTATTCCTTTTTGTCACGGATTCACTTTTACTACGGTACGTCAATCAAGGAAAACGTGTAGCATATAGTCACTAATGAAGCATAAAACTCAAAATTGCTTGGTAATTTGATGTCTGTTTCTTCTCTTCTAACATTTCCTTTTATCATTTTTTCTCGTCAGTGAGGCCATCTTCTTGCGATTTCGACACATCAATGTGTGGCTTTGTGCAGGATAAAAGTGACAAGTTTGACTGGACTCGACATAATGGCACAACGTCGTCTTCTAACACAGGCCCGTCCTCTGACCATACTGGAAAAGGAGGTAGGCTATTAAAAGAGAACTGTTTACCCGTGCAGTATCCTATTTTTGTGCTATTTAGTTTTTTGCCACCTATTTCAGGAAACTTATCTTACTTAAAATCCTTTTCGAACAGTAGAAGAGAAATCCATCGAGAAGATTGCCATATTCTAATCTCAAATCAATCAATAAGTCATTTCAAATACCGACAAGTTAAATAACATTTCATGTTAGAAAATATGCTTATTGAGATTTTCTAAGTCTTCAGTCTTTTTGATGAAAAAAAGCTAAATCACTTTTAAATTACAAAAGGATGATGTATTTTATTTTTCTTCCACTGACCTACCATTGCTTACGAATTGGTTCAATACTAGACACTAGATTCGTGCTCATAGGTTTTGGCCAATTAACCAAGTACTTCAAATCTAATTACATGTGCTATTCCAAATAAACGATATTTGCAAAAAGGGGCACTTTTAAGAGGTTTTCATGAATTTAATATTACGCACTTTTAATTTTGCATAGGATATTACATGTACATAGAAACGTCAAGTCCTCGAAAGCTAAGTGATAATGCAAAACTGGACAGTCCGTTGCTGAGCTTCAGTGGATACATGTGCCTCAAATTCTTCTACCACATGTATGGTGCAACCATTGGCAAACTGAATGTCATGATCGATGGTAGCAGAGTGTTCTCTGCTAGTGGCAATAAAGGCAACAAATGGATGGAAGCCAGGATAACCACATATCGCGTTGGAAATGCCAGGGTAAGAAAACAGTGGCTCGTCAAACTGTCTAGTATATTCTAGACATGGCTGAAGACTTTTTTCATACCAGACTCATTTTCAAAAACTCTTTGAACCATTGCAGGTAATATTTGAGGGAATAACAGGAAGCAGCTTTACTGGTGATATCGCCATTGACGACTTCTCATTAAGCAAGGGTCGCTGTGCTCCAAGTAAGTTTTAAACCGGAGTGAAAAACTGCTTGAAATTGTGACATGGATTACCTATCCTCTTCTCTTTGCAATACTTCTAATCATTTTATTCAGCAACGTTCTTTCGTGTCAAAATTAGCTCTTGCCAGTCATTTATTCCTTTTTTACTACTTTTACTACGGTACGTCAATCAAGGAAAACGTGTAGCATATAGTCACTAATGAAGCATAAAACTCAAAATTGCTTGGTAATTTGATGTCTGTTTCTTCTCTTCTAACATTTCCTTTTATCATTTTTTCTCGTCAGTGAGGCCATCTTCTTGCGATTTCGACACATCAATGTGTGGCTTTGTGCAAGATAAAAGTGACAAGTTTGACTGGACTCGACATAATGGCACAACGTCGTCTTCTAACACAGGCCCGTCCTCTGACCATACTGGAAAAGGAGGTAGGCTATTAAAAGAGAACTGTTTACCCGTGCAGTATCCTATTTTTGTGCTATTTAGTTTTTTGCCACCTATTTCAGGAAACTTATCTTACTTAAAATCCTTTTCCAAAAGTAGAACAGAAATCCATCGAGAAGTTTGCCATATTCTAATCTTAAATCAATCAATAAGTCATTTCAAATACCGACAAGTTAAATAACATTTCATGTTAGAAAATATGTTTATATAGATTTTCTAAGACTTCAGTCTTTTTGATGAAAAAAAGCTAAATCACTTTTAAATTACAAAAGGATGATGTATTTTATTTTTCTTCCACTGACCTACCAGTGCTTACGAATTGGTTCAATACTAGACACTAGATTCGTGCTCATAGTTTTTGGCCAACTAACCAAGTACTTGAAATCTAGTGACGTGTGCTATTCGAAATAAACGATAATTGCAAAAAGGGGCACTTTTAAGAGGTTTTCATGAATTTAATATTACGCACTTTTAATTTTGCATAGGATATTACATGTACATAGAAACGTCAAGTCCTCGAAAGCTAGGTGATAATGCAAAACTGAACAGTCCGTTGCTGAGCTTCAGTGGATACATGTGCCTCAAATTCTTCTACCACATGTATGGTGCAACCATTGGCAAACTGAATGTCATGATCGATGGTAGCAGAGTGTTCTCTGCTAGTGGCAATAAAGGCAACAAATGGATGGAAGCCAGGATAACCACATATCGCGTTGGAAATGCCAGGGTAAGAAAACAGTGGCTCGTCAAACTGTCTAGTATATTCTAGACATGGCTGAAGACTTTTTTCATACCAGACTCATTTTCAAAAACTCTTTGAACCATTGCAGGTAATATTTGAGGGAATAACAGGAAGCAGCTTTACTGGTGATATCGCCATTGACGACTTCTCATTAAGCAAGGGTCGCTGTTCTCCAAGTAAGTTTTAAACCGGAGTGAAAAACTGCTTGAAATTGTGACATGGATTACCTATCCTCTTCTCTTTGCAATACTTCTAATCATTTTATTCAGCAACGTTCTTTCGTGTCAAAATTAGCTCTTGCCAGTCATTTCTTCCTTTTTGTCACGGATTCACTTTTACTACGGTACGTCAATCAAGGAAAACGTGTAGCATATAGTCACTAATGAAGCATAAAACTCAAAATTGCTTGGTAATTTGATGTCGGTTTCTTCTCTTCTAACATTTCCTTTTATCATTTTTTCTCGTCAGTGAGGCCATCTTCTTGCGATTTCGACACATCAATGTGTGGCTTTGTGCAGGATAAAAGTGACAAGTTTGACTGGACTCGACATAATGGCACAACGTCGTCTTCTAACACAGGCCCGTCCTCTGACCATACTGGAAAAGGAGGTAGGCTATTAAAAGAGAACTGTTTACCCGTGCAGTATCCTATTTTTGTGCTATTTAGTTTTTTGCCACCTATTTCAGGAAACTTATCTTACTTAAAATCCTTTTCGAAAAGTAGAAGAGAAATCCATCGAGAAGTTTGCCATATTCTAATCTCAAATCAATCAATAAGTCATTTCAAATACCGACAAGTTAAATAACATTTCATGTTAGAAAATATGCTTATTGAGATTTTCTAAGTCTTCAGTCTTTTTGATGAAAAAAAGCTAAATCACTTTTAAATTACAAAAGGATGATGTATTTTATTTTTCTTCCACTGACCTACCATTGCTTACGAATTGGTTCAATACTAGACACTAGATTCGTGCTCATAGGTTTTGGCCAATTAACCAAGTACTTCAAATCTAATTACATGTGCTATTCCAAATAAACGATATTTGCAAAAAGGGGCACTTTTAAGAGGTTTTCATGAATTTAATATTACGCACTTTTAATTTTGCATAGGATATTACATGTACATAGAAACGTCAAGTCCTCGAAAGCTAGGTGATAATGCAAAACTGGACAGTCCGTTGCTGAGCTTCAGTGGATACATGTGCCTCAAATTCTTCTACCACATGTATGGTGCAACCATTGGCAAACTGAATGTCATGATCGATGGTAGCAGAGTGTTCTCTGCTAGTGGCAATAAAGGCAACAAATGGATGGAAGCCAGGATAACCACATATCGCGTTGGAAATGCCAGGGTAAGAAAACAGTGGCTCGTCAAACTGTCTAGTATATTCTAGACATGGCTGAAGACTTTTTTCATACCAGACTCATTTTCAAAAACTCTTTGAACCATTGCAGGTAATATTTGAGGGAATAACAGGAAGCAGCTTTACTGGTGATATCGCCATTGACGACTTCTCATTAAGCAAGGGTCGCTGTGCTCCAAGTAAGTTTTAAACCGGAGTGAAAAACTGCTTGAAATTGTGACATGGATTACCTATCCTCTTCTCTTTGCAATACTTCTAATCATTTTATTCAGCAACGTTCTTTCGTGTCAAAATTAGCTCTTGCCAGTCATTTCTTCCTTTTTGTCACGGATTCACTTTTACTACGGTACGTCAATCAAGGAAAACGTGTAGCATATAGTCACTAATGAAGCATAAAACTCAAAATTGCTTGGTAATTTGATGTCTGTTTCTTCTCTTCTAACATTTCCTTTTATCATTTTTTCTCGTCAGTGAGGCCATCTTCTTGCGATTTCGACACATCAATGTGTGGCTTTGTGCAAGATAAAAGTGACAAGTTTGACTGGACTCGACATAATGGCACAACGTCGTCTTCTAACACAGGCCCGTCCTCTGACCATACTGGAAAAGGAGGTAGGCTATTAAAAGAGAACTGTTTACCCGTGCAGTATCCTATTTTTGTGCTATTTAGTTTTTTGCCACCTATTTCAGGAAAGTTATCTTACTTAAAATCCTTTTCCAAAAGTAGAACAGAAATCCATCGAGAAGTTTGCCATATTCTAATCTTAAATCAATCAATAAGTCATTTCAAATACCGACAAGTTAAATAACATTTCATGTTAGAAAATATGTTTATATAGATTTTCTAAGACTTCAGTCTTTTTGATGAAAAAAAGCTAAATCACTTTTAAATTACAAAAGGATGATGTATTTTATTTTTCTTCCACTGACCTACCAGTGCTTACGAATTGGTTCAATACTAGACACTAGATTCGTGCTCATAGTTTTTGGCCAACTAACCAAGTACTTGAAATCTAGTGACGTGTGCTATTCGAAATAAACGATAATTGCAAAAAGGGGCACTTTTAAGAGGTTTTCATGAATTTAATATTACGCACTTTTAATTTTGCATAGGATATTACATGTACATAGAAACGTCAAGTCCTCGAAAGCTAGGTGATAATGCAAAACTGAACAGTCCGTTGCTGAGCTTCAGTGGATACATGTGCCTCAAATTCTTCTACCACATGTATGGTGCAACCATTGGCAAACTGAATGTCATGATCGATGGTAGCAGAGTGTTCTCTGCTAGTGGCAATAAAGGCAACAAATGGATGGAAGCCAGGATAACCACATATCGCGTTGGAAATGCCAGGGTAAGAAAACAGTGGCTTGTCAAACTGTCTACTACATTCTATACATAGTTGAAGACTTTTTAAATACCAGACTCATTTTCAAAAACTCTTTGAACCATTGCAGGTAATATTTGAGGGAATAAAAGGAATCAGCTTTACTGGTGATATCGCCATTGACGACTTCTCATTAAGCAAGGGTCGCTGTGCTCTAAGTAAGTTTTAAAGCAGAGTAAAAAACTGACTGGAATTGTGACATGGACATGGAAAACGTGTAGCATATAGTCACTAATGAAGCATAAAACTCAAAATTGCTTGGTAATTTGATGTCTGTTTCTTCTCTTCTAACATTTCCTTTTATCATTTTTTCTCGTCAGTGAGGCCATCTTCTTGCGATTTCGACACATCAATGTGTGGCTTTGTGCAAGATAAAAGTGACAAGTTTGACTGGACTCGACATAACGGCACAACGTCGTCTTCTAACACAGGCCCGTCCTCTGACCATACTGGAAAAGGAGGTAGGCTATTAAAAGAGAAGTGTTTGCCCGTGCAGTATCCTATTTTTGTGCTATTTAGTTTTTTGCCACCTATTTCAGGAAAGTTATCTTACTTAAAACCCTTTTCCAAAAGTAGAACAGAAATCCATCGAGAAGTTTGCCATATTCTAATCTTAAATCAATCAATAAGTCATTTCAAATACCGACAAGTTAAATAACATTTCATGTTAGAAAATATGTTTATATAGATTTTCTAAGTCTTCAGTCTTTTTGATAAAAAAAAGCTAAATCACTTTTAAATTACAAAAGGATGATGTATTTTATTTTTCTTCCACTGACCTACCAGTGCTTACGAATTGGTTCAACACTAGACACTAGATTCGTGCTCATAGTTTTTGGCCAACTAACCAAGTACTTGAAATCTAGTGACGTGTGCTATTCGAAATAAACGATAATTGCAAAAAGGGGCACTTTTAAGAGGTTTTCATGAATTTAATATTACGCACTTTTAATTTTGCATAGGATATTACATGTACATAGAAACGTCAAGTCCTCGAAAGCTAGGTGATAATGCAAAACTGAACAGTCCGTTGCTGAGCTTCAGTGGATACATGTGCCTCAAATTCTTCTACCACATGTATGGTGCAACCATTGGCAAACTGAATGTCATGATCGATGGTAGCAGAGTGTTCTCTGCTAGTGGCAATAAAGGCAACAAATGGATGGAAGCCAGGATAACCACATATCGCGTTGGAAATGCCAGGGTAAGAAAACAGTGGCTTGTCAAACTGTCTAGTATATTCTATACATGGTTGAAGACTTTTTTCATACCAGACTCATTTTCAAAAACTCTTTGAACCATTGCAGGTAATATTTGAGGGAATAACAGGAAGCAGCTTTACTGGTGATATCGCCATTGACGACTTCTCATTAAGCAAGGGTCGCTGTGCTCCAAGTAAGTTTTAAAGCGGAGTAAAAAACTGACTGAAATTGTGACATGGATTACCTATCCTCTTCTCTTTGCAATACTTCTAATCATTTTATTCAGCAACGTTCTTTCGTGTCAAAATTAGCTCTTGTCAGTCATTTCTTCCTTTTTGTCACGGATTCACTTTTACTACGGTACGTCAATGAAGGAAAACGTGTAGCATATAATCACTAATGAAGCATAAAACTCAAAATTGCTTGGTAATTTGATGTCTGTTTCTTCTCTTCTAACATTTCCTTTTATCATTTTTTCTCGTCAGTGAGGCCATCTTCTTGCGATTTCGACACATCAATGTGTGGCTTTGTGCAGGACAAAAGTGACAAGTTTGACTGGACTCGACATTCTGGAACAACGTCGTCTTCTAACACAGGCCCGTCCTCTGACCATACTGGAAAAGGAGGTAGGCTATTAAAAGAGAACTGTTTACCCGTGCAGTATCCTATTTTTGTGCTATTTAGTTTTTTGCCACCTATTTCAGGAAACTTATCTTACTTAAAATCCTTTTCCAAAAGTAGAACAGAAATCCGTCGAGAAGTTTGCCATATTCTAATCTTAAATCAATCAACAAGTCATTCCAAATACCAAGTTAAATAACATTTCATGTTAGAAAATATACTTATTGAGTTTTTCTAAGTCTTCAGTCTTTTCGATGAAAAAAAGCTAAATCACTTTTAAATTACGAAAGGATTATGAATTTTTTTTTCTACGACTGATATACCAGTGCTTACGAATTGGTTCAATACTAGACATTAGATTCGTGCTCATAGTTTTTGGCCAGCTAACCAAGTACTTGAAATCTAGTTACATGTGCTATTCGAAATAAACGATAATTGCTAAAAGGGGCACTTTTAAGAGGTTTTCATGAATTTAATTATTACGCACTTTTAATTTTGCATAGGATATTACATGTACATAGAAACGTCAAGTCCTCGAAAGCTAGGTGATAATGCAAAACTGAACAGTCCGTTGCTGAGCTTCAGTGGATACATGTGCCTCAAATTCTTCTACCACATGTATGGTGCAACCATTGGCAAACTGAATGTCATGATCGATGGTAGCAGAGTGTTCTCTGCTAGTGGCAATAAAGGCAACAAATGGATGGAAGCCAGGATAACCACATATCGCGTTGGAAATGCCAGGGTAAGAAAACAGTGGCTTGTCAAACTGTCTAGTATATTCTATACATGGTTGAAGACTTTTTTCATACAAGACTCATTTTCAAAAACTCTTTGAACCATTGCAGGTAATATTTGAGGGAATAACAGGAAGCAGCTTTACTGGTGATATCGCCATTGACGACTTCTCATTAAGCAAGGGTCGCTGTGCTCCAAGTAAGTTTTAAACCGGAGTAAAAAAAACTGACTGAAATTGTGACATGGAGTACCTATCTTCTTTTCTTTGCAATACTTCTAATCATTTTATTCAGCAACGTTCTTTCGTGTCAAAATTAGCTCTTGCCAGTCATTTATTCCTTTTTGTCACGGATTCACTTTTACTACGGTACGTCAATCAAGGAAAAGGTGTAGCATACAGTCACTAATGAAGCATAAAACTCAAAATTGCTTGGTAATTTGATGTCTGTTTTTTCTCTTCTAACATTTCCTTTTCTCATTTTTTCTCGTCAGTGAGGCCATCTTCTTGCGATTTCGACACATCAATGTGTGGCTTTGTGCAGGATAAAAGTGACAAGTTTGACTGGACTCGACATAGTGGAACAACGTCTTCTTCTAACACTGGCCCGTCCTCTGACCATACTGGAAAAGGAGGTAGGCTATTAAAAGAGAAGTGTTTGCCCGTGCAGTATCCTATTTTGTGCTATTTAGTTTTTTGCCACCTATTTCAGGAAACTTATCTTACTTAAAATCCTTTTCCAGAAGTAGAAGAGAAATCCATCGAGAAGTTTGCCATATTCTAATCTTAAATCAATCAATAAGTCATTTCAAATACCAACAAGTTAAATAACATTTCATGCTAGAAAATATGCTTATTGAGATTTTCTAAGTCTTCAGTCTTTTTGATGAAAAAAAGCTAAATCACTTTTAAATTACAAAAGGATGATGTATTTTATTTTTCTTCCACTGACATACCAGTGCTTACGAATTGGTTCAATACTAGACACTAGATTCGTGCTCATAGTTTTTGGCCAACTAACGAAGTACTTGAAATCTAGTTACATGTGCTATTCGAAATAAACGATAATTGCAAAAAGGGGCACTTTTAAGAGGTTTTCATGAATTTAATATTACGCACTTTTAATTTTGCATAGGATATTACATGTACATGGAAACGTCAAGTCCTCGAAAGCTAGGTGATAATGCAAAACTGAACAGTCCGTTGCTGAGCTTCAGTGGATACATGTGCCTCAAATTCTTCTACCACATGTATGGTGCAACCATTGGCAAACTGAATGTCATGATCGATGGTAGCAGGGTGTTCTCTGCTAGTGGCAATAAAGGCAACAAATGGATGGAAGCCAGGATAACCACATATCGCGTTGGAAATGCCAGGGTAAGAAAACAGTGGCTTGTCAAACTGTCTAGTACATTCTATACATAGTTGAAGACATTTTAAATACCAGACTCATTTTCAAAAACTCTTTGAACCATTGCAGGTAATATTTGAGGGAATAAAAGGAAGCAGCTTTACTGGTGATATCGCCATTGACGACTTCTCATTAAGCAAGGGTCGCTGTGCTCCAAGTAAGTTTTAAAGCGGAGTAAAAAACTGACTGGAATTGTGACATGGACATGGAAAACGTGTAGCATATAGTCACTAATGAAGCATAAAACTCAAAATTGCTTGGTAATTTGATGTCTGTTTCTTCTCTTCTAACATTTCCTTTTATCATTTTTTCTCGTCAGTGAGGCCATCTTCTTGCGATTTCGACACATCAATGTGTGGCTTTGTGCAGGATAAAAGTGACAAGTTTGACTGGACTCGACATAGTGGAACAACGTCGTCTTCTAACACAGGCCCGTCCTCTGACCATACTGGAAAAGGAGGTAGGCTATTAAAAGAGAAGTGTTTGCCCGTGCAGTATCCTATTTTTGTGCTATTTAGTTTTTTGCCACCTATTTCAGGAAACTTATCTTACTTAAAATCCTTTTCCAAAAGTAGAACAGAAATCCATCGAGAAGTTTGCCATATTCTAATCTTAAATCAATCAATAAGTCATTTCAAATACCGACAAGTTAAATAACATTTCATGTTAGAAAATATGTTTATATAGATTTTCTAAGTCTTCAGTCTTTTTGATGAAAAAAAGCTAAATCACTTTTAAATTACAAAAGGATGATGTATTTTATTTTTCTTCCACTGACATACCAGTGCTTACGAATTGGTTCAATACTAGACACTAGATTCGTGCTCATAGTTTTTGGCCAACTAACCAAGTACTTGAAATCTAGTGACGTGTGCTATTCGAAATAAACGATAATTGCAAAAAGGGGCACTTTTAAGAGGTTTTCATGAATTTAATATTACGCACTTTTAATTTTGCATAGGATATTACATGTACATAGAAACGTCAAGTCCTCGAAAGCTAGGTGATAATGCAAAACTGAACAGTCCGTTGCTGAGCTTCAGTGGATACATGTGCCTCAAATTCTTCTACCACATGTATGGTGCAACCATTGGCAAACTGAATGTCATGATCGATGGTAGCAGAGTGTTCTCTGCTAGTGGCAATAAAGGCAACAAATGGATGGAAGCCAGGATAACCACATATCGCGTTGGAAATGCCAGGGTAAGAAAACAGTGGCTTGTCAAACTGTCTAGTATATGCTATACATAGTTGAAGACTTTTTAAATACCAGACTCATTTTATAAAACTCTTTGAACCATTGCAGGTAATATTTGAGGGAATAACAGGAAGCAGCTTTACTGGTGATATCGCCATTGACGACTTCTCATTAAGCAAGGGTCGCTGTGCTCCAAGTAAGTTTTAAAGCGGAGTAAAAAACTGACTGAAATTGTGACATGGAGTACCTATCTTCTTTTCTTTGCAATACTTCTAATCATTTTATTCAGCAACGTTCTTTCGTGTCAAAATTAGCTCTTGTCAGTCATTTCTTCCTTTTTGTCACGGATTCACTTTTACTACGGTACGTCAATCAAGGAAAACGTGTAGCATACAATCACTAATGAAGCATAAAACTCAAAATTGCTTGGAAATTTGATGTCTGTTTCTTCTCTTCTAACATTTCCTTTTATCATTTTTTCTCGTCAGTGAGGCCATCTTCTTGCGATTTCGACACATCAATGTGTGGCTTTGTGCAGGATAAAAGTGACAAGTTTGACTGGACTCGACATAGTGGAACAACGTCGTCTTCTAACACAGGCCCGTCCTCTGACCATACTGGAAAAGGAGGTAGGCTATTAAAAGAGAAGTGTTTGCCCGTGCAGTATCCTATTTTTGTGCTATTTAGTTTTTTGCCACCTATTTCAGGAAACTTATCTTACTTAAAATCCTTTTCCAAGAGTAGAACAGAAATCCATCGAGAAGTTTGCCATATTCTAATCTTAAATCAATCAATAAGTCATTTCAAATACCGACAAGTTAAATAACATTTCATGTTAGAAAATATGTTTATATAGATTTTCTAAGACTTCAGTCTTTTTGATGAAAAACAGCTAAATCACTTTTAAATTACAAAAGGATGATGTATTTTATTTTTCTTCCACTGACCTACCAGTGCTTACGAATTGGTTCAATACTAGACACTAGATTCGTGCTCATAGTTTTTGGCCAACTAACCAAGTACTTGAAATCTAGTGACGTGTGCTATTCGAAATAAACGATAATTGCAAAAAGGGGCACTTTTAAGAGGTTTTCATGAATTTAATATTACGCACTTTTAATTTTGCATAGGATATTACATGTACATAGAAACGTCAAGTCCTCGAAAGCTAGGTGATAATGCAAAACTGAACAGTCCGTTGCTGAGCTTCAGTGGATACATGTGCCTCAAATTCTTCTACCACATGTATGGTGCAACCATTGGCAAACTGAATGTCATGATCGATGGTAGCAGAGTGTTCTCTGCTAGTGGCAATAAAGGCAACAAATGGATGGAAGCCAGGATAACCACATATCGCGTTGGAAATGCCAGGGTAAGAAAACAGTGGCTTGTCAAACTGTCTAGTATATGCTATACATAGTTGAAGACTTTTTAAATACCAGACTCATTTTATAAAACTCTTTGAACCATTGCAGGTAATATTTGAGGGAATAACAGGAAGCAGCTTTACTGGTGATATCGCCATTGACGACTTCTCATTAAGCAAGGGTCGCTGTGCTCCAAGTAAGTTTTAAAGCGGAGTAAAAAACTGACTGAAATTGTGACATGGAGTACCTATCTTCTTTTCTTTGCAATACTTCTAATCATTTTATTCAGCAACGTTCTTTCGTGTCAAAATTAGCTCTTGTCAGTCATTTCTTCCTTTTTGTCACGGATTCACTTTTACTACGGTACGTCAATCAAGGAAAACGTGTAGCATATAGTCACTAATGAAGCATAAAACTCAAAATTGCTTGGTAATTTGATGTCGGTTTCTTCTCTTCTAACATTTCCTTTTATCATTTTTTCTCGTCAGTGAGGCCATCTTCTTGCGATTTCGACACATCAATGTGTGGCTTTGTGCAGGATAAAAGTGACAAGTTTGACTGGACTCGACATAGTGGAACAACGTCGTCTTCTAACACAGGCCCGTCCTCTGACCATACTGGAAAAGGAGGTAGGCTATTAAAAGAGAAGTGTTTGCCCGTGCAGTATCCTATTTTTGTGCTATTTAGTTTTTTGCCACCTATTTCAGGAAACTTATCTTACTTAAAATCCTTTTCCAAAAGTAGAACAGAAATCCATCGAGAAGTTTGCCATATTCTAATCTTAAATCAATCAATAAGTCATTTCAAATACCGACAAGTTAAATAACATTTCATGTTAGAAAATATGTTTATATAGATTTTCTAAGTCTTCAGTCTTTTTGATGAAAAAAAGCTAAATCACTTTTAAATTACAAAAGGATGAGGTATTTTATTTTTCTTCCACTGACCTACCAGTGCTTACGAATTGGTTCAATACTAGACACTAGATTCGTGCTCATAGTTTTTGGCCAACTAACCAAGTACTTGAAATCTAGTGACATGTGCTATTCGAAATAAACGATAATTGCAAAAAGGGGCACTTTTAAGAGGTTTTCATGAATTTAATATTACGCACTTTTAATTTTGCATAGGATATTACATGTACATAGAAACGTCAAGTCCTCGAAAGCTAGGTGATAATGCAAAACTGAACAGTCCGTTGCTGAGCTTCAGTGGATACATGTGCCTCAAATTCTTCTACCACATGTATGGTGCAACCATTGGCAAACTGAATGTCATGATCGATGGTAGCAGAGTGTTCTCTGCTAGTGGCAATAAAGGCAACAAATGGATGGAAGCCAGGATAACCACATATCGCGTTGGAAATGCCAGGGTAAGAAAACAGTGGCTTGTCAAACTGTCTAGTATATTCTATACATAGTTGAAGACTTTTTTCATACCAGACTCATTTTAAAAACTCTTTGAACCATTGCAGGTAATATTTGAGGGAATAACAGGAAGCAGCTTTACTGGTGATATCGCCATTGACGACTTCTCATTAAGCAAGGGTCGCTGTGCTCCAAGTAAGTTTTAAACCGGAGTGAAAAACTGCTTGAAATTGTGACATGGATTACCTATCCTCTTCTCTTTGCAATACTTCTAATCATTTTATTCAGCAACGTTCTTTCGTGTCAAAATTAGCTCTTGCCAGTCATTTATTCCTTTTTGTCACGGATTCACTTTTACTACGGTACGTCAATCAAGGAAAACGTGTAGCATATAGTCACTAATGAAGCATAAAACTCAAAATTGCTTGGTAATTTGATGTCTGTTTCTTCTCTTCTAACATTTCCTTTTATCATTTTTTCTCGTCAGTGAGGCCATCTTCTTGCGATTTCGACACATCAATGTGTGGCTTTGTGCAGGATAAAAGTGACAAGTTTGACTGGACTCGACATTCTGGAACAACGTCGTCTTCTAACACAGGCCCGTCCTCTGACCATACTGGAAAAGGAGGTAGGCTATTAAAAGAGAACTGTTTACCCGTGCAGTATCCTATTTTTGTGCTATTTAGTTTTTTGCCACCTATTTCAGGAAACTTATCTTACTTAAAATCCTTTTCCAAAAGTAGAACAGAAATCCGTCGAGAAGTTTGCCATATTCTAATCTTAAATCAATCAACAAGTCATTCCAAATACCAAGTTAAATAACATTTCATGTTAGAAAATATGCTTATTGAGTTTTTCTAAGTCTTCAGTCTTTTCGATGAAAAAAAGCTAAATCACTTTTAAATTACGAAAGGATTATGAATTTTTTTTTTCTACGACTGACATACCAGTGCTTACGAATTGGTTCAATACTAGACATTAGATTCGTGCTCATAGTTTTTGGCCAGCTAACCAAGTACTTGAAATCTAGTTACATGTGCTATTCGAAATAAACGATAATTGCTAAAAGGGGCACTTTTAAGAGGTTTTCATGAATTTAATTATTACGCACTTTTAATTTTGCATAGGATATTACATGTACATAGAAACGTCAAGTCCTCGAAAGCTAGGTGATAATGCAAAACTGAACAGTCCGTTGCTGAGCTTCAGTGGATACATGTGCCTCAAATTCTTCTACCACATGTATGGTGCAACCATTGGCAAACTGAATGTCATGATCGATGGTAGCAGAGTGTTCTCTGCTAGTGGCAATAAAGGCAACAAATGGATGGAAGCCAGGATAACCACATATCGCGTTGGAAATGCCAGGGTAAGAAAACAGTGGCTTGTCAAACTGTCTAGTATATTCTATACATGGTTGAAGACTTTTTTCATACCAGACTCATTTTAAAAAAACTCTTTGAACCATTGCAGGTAATATTTGAGGGAATAACAGGAAGCAGCTTTACTGGTGATATCGCCATTGACGACTTCTCATTAAGCAAGGGTCGCTGTGCTCCAAGTAAGTTTTAAACCGGAGTAAAAAAAACTGACTGAAATTGTGACATGGATTACCTATCCTCTTTTCTTTGCAATACTTCTAATCATTTTATTCAGCAACGTTCTTTCGTGTCAAAATTAGCTCTTGCCAGTCATTTATTCCTTTTTGTCACGGATTCACTTTTACTACGGTACGTCAATCAAGGAAAACGTGTAGCATATAGTCACTAATGAAGCATAAAACTCAAAATTGCTTGGTAATTTGATGTCTGTTTTTTCTCTTCTAACATTTCCTTTTATCATTTTTTCTCGTCAGTGAGGCCATCTTCTTGCGATTTCGACACATCAATGTGTGGCTTTGTGCAGGATAAAAGTGACAAGTTTGACTGGACTCGACATAGTGGAACAACGTCTTCTTCTAACACAGGCCCGTCCTCTGACCATACTGGAAAAGGAGGTAGGCTATTAAAAGAGAAGTGTTTGCCCGTGCAGTATCCTATTTTGTGCTATTTAGTTTTTTGCCACCTATTTCAGGAAACTTATCTTACTTAAAAGCCTTTTCCAAAAGTAGAACAGAAATCCATCGAGAAGTTTGCCATATTCTAATCTTAAATCAATCAATAAGTCATTTCAAATACCAACAAGTTAAATAACATTTCATGCTAGAAAATATGCTTATTGAGATTTTCTAAGTCTTCAGTCTTTTTGATGAAAAAAAGCTAAATCACTTTTAAATTACAAAAGGATGATGTATTTTATTTTTCTTCCACTGACATACCAGTGCTTACGAATTGGTTCAATACTAGACACTAGATTCGTGCTCATAGTTTTTGGCCAACTAACCAAGTACTTGAAATCTAGTTACATGTGCTATTCGAAATAAACGATAATTGCAAAAAGGGGCACTTTTAAGAGGTTTTCATGAATTTAATATTACGCACTTTTAATTTTGCATAGGATATTACATGTACATAGAAACGTCAAGTCCTCGAAAGCTAGGTGATAATGCAAAACTGGACAGTCCGTTGCTGAGCTTCAGTGGATACATGTGCCTCAAATTCTTCTACCACATGTATGGTGCAACCATTGGCAAACTGAATGTCATGATCGATGGTAGCAGAGTGTTCTCTGCTAGTGGCAATAAAGGCAACAAATGGATGGAAGCCAGGATAACCACATATCGCGTTGGAAATGCCAGGGTAAGAAAACAGTGGCTGGTCAAACTGTCTAGTATATTCTATACATGGTTGGAGATTTTTTTCATACCAGACTCATTTTAAAAAACTCTTTGAACCATTGCAGGTAATATTTGAGGGAATAACAGGAAGCAGCTTTACTGGTGATATCGCCATTGACGACTTCTCATTAAGCAAGGGTCGCTGTGCTCCAAGTAAGTATTAAGGCGGAGTAAAAAACCGATTGGAATATTGACCTCGATTACCTGTGCTCTTTTGCTTGGAATATTTCTCAGAGCATTCAAGGGACTGTGCCCGAGGACGGTACTCATGTCCCAGCACGGGCACAGTGCTTAGATTTTTGCTCGAGAGCCAACAACAAAAGGCTATGCCAGACTATTACCGTGCCCGAGCATATTTGTCTGAATGGGTGTTTAACATGTATCCCGTTTTTCTTTTATTGTCAGTATTTTTTAAGTAAGGTAAACCATTTCTACTCTTACTTTGGGTAGCTTTTAGGAGGCTTGCAACAGTTTCTTTTGGCCTTGGGGTGTATCTTTTGAAATCACAAGTTTGCATAGAAGAGAAACTTCGATTTCCTTGATACTACACCATGTTTTCAACATATGACCAAAGTTTTTTTTTCATCGGTTTCCTATTAACAACTGTCACCATAGCAACGGTAATAGACAACCCCTCATTTTAAATAATGTCCATTATCTCGAAATTTAGTCAGAAACTTGAAGTGTTTGAAGTACTCAACCTACCCAACTTGCATGCAAACTTAGAGAAAAATCTGTAAGACCGTTTTCAAGTAAATCATGAATTATTTTTTATGTGCTGATTTTGGTCATTCCCTAAATTTTTTCAATATTTCAAGAAAAATAAAACTTAACACTTTCTCTTTTCGGTTGAAAGATCTCTTATGACAGCAAAACATTCGTAATGTACATTGAGGTTCCTGGGTGGCTGCGATTTGAAGATATTTATATTTAAAGGCTGCTAAAATGTAGCACAAATTAGTCAAAAAGTTAGTCTATTTCACATTTATTCACGTGCGATGAATGCTTAAACACGCGCTGCGCTTGTGTTCTCTCGTGCATTGACAAGTTTATTTCGTAATTTTTTCAGCTTGAGTGTTATGTTAAATATCTTCAAATCGCAGCCACGTAGGAAGTTCAATGTACATTAAGAATGTTAATGCTATCATAAGAGATCTTTCAACTGAAAAGGGAAAGTGTTAAGCTTTATTTTTCTTGAAATACTGAATTTGGCATAAAAGTTGTGTAGGTTAAGTAGTTCAAATACTTTAAGTTTCGTCGTAAAGTGTCTGACTAGATTTCGAGATAATCGACATTATTCAAAATGAGGGACTGTCCATTACCGTTGCTATGGTGGCAGTTGTTGCTAGGAAACCAATGAAAACGTAAACTTTGATCACATGTCGGAAGGATGATGTAGTATCAAGGAAATCGAAGTTGGTCTTCTATGCGAAATTTTGATTTCAAAAGATACACCCCAAGGCCAAAAATACTGTTGCGAGCTTCCTTAAAAGAGAATGTTTTTCTCCCTTTTTTTTCTTTTTCAGGGTTAACAGGCCGGCACTATCTCTTAACTTGAGGTAAATGTTGAAATATTAAATTTTTACTTCACATTTTCACATCTGTTCATACCGGTTCATACCGGTTAATCTTAGGTCGGAACTTAATTTTGGGACTATATTATAACTTTATATGTCTACCAAATTTGCCCTTATTGCTGACAAGTGTTAGCGAGACAGCACACTATTCTTTACATAGGAAAAAAATACAAAATTTTGTCGGATGTTACTTATATTTTTACCCTTTTTATACAAGAATATTAAAGAAGGACCAATTTTTCACTAAGCGAATTGCAACAGGAAAAACTGTATGAAAATTCGTGCAGCAGAAATTTGATCAGGACCCGCAGCACTCGTCAGCACTCACTTTCACACTGAAATTCTTAGTTCTAATTGCCTTCTTGCTTTACTACAAACAATACTTTCTTATTATTCATTTTCTTGCAGCTTTGGAGAGGAAACTCGTATGGGCTTGTTAAACAATGAAAATGATTTAATGTTAAAACTAATGTCGTCCCTGCAAAAAGGTGCTTATTGATTAAGGTAGCATAAAAAAAGGTTTTCAGAGCTCGAGCAGGCATTTGTAATTTGTCTGGCTGATTGGTTGGTTTTACGTTGTTATCGTTTTGCATGAAGCACAGCAAAATATCAAAGTATAAACGAAATAGAAAAGGTGAATATACAGTAATTTTAAAACAAATACGAGCAAACAAAATAAAAACAAACAAAAAAGGAAAAAGGCTCAAGATTTAATAGGAAATGGGTTTGATCACTTTAGATATACCCTATCATGTACTCATGATTGTGCTTTCGCTGTTTCACGTTTTAGCTGTTTCCATGGAAGGATTTTGCATTTGGTTTTATCCGAGGGGCGACTTAATTAACCACGTTTGTTATTATGTAACCGGGGATAATAAAAAATAAATAAACGCATAACTAAATACAAATTTTCGTTTGCTGTGTTTTCTGAATACTGTTTGTCTCTGCAGAGACGGAAGTATACCGCCAAGTCCAGCAAAAGGCCCACTCGTCCAATATTGACAATTTTAACTTTGTTTCCCTTGGATAAATACCCAAAGATAAAGTTTCTCCCGTTAGGTAAATACCCACTCGTTCACACTGACAATCCGATTTAAGCCCCATGCACAGGAGCACATTTTCTTTGACAGATTTTCTATGACAAATGTTATTTGCTCGTGCAGATGACAAAATCTGATAAAGTTTTCATCTGACAAATAAAAACTGGCACGCCAGTCCTCGTGTGGATAGATCGTCAATGAAAATTTGCCAAAGAGTTGTGGAAAATTAGTTCCCAGATCCTTTCGCGTGCGCATTTTTTTTTAGCTTTTATCGGGTGATTAAGCCGTTTCAGGCAATTTCTTTACTTTTTAAATGAGAGCAGACACTAACAGCCTCCATTTTCCATGGTAAATGCGAACTCACGATCTTATTTTATGTTACATTTTCAGCTGCATGTCGCAATAAAACTACTGCTGTTTAGCCAAATGATATAACTTAACTTTTCTTTTTTTTTAAGAAATGGATTTTTGTCTCATTTTTATTTGTAGAAAAAAGGCCCTATTTAAAGATATCTTAACTACAACTTAACTTGCTTCTATTTGAAAATCGAGCTTTTTATTGTTTGGATCACTTTTTTTCCTTTGTGCACGTTACTGCTTTCCCTTCTAGTGTGCTTGCTGTTCAGCTGTCCAAAAGCCGTTGCCGGCTTACAAATAAGGACATTTGTCAAAGAAAAGTTGTTAACTCGTGTACACATACAAATCGTTTATCTAGCCATAGAAAAAATGTTCGTGTGCATGGGGCTTTACGCTCACCTGACTGAAATAGCGGTTCACTGCAAAAATGTTTTTTGTTGCGGAATGGTCGCGAACATTGACTTCGAGTCAGATATACCCTATAAACTACAAGCGTTTTGGGGACCCATGAGAAATTTTTTATTTTGAAATTGGGATTTTTTATAAATTTTACTTGAGAACGATGTAATATTCAGTTTTCAAGAGCGTGGGACAGGCGTGGGACAAAGAACAAATCTGAGTTCCCGACGGAAATCGAACCCATGACCTCCCGTACACCGGTCGGGCGCTCTAACCACTGGAAGACTTGTGGCGAGTGAGGTCATCTTTACTAGGTTCGTTTTGGCACGCGTCATGCATACTGCTGGGATCAGCAATGTCGAAAGCACCGTGTGTGATATTAAAGAAAGAAAGATGGTAAAGTTTAAGCTCGGAAAGAAATAAGAAAGATGGAATATACAGTTGTCGCGAGCGTGAGACCTGACAAAGAACAAGTCTGAGTCCCCGACGGAAATTGAACCCATGACCACCCGTACACCGGTCGGGTGCTCTAAACACTGAGCTACTGGGAAACTCATGGCGAGCAAAGTTTTACTTTGCCTGGCATTGGAGTTTTTTCACCATTAAAAGCTACTTTTCTGGAATCCTACCTTCGCCATCCTTTGCTTGCCTTTCCTTCCTGACTATGTTTTTCGCGCTGACTGTTTATGCGCATCTTTCCTCAGTTAACATCGGAATGTCATGCTACGTCATCAAGCGCTCACTGAGCGCGGTGGGCATTTTAATGTCCATGCATAAATTTAACCTAAATGTTCGGTGATCCCAGTTTTTCTTTCGATACCGAACACTTTTTTCGATTATCTACGTGTTACTGTATGCAAAACGAAAAAGTCTATGTGGTGAAAGTGTGAACTTTTTTCATCTTTTCTGTTTAAAGGAACCGTTCATCATTTTTTGTGAGGTAAGGGGGCTGGTGGGATTTGAGGGGGGGGGGCATTCTAAAAAATATGGCTTCAACGGGGAGGGGCAGCCGAAAAAGTATGGTGTGTAAAGGGGGGTAACCAAAAAAGTGCCTTTTAAGTTTGGTAGTGACAGCATCTGTAATAATGCAAACATCAGCGCCAGAATGTCAAAAAATAGCGTTTCTAAGGTTCTGAAAATTCAAATTTATCGTGAGGAACCGGATCCCTACTTTATTACACACCCAACGGCAATTCTACCTCATCAACTGTTTCGTTACAACATACAGCCAGAAGAATGTCAACTCTTTTTTGGCCTCTGCTGGTCTATTGTTAAACAAATGAACAAATGATAATAGTGTCCAATAATGCTTAAAACCGGCATTAATTGTCTGTTTATGTACTTCAGAATGCACCAAATTGCATTAGAGCATCTCTAGATTTTCGAAATTTTCAGGGGAAGATACCCCTGGAACCGGTAAGTTTTAGATTTACTTTATCAGTTTTTTAGGAAGTCTCATCCCAAATATTTAATTGTACAAGGGGCGCCAGGTAGAAATTTTCTAATGTAGAGGGGGGTCATTATATATTACAGGAACTACCCATCAAATCTTACCAGCCACTTCCCCCTCCCCCCCCCTCCCCCACTAAAAATGAACGGTTTAGTTTTACTGAAAGGATAACACAGATTAAAATTACTAACTCAATAGGCCTGCTTAAGTAAAATTTAAATTTGGAAGCAGGTCTTCAGTAAATATTTAAATAGTTTTCACATTTGCAAGTAGTTTCCAAATTTGGAGGAAGGTCTTCAGGAAATATTTAAATAGTTTTAACAACCATTGAGGCCATGTCGAGTATAGAAGGCCGAATTTTTTTAATGGAATTACTTTTCCACACCATTATCTCTGAAACGAAGTCGGTGGTCCACAGCCCCTCGACCATCCCCCCATTTTTTTTGTGGGGGGGGGGGGGGGCATTTCTGGTAGATTGTTTCGTCATCTGTCTGTGGCAAAAGGATATCTTTTTTCTGTGTAACATTCTGCATGAGTTTCTTCAACAGACATGGTAGCTTGCTCTGCCCGTATTGAAAGATATTGTTCTCTTGCAATAAAAAAGATATCGACCCACATTTCCACAATACGGGCCCGCAGCATCTTAAGAATATCAATCCATGGCATCTCAGGAGACGCTGGAGTCAAAGCGGATATGGCTATTAATAAAACGCATGGGCTGCGCAGAAAAGTACTGGAGTTTACTCTTTACCATCAACGGGGCGCTTACAGGAATAATAAGAGGCGAAGTAGGACTTTTCTCATACACCTGCCTGTTTACTTAAATATTACAGGTGTACCTCAGATATAATATATAGATTTAGCCGAGCCTAAAAGCGGAGCTCCACGTCTCTCTTTCATGCTAATTGGCCCGTAAAATACAGTAAATTTTAGTTGTGCAGTTATTCCCCAAGAGGTGAAAAACAGCAAAGGAAAACATGCGGACCGCTGAGGAAACTGTGAGCTGGCTTATTTTTCATCAAAGAGAAGACTTCAGTACGTCTTTCACCGACAGCTCTTCTTGTAGCATTCTTTCGAAAGCTAGCTTATAGAGTTCAAGAAGAGTACCTATTGCTAAACTACAATTGCTAAAGAAAACCCACTTGAAGACTTTTCCATGCAAATACACATTTCTCACTGATTCCAATGCATCCCTCTGGCTGCTTAGTTCTGTTAACCATGAAACATTTCTCGAAATCTATCTTGCTAAAATAAATAATATTTTCCCGGCATCAAACCGTTTACTGCAAAAATTCTCCAAAAAATGTTTTCGGAAACTTTGAAGCACACGTATAATTATCAAGAGAAAATGGCACAAGTTTTTCAACCGCGAAGTATTAATCGGGCGCTTTCAAGAATACACCCTGAACTATTAAATTTTAGGAAGGTTTTAGAGTCTCATTTTAGACAAAATACATGTAGACTTAAACCGAGAAATGCTTTGCTTATAGTTACTTAAATAAAGATTTCATTTCGATCTGTAACTAAACACACACTGAAATGGCTTAGCGGTTTAACAAAAAACAAAACGATCACGAAAACATGCCACACTGAACTCACTCACTGAAACAGCGAGTCTAAGTTTAGTCGCTAAATTGGGACAGAAATGTCATTCACTTCATATGAAGAAGCTAAAAAATATAACAATATAAGGAAGATAAAATATTCCACAACTGAACAAAAAACATAAGGAGCTTTACACTAAGACTATAAACTTAAAAATGACGACAGAGCGACTCTTCAGGTTTTGAATACTAAATAAATACGATAAATACGAATTAGTCAAAACAACCCAATACGCGTCGCCGAAGAAAAACAACCTGCATTGAAAAAACAACACAGACTCAGTCTAGAACTAGTCACGATTTCCACTTTTCGAATAAAATACAGTAGAATTCCTCTAAGAAAAATATTGAAAATTACGCACTAAAGTTCAAAAGGAAATTGAGCTTAATTAAGCTTAAGTTAACTGAAGCCTAAATATCAGATTGCTCACTAATGAAAATTCCTTTTAAACAGAAAAAGGACAAGAAACCTTCAAAAACATGAAATGACATTCACATACGAAGCATTCGTTTGCCTTGGAAAGCAAACTGCATTCAATTTTCCCCTCGAGTGAAGTTACTCGCAAGCTGGCAAACGGGAACTGCGAGCTATTTTTAAACAAGTTTTTAAAACATTTCAAGAAAATTACCGTAATTTACTAAACATGTAAAGTCGCTCAATTAAACAATTTTTACAATGTAAATCCACACTCAAATCTGTAATTTACTTTACCACTGAACTGAAAGAAGGCCTTGAAAATCTAAACAAAAGTCGCCGGGTTGTTTCCAGATCTCCTTAGCTTTGAAAAAAACAAGTATGTCCGCGAACAAGGATTTCTTGCCTTCAAGCTCTCCAGTATCTTCTATATGCGCCATCGAGTTTATAGCAATCCTCTTCCTTTTCGTGATGAACTGCTACAAGTCTTCATTCCAAGAATGTATTACAATTATCGTATTGAAAGACGACCGTACGACGAACCAGCCGCCATGTTGTTTACTTCAGCTACAAGAAAAAGTGTCATTCCACCTCCCCCGGTCAGGCTGTCTTGGGACTCCCGTCACCCTCCCCCAGAGTCTGTACGGACGGACGGACGTACGCTGACGTCAGAACCAAAATTTTTCGGATCAACGGGTTACCAAATTTTCTTACCCATGGTGCTCCACGAGCTCCGCTAAAACTAATTACGCTATCTAGGCCAGACGTGTCTTGCAGCGGAGGTTTGATCCCCGGTGTCGAGCAGTGCTTTGAAACCTAACCTGCGATCAGGCCCAATTTTAGCGTCGCTCCCATATTGGGCCATGGGTTGCTCTTTCTTTTCGCCTTTCCCGTCTGAGTGTTTCCCCTAGCGAAAAGAAAACAAAGCCTGGTCGCAGGTTTCCTTATTCGTACTTATTTTCGCGCGTCTTAATTGAGAAAAATAACAAAATGCTCGATTATCAAGCGATGGAGTTTGACGTTTTGTCACGTGATTTAGGATGGTGAAAAACACGTGACGAAACGTCCCGGTAGATCACCGTCTCTCGAGAGTATCATTTTCCCTTGCAATGATCAAGGAGGGAGGGAAGTCACGAGTGTGTTCCGTGTCCCTGAGGTGATCACCCACAGCAGTTGTCGATGCTCTTCTAATGTTGTCGTGCTCCTTGAGCCTGACCCCAAACGGTCTAGCCGTCTCACTGATCTAATCCTCTTCGCAATCCTTACACTGAACTTTGTAGACCACTCCGCATTTCTTTTCCTTGGCTGTAAGGTCATTTGGGTGTAGCAGTTGTTGTCTTATGGTGTTAAAAGGCTTATAGTAAGTGCCGACTCCTTGTTTTCTGAAGACCCGTGTGAGTTGTTCAGAAACACCTTGCACGTAGGGAAGTGGGACACTGTAGCTGGAACCGCCTTTCTTTGTCGTGTTTTTAGGTTTGGGGGTCGCTATTTGAGGGGTCTTGAACATCAAAGGCTTGTAGTTATTGTTTCGGAGGACAGATTTCAAGTGTTCTATTTCGGTTTCTTTATCCTGGTCCTCCGTGATAACTGAGGTAGGTGATAAGGTCGCACACAAGCCAAGGAGGCCCACGTGGCCGGAGCTTATCCAAGTTTCTGTAGCATGAAGCAACTGAGAGTATTGCTACTCAACGGATACGAGCTCCCAATGATCTACCGCGACGTTTTGTTGAGCGTTTTTCACCATCCTAAATGACTTGATAAGGATTCGGCGACAGAGTCGAAAGCTTGTGGTTCACATAAATTTTGGATCCCCTGAAAGAAACGCGATTTGTTTTGATCAAGAAACAAATTTGTAATAGTACGGTTTTGAGTTCAGCAAGACGCTAAAATAGCCATACAAAAGATGCATTTTTTACAAGTTTAGTCTAGGAAGCTGTGTGTTTAAAAACAGTTGCGAGATGTGATTTACAGTAGCAGTAGTAGTAGTAGTAGTAGTAGTAGTAGCAGTAGTAGTAGTAGTAGTATCGTAGAAGTAGTAGTAAATTGCTTTATTTGCATGACCGCAAGATTTTACAGTATTGCAAAAGCATATTTATAGTAATTAATAACAAAACAAGACTAATATTACTGTAATATTATGCTAATGAACCTAAGTTACATCACTTTCACTTGATAATAACAATGTATCACGTATATTCATACACAAGGAAATAAACTTCATTACTAGCTTATTCACATGATAGTCGTTAGAGTTCATGAGAAGTTTTATGCTTTCTGAGGTTGATTTCCTTTCAATATTAGGTATTATTTCATTGATTCGATTTAAGAATGTCTGCCTCTGCAGAGAGTATTTGCTACATTGCAACAAGAAATGAGTTTCATTTTCTACTTGATTTGATTTACACAATGGGCATAATCTAGTTTCTCTGGGCATATGATCGGTTTGATATCGACCTAGTTCAATCATAAGTTTGTGATTACTTACTCTAAACTTCACTAAATTTCGTCTTTCATTAAAGTTTCTTAGCTGGTTTAAATAATCAGATGTAACGTAGTCATCCTTAAAAACTTTATAAAATTCTAATTTCTTTGAATGTTCAAGGCTGTGTCGCCAGGAGGATATATATTTCTCTTTCATTTTAGTTGTATATCGCCTAATTCTATCATTATCTAAAGATTCAGGATCTAAATTGGATAGATGATATTGTTCTATCAAGTTCATAAAATTGGAATAAAATCCGGAGTTATTAATGAAATGTAGATTCTTCGACATGAGGAAAGATTGTTTGACTATAGAGTCATTATCTTTGTTGTTTAGATAAACAAAATATTTCATAATTTTCTGATTAATTGGGATTATTAGCGGTAATCTTCCAAGTTCGGCTCTGCAAGCTACGTTAGAGGCCTTATTGTTTACTTCTAAGTAGTGTTTACAAAATTTGAGATGAATTTTTTCTATTGGGGAACTATCCCATGCTTTAAAATTCTGCTTAGTGTACATCCCCCATATCTCACTGTTGTAGCTTAAGATCGGAAATATCATTGTGTCAAAAATCTGAGATGCGGTATTGGGATTAAGTCTATTGAGAAGTGTTTGTTTTCGTATACTAGCAAAGGCGTACAGGGCTTTTTCTTTCAAGTGTTCGACTGCAAGAGTAAAGTTTCCCGTTGGAGTTAAACGTGTACCTAAATAGGTGTATTCTTGAACAATTTCAATTGGCTCGGTGCCTATGTTGAAGTTGATGTCAACGGATTTCCTTGGGCGTTTTTGGAAAATCATTACTTTTGTTTTCTTGGGATTGACTTTTAGCATCCATGTTTTGCAATATGAAGAGAGAGTGTTTAAACAGTTTTGTAATCCTGTTTTGGATCTTGATAGGATGATCAAATCATCTGCATACAATAGTGAATTTATTTTTGTTCCATTTGGAAGAACAAATGGATCAGACAGCGTGTTTTCGAATAAATACGGCAAATTGTTTATATAGAGGTTAAATAAAAGAGGACTTAAAATACATCCTTGACGTACACCTCTTGAGTATGAGAAAGATCGAGTTTTGTTTTCTCCGATTCTAATGGAACATGTTGAATTGCAATAAAGGCTTTTGATCAGATTGTAGAAATGTCCTCCTATGTTGATTTTGAGCAGCTTGTAAAACAATCCCTCGTGCCAAACAGAGTCGAAAGCTTTACGAAAATCTACGAAACAAGCATAGACTTTTTCTTTATGGTAGTGGACATATTTATCTATTAGGGTCCTTAGAGTGAAAACATGGTCTGCAGTACGATTTTCAGGTACAAAGCCAATTTGGGAATTGTGTAATATCTTGTTTTCTCTAAAATACAAGTATAGTCTTTGATTTAAAATGGAACAAAACAGTTTTCCAAGGCAACTCGATACACATATGCCTCTATAGTTTGTTGGATCACTCTTGTCACCCGATTTGTAGATTGGGGTTATAAGGCCTTGACACCAAATATCTGGCATTTTTTCAGATTGTAAAATGAGATTAAAAAGTTTGATGTAAATAGGCATAAGCGATTCAAGGCTCGCTTTGATCATTTCATTTCTTATTTTGTCAACAAATGGCGATTTCTTATTCTTCAATTTCTTCACCGCTTGACGTATTTCTTGCTCAGTTACCTCTTGATCTAAATGGTTAAGCTGTTCTTTTTCTTTTTCTAATGATAGTAGTTCATCATAGACTCCTTGACGATTTATGGAAGTTCTCAGGTCATTGGAATGTAAGGATTGAAAATGGTTGAGCCATGTTTCTTCCGAGATTGGGGCAGGAACATTTTCGTCGATAGTATCGTTCATCGATTTTAGACAACTCCAAAACGACACTTTGTCGGGATTAAATGCTAGCTCGTCGAGTTGCAGAGTTTTTTCTTTCTGAAATTCTTCCCTTTTCGAGTCAAGGAGCTTTTTATAATCATTCAGAATTTTGTGAAATTTCTCCCGTAACTCAGAGTTAAGGGGATCGCGATGTTTTTGATTTGACAGTTTTCGTAATTCGTGTCTTTTCAGTTGACATTCACGGTCGAACCATTTTTTGCTAGATGTTATCCTAATACGTTTACGAGATCTTTTGGTTTTAATCTTGAGGCAGATTTTTGATGTCGCAGTTAGAATGTTCACAGCATCGTCCAACGAGACATTTACATCTTCAGTGTTTCGTTCCATAAATTCTCTGATTAGAATCTGGATTGGTTCCGTACGTAATGCGTTTCTGAATTTTAAGTAAGAGTCATTTTCCCAGCAAAACTGGCGTGGCAGACTTATTAATCTGTTGGTGGAGGTTGAAGTTTGGGTTTCGCTTGCTGGTAAGCTGGTGTTGAGATTCAACCATGCTACGATGGCACTGTGGTCCGACAAGTCGGACGGCTGTTTAACAACAAAATTGGCAACGTTTAGAAATGTGCACTGATCGCATATTATGTAATCAATAACGCTTGTCCCGTTTTTTCCATGAAAAGTGGGTCTGCCTAGGGTATCTCCATTAACTCTGCCATTAACTATTCTTAGATCAAGGTTTTTGCAAATTTCTAATAGTTTTTTCCCATGACTATTCAATAAATTATCAAAACTATTTCTTTGGGCTGGCTGAAAAGCTGATTCCGACTGATCATTAGTAATTATGCTGTTTCCCTCTTGTGAGACAGTATCGGAGTATTTTCCGGTTCTTGAATTAAAGTCCCCCATAAGAATTACTGATCCTATTGTAGAAAAGTGCACTATGTCTCGCTCTAGCTGATCAAAAATTTCGAGATCAAAATATTTTGAGTTACACGGAGGTATATACACCCCGTAAACGTAAATGTCCTTCACCGAATTTAAGAAACTTTTCTCGATTTTGAACCATAAAAAATTTTGAGTTGTTTTCGTGACTGAAATATTTTTATGGAGTTTGTTTTTGTAAAATAAAGCTATTCCTCCAGAGTTCCGACCACCTTTTCTCGACTGGTTAGGAGTGGAACATTGAACAAAAGATTTATATCCGACTATTTCCAAATCAGAGCAATTGCCAATTTCGGTTAGTACTATAAAATCAGAATTATCAATAACGCTCAAAAAATCAATACTTTGTAACTTGTTTCCAAGGTATTTGGAAGATAGTCCGTTGATATTCCAGGCACAAAAGGACAAGTTGCTTGAAATATCGGGGTGATCTTTGGTGCCAATAATAGATTGCTAAATTCCTTAGTATACTCATTATACTGGTATAAAATTTATCCTACTTAATTAAGTGTCTAACGTTCAAATCAGGTTGCTTGGTTAATTATAGAAATGATTTTACAAATCGTAGAAAGGATACGATTTCCTGAGGTATTGGT